>FR997808.1:16972989-17565489 GCA_905475355.2 Clostera curtula | reverse complement strand
GACAGACAGACGGACAGACAGACAAAAATTAAAAAAAATGTTATTTTGGTCTATGTGCTGTGTATACAGACTTACGCATTTAGTAAAAAGTTGTTATTTTATTATTACAAACAGACACTCCAATTTTATTTATTTGTATAGATGTATAGATGTGCTGTGTACACAGACTTACGCATTTATTTATTTGTATAGAAGATGTATAGACTAAATAAAAGTAGCCTAAGTTACTCCTTATATCATCAGCTACCTATCGGTGAAAGTCCCGTCAAAATCGGTCCAGCCGTTCCAGAGATTAGCCGGAACAAACAGACAGACAGACAAACGGACAGACAGACAAAAATTAAAAAAAATGTTATTTTGGTCTATGTGCTGTGTATACAGACTTACGCATTTAGTAAAAAGTTGTTATTTTATTATTACAAACAGACACTCCAATTTTATTTATTTGTATAGATGTAGTATGTATGTATGTATAGATGTGCTGCGTACACAGACTTACGCATTTATTTATTTGTATAGATGTATAGACTAAATAAAAGTAGCCTAAGTTACTCCTTATATCATCAGCTACCTATCGGTGAAAGTCCCGTCAAAATCGGTCCAGCCGTTCCAGAGATTAGCCGGAACAAACAGACAGACAGACAGACAGACGGACAGACAGACAAAAATTAAAAAAAATGTTATTTTGGTCTATGTGCTGTGTATACAGACTTACGCATTTAGTAAAAAGTTGTTATTTTATTATTACAAATAGACACTCCAATTTTATTTATTTGTATAGATATAGATGTATAGATGTGCTGTGTATAGAGACTTACGCATTTATTTATTTGTATAGAAGATGTATAGACTAAATAAAAGTAGCCTAAGTTACTCCTTATATCATCAGCTACCTATCGGTGAAAGTCCCGTCAAAATCGGTCCAGCCGTTCCAGAGATTAGCCGGAACAAACAGACAGACAGACAGACGGACAGACAGACAAAAATTAAAAAAAATGTTATTTTGGTCTATGTGCTGTGTATACAGACTTACGCATTTAGTAAAAAGTTGTTATTTTATTATTACAAACAGACACTCCAATTTTATTTATTTGTATAGATATGTATAGATATAGATGTGCTGTGTACACAGACTTACGCATTTATTTATTTGTATAGATGTATAGACTAAATAAAAGTAGCCTAAGTTACTCCTTATATCATCAGCTACCTATCGGTGAAAGTCCCGTCAAAATCGGTCCAGCCGTTCCAGAGATTAGCCGGAACAAACAGACAGACAGACAGACAGACGGACAGACAGACAAAAATTAAAAAAAATGTTATTTTGGTCTATGTGCTGTGTATACAGACTTACGCATTTAGTAAAAAGTTGTTATTTTATTATTACAAACAGACACTCCAATTTTATTTATTTGTATAGATGTATAGATGTGCTGTGTATAGAGACTTACGCATTTATTTATTTGTATAGAAGATGTATAGACTAAATAAAAGTAGCCTAAGTTACTCCTTATATCATCAGCTACCTATCGGTGAAAGTCCCGTCAAAATCGGTCCAGCCGTTCCAGAGATTAGCCGGAACAAACAGACAGACAGACAGACGGACAGACAGACAAAAATTAAAAAAAATGTTATTTTGGTCTATGTGCTGTGTATACAGACTTACGCATTTAGTAAAAAGTTGTTATTTTATTATTACAAACAGACACTCCAATTTTATTTATTTGTATTATTTGTATAGATGTATAGATGTGCTGTGTACACAGACTTACGCATTTATTTATTTGTATAGAAGATGTATAGACTAAATAAAAGTAGCCTAAGTTACTCCTTATATCATCAGCTACCTATCGGTGAAAGTCCCGTCAAAATCGGTCCAGCCGTTCCAGAGATTAGCCGGAACAAACAGACAGACAGACAAACGGACAGACAGACAAAAATTAAAAAAAATGTTATTTTGGTCTATGTGCTGTGTATACAGACTTACGCATTTAGTAAAAAGTTGTTATTTTATTATTACAAACAGACACTCCAATTTTATTTATTTGTATAGATGTAGTATGTATGTATGTATAGATGTGCTGCGTACACAGACTTACGCATTTATTTATTTGTATAGATGTATAGACTAAATAAAAGTAGCCTAAGTTACTCCTTATATCATCAGCTACCTATCGGTGAAAGTCCCGTCAAAATCGGTCCAGCTGTTCCAGAGATTAGCCGGAACAAACAGACAGACAGACAGACAGACGGACAGACAGACAAAAATTTAAAAAAAAGTTATTTTAGTCTATGTGCTGTGTATACAGACTTACGCATTTAGTAAAAAGTTGTTATTTTATTATTACAAACAGACACTCCAATTTTATTTATTTGTATGTATAGATGTATAGATGTGCTGTGTACACAGACTTACGCATTTATTTATTTGTATAGAAGATGTATAGACTAAATAAAAGTAGCCTAAGTTACTCCTTATATCATCAGCTACCTATCGGTGAAAGTCCCGTCAAAATCGGTCCAGCCGTTCCAGAGATTAGCCGGAACAAACAGACAGACAGACAGACGGACAGACAGACAAAAATTAAAAAAAATGTTATTTTGGTCTATGTGCTGTGTATACAGACTTACGCATTTAGTAAAAAGTTGTTATTTTATTATTACAAACAGACACTCCAATTTTATTTATTTGTATAGATGTATAGATGTGCTGTGTACACAGACTTACGCATTTATTTATTTGTATAGAAGATGTATAGACTAAATAAAAGTAGCCTAAGTTACTCCTTATATCATCAGCTACCTATCGGTGAAAGTCCCGTCAAAATCGGTCCAGCCGTTCCAGAGATTAGCCGGAACAAACAGACAGACAGACAAACGGACAGACAGACAAAAATTAAAAAAAATGTTATTTTGGTCTATGTGCTGTGTATACAGACTTACGCATTTAGTAAAAAGTTGTTATTTTATTATTACAAACAGACACTCCAATTTTATTTATTTGTATAGATGTATAGATAAGGTCCTACCCACGGCTTTGACGGTGTAGATTTCGGGGTCTTGGTGAATTCCAACGTCTATAATTCTTCAGTAATTTAATACACTTTACAATTTAACAATAATTTAAAAAAAGCAACTACAGAGTTTCTTGCCGGCTCTTCTCTGTAGAGCAGCCTTCCGAACCGGTGGTAGTTTCGGCATGAATGTGAGTGAACATATAGGGATTGTGAGCGATCAGGGGAGATGGAGGGATTGCAGGAATGAGGAGTTGTGTGTGAAAGGTGTGAATGTAGGTATGACGACTGATAGGTGTGTGTGGAGACTACCACCTAGTGTGGGACAGGGGCCGTAAGATGATAATGGTGTTTGTAAATATGACGATTTATAAGAGTTTTGTGATGAAACCTACGTAAATAAAGTTCCTTTTGAGTTTGAGTTGAGTTTGAGTCATAAATAAAGAATATTTTTTTACATCGGTTTCGGGGCGAAAATATCAATCGGTATCTGTTTCCCAGGTCCCTTACCACTAACTGTAACTTTACCACAATTGGATCAGAACATAACAGACAAATTGGGTAATTGTCGCTTTTATATTAGGTACCTACCTATTAGAAAGAATACGCATTAGTAACATAGGTATATCGTTGATTTCTTTCACAAGTTTGGTGTTTTAGCACGATACCTGTATTTTATTTCATCGCTATGAATATTTCGTATTTATTCATAGAATTTGCTACCATTTTTTTATTTTGTTACACGACCTACTTTTTTTTCCCTTGTCCGCGAATAAATTACTTATGCTGTATTTTTTTCAGGAATAATAAACATCAAGTGTTACTAATTATAACAGTTAAGTAGGCAGTATTAAATAATAAAAGTACAACACATAAATTAATTACGCAGTCATTCGAATTCAAATCCTATAATATTTTGGATGGACACTTACAAATTGTCGACATATTATCGATAACAATTTTATAATACAACATTCGACAGTTTAACCCTAGTCCGGAACGCAACAACTGCTGAGAAGAACTGGCAAGAAATTCAGAGGGTTTGTCATTTTGATAAGCTTACTAGCATTTCTTAAAATAAAAATTTTAACTAACTTAGTTCTATGCTGGGTGCCTACATGTCAAGTGAACAAGCGAGATAAGTTGTAAGATAATCTGATAATTACCATTCATAAAACACTCACATATTGTGTGGATAGATAATTCCGTTCATTCACAAGTTCAAAGTAGCAATTTCATAGACAGTCAGTCACTTATCGTTCGCTCGGTATGTACCTACACCATACAATTTCATATACACATACTTATGTATATCAACGAATGCACACTAACACACTGAAAACTCCAATAAAACCAAACTGCTCACCCATATTTCAGCTGCCAAACATCACAACTCTGTCCCTCGCGCACACACTGAGAAGGCTATTCGATCTCTCTTTCTAGCAAGTCCGCTCGGATACGGCTGCCAAAATGAATATAAATTAGGTAATTATTTACAATGAGTTATTTAAGCGATCGCTGTATTATCTTATTATGATAATTTTATTAACGTCTATAACGATTTGTGAATTTATTATCGTTTATTTCATCAGTGGCTTCCCTAAATTAATATAATTATTTTAATATAATGTGTATTTTGTTAAAACCAAATCCATACTAAGATCAACGCCTTAATTCTTACACACTGGAAAATATTACAGCAGTTCTCGCTTAACACGAAATATGAAAATTAAAAATTAATCTGCATTATAACTTTTCGACTGGATTGGATCATTTAATATGCGCTAAAGTTTACAAATAGAGTAACTATTTCTTAAATTGTAACATTGGCACATCGCTGTCGTGTTTATTGCATATGATACAGATTAAACAGTAAGAGATATGCACAAGTCAACAGTATCGCGTCTAAACGCTTGTTTTCACGACAAACGCACCCTCAAAAATCTATACCACATCCCCCGTTCACCCTCTCCTTCCACCCCTTACCCCACTCCGCACCCCGACACACTCCAGTTTTGGACTTTTTAACCCAAGATGGCTTAATTTTCTTCTCGCAACGATTATTCTGCGTTTCTTAAAAAACTCCATTAGAATCGTGCTCAGCGGGGCGTTTCAGGGGAGAGCGGGGCTCGAGAGGGTGGGGTGTTCGGATAAATGTACCGGGATTAGCATTTAGCTGGTTTTTGTGGATATTATGCAGACGTGATATAGATATACCTACGCGGAAAATACTGAAGAAGTTAACGTAAATGAAATTTGAGGAGTTGGGTGACGTCATTAATGTTTTGATACCTACATGTTATAGACCTCTCTGAATTTGTAAGATACCCAAATCGAGAGAGGTATCTCCTTATCTTATGCATTAATCTGTTTACATGTGAGCAAAAGAGGTGATTTGTTATATGTATCAAAAAAAGAATAATAATAATAAAAAATATATAAAAATATATATAGTATTATGGGGTCTTACTTACTTACGTTTCTATGAGCATATTTTTACACAGAAATATTGGTTAGGTTGGGATAATAGATAGACCGTAATAGTATAGCTTTTCTTAGCCAAAGATGTTCAGAAGGTAGCACAGCAGAAGTGTGGTGAGCCATGTTGCCCAGGAATGCGCTTTTGTTTAGAGGCGCGAGGGTTAACTCGCTTAATTGAAATTTCCCAAATGCCGCGGCCGCCCTGCCCGCGCCTCCTCTACAAAGACACGTTTTATTTTGTTTCATTAACTGACGAGCTTTTGGTTTATTAACTGAGAAATTGCTTTATTTCGAACAACATTTTATTCTCACTGTTTAATTGTGTTCACTTTTTAAGCACTAATAGGTATGTGTTTACTAAAACTACCTGAATGCTTGATGATTTTTTAATATTTAAAGGACAAGTAAATTCTTTAATAAGTAAAAGGCATTATTGCATGAAATAATCTAAAATCTCGTAGGTAATACAAGTCATTCTCGTAACGGGAAAATGATTGAATGTTTATTTTGTAGTATGCTTGTAAAAGCTGTAATAAAACCTTCAACAATATAACTCTAAATATTCCGAAACTATGCGTAAATCGTGGAAAGTTGATGTATTGTTTGATATGTTTAAAGGTGATTTTGGTACAACAATGGTTACCAAAGAAGACTGATTTTGTACGTCTTCTCTGCATTCCCATTGGGACTGGAGAGGTTTTCGTGCCCAACGGAAAACAAGTACTGGAAAGTAGACTGAACACAGGTCGCTTGCATGAATTGCATTACTAAGACAATGAAAACTGGAGATTCCAAGCTAATTGTAATGAACAACATTTATAATTAGAATGGCGCGGATGAATGTCGAGCTCGTCTCATTGTTCGGGGGCTGTTGTTGGTATTCCGGCAATTAAGTAGCACGTAATTGTGTCGCAGCCCTGACCCACTGCCGCATGCCGCCTAGAACGGTTCCGTACCACTGCTCAGCTTTTATAGTCAGTGTCAATGTGGAATAAATATTTCAGAAATCAAATCCCTGCTCTTTGATAATATTCACTATCACTATCATCACTATCACTACATATTATTAAACAAAGTCGCTGTCGACTGTCCGTCCTTAAGTAGGTATGCGTAAATCTTTAAAACCTCGAAACGGATTTTGAAGCCGTTTTTTAATAGATACAGTGATTCAAGAGGAAGGTTTATATGTATAATACATCCATAATTATAGTAGAAAAACACTGATAAGTTTAGAGGTTCATCATTGCACCCGTGCGAAGCCGGGGCGGGTCGCTAGTTGATAATATAATTGGATTTTAACCGTAATCAGAGTGTTGTTCGCTTCTTCTTCTCATTAAAAGCGCAGCTTCTCACCTTGGCCTCCTCCAAATACAGGAGATAAATTGGCCTACTATGCAGACAGGTTGGCACAGGGATTTGATTCTAGTTTTCTTTCTCTTGGGGCTCGATTTTCTGCCATGTCACTGTCCTTTAGTCGGCTCTAACGACACCCTCAGGATGGAATGGGGTGGTAACTATTTGTATTCTAAATCAGCACACGAGTTTCTTTGTTACATATGCCTAATTTATATTTAAGTATTTGTAAATGACCTACTACTTTTTAGTCAGGATCTGTTGTGTCCATCCTGCGACAGTGGAATGGTTTCTAAATCCTGTGTTGACGACTCTATATTGATTAGCCATCTACTTCTTTTTCTTACACTCTCTTTGTCTTCGTCCGTAGATTTGACATGGTTCAAAAGTCTTTACAAATATCTCTTTGTTAATGATGTCTTAGGTTTCACGATCCTTACATGTTGCGGCAAACGATGTCTGCAAAGTGTTGCACACGTTGGGGTTTAAATAAAACAACACGATCAGAACGGTCAACACATAATTTACCGCAATATTTTTTGATATTGTGCATCTAATTTTAACCAAGAGATGAACGTTTACCATAGCTAATGATAACGTATTTTATCCTATTAAAATTGTACTAATTAAGTTCACAATTTAAGTGAGCAATCTATACAGACTTGAAGCGCCAAGCAATAGAGTTTTTGCGGCGTTTTTTAAATTCTAAAGTGAAATCGAGGTGAGAGCGGCAGTTGATCGCCAAACAAATGGAGCGCCTTTGCCTTTGGCCGGGGCGGCTTGGCGGTGCTAGCGGGCGGAGGCGCCCGCGGCGCTTGCCGCCTTATTGTTAATTAAATACACTGTCATACTGACTCATAAAGCGGGCGCACAGAAACACCGAGACTTTCGACAAATTTATTATTTCAGCTGAGAGTATTGCTGGACCTTTGCCTTCGAACAAGAGGAAAAGTTACTAGTGTTAATAGTTTCATTTTTAAAAGTAATGGAAAACGTAATAAGTACTGTAATAAAGTAACTTTTTCAAACGCTTACCCACTCTTGAATGTTAAATATCGATGAGTCATATCTTAGTGGTGACCGAAATATAGGAGCAACGGCCAATTCTATTCAGAGGGTGTCATAAGAGCCAACCAATAAAACTGGGGCGCACGAGAAAGAACACTTGACACGAAACCGCTGTATTGTATATTTCCTGTAACTGGAGGAGGCCCGACTTAGTAGTGGGTAGGGATTTTATCAGATCCAATGACTTCACTGACTTGCAAAATGCATATCGCCCGCTCAGTGTGCCACTGGCCGCTGCAATCGCTCCGCGTCGTCTTTGTATGAGATCGCAATTTTCTTATTAAGCGCAAAAGTGAGGCAATCCAGCCCTAATGAGGCTGCGGGACAAAGATGAAGCTGCTCTAATTGATTAACTGCTCTGTGAGGGTCACAGTCTGACGAGCCCTAATGAATTAACTTAATCGAGCACTTTGAACGCCTTTTGTACCAATCAAAATGGTGTTTATCTTAAACGATAGTTATATGTAGTAGCTGGCAAACATTATGAACAAAATGTCCGGCGGGGGAAAGTCCACTCATGTCATATCGACTACTTTATACATTTGTACGAGTATGTTGAGGTCTTAGGTGTTCCCAATTATTACGCATTAAAATTAAACAAAAATTCTCGAAGATTCAAATGCTTTGCAGCAGTCTTGTCTTGTTTCTCTCCCGTTTGATTTCAAAATTTGTATGTACAATTTGGTATTGATGGGTCTTTAAGCAAACATATAATAACACTAAAACCAATTCAAACTCAAACTCAAAAGGAACTTATTTACGTAGGTTTCATCACAAAACTCTTATAAATCGTCATATTTACAAACACCATTATTATCTTACGGCCCCTGTCCCACACTAGGTGGTAGTCTCCACACACACCTATCAGTCGGCATACCTACATTCACACCTTTCACACACAACGACCACACCTAGATCAAATATCTCTAGTTTACACAAAGACTTACCCGAGAATCGAAACATGGACCCGTGGACCAAAGGCAGCGCATGCAACAAGGCTTTCGTAATAATCTTTTGACACAAGGAGACTAATTAGAATACCATGTTACGGTTTCGTGTCAAGGTTATCTTCTAGCAGCTAGATTTTGTGCCTTGTCATTTGCGAAGTAATGAAAATTTGGAGTGACTTGCCATTTTTTAATATCGTTGGCGTCCCCAGTTTAACTTGACCTGGCAAACGGCAATTGAAATGAAGAACATCTTTATCATTTCTGCCGAAAGAATTACACTGCTGGATATAGGCCTAAAAGCCGGTTTAAGCTGGCCGCATCCATTTTACTCTGGCGGCCTTAACCAGGTAGTTGGTCTACCGTGTGGGAGGCCTGGGAGGTCTGAATGTACCGGGTTTGCTGGCTTATCCATACCTTCCAACGCTCTTGATTGTTTACGAGCACAGAGAAACAGAGAGAGAGCGATACCAAATTGCAGGAAGTTAATGCTAGCCCAAATAATGAGTAGGTAACTACTTACATGAAGAAATAAAAATACCTTTCATTGTGTTAGCTTCACAAACACGTACCTACGTTGAATGTGTGTGTTTACGAGGACATCAAAGCTCGCCGCTGGTGTGGATGCCAATTGGTTTTTTATCGCCCCCTCCGCCACCCTATTTACGAGGTCCCATTGCCAAGAATAAGTACTCACTTACACAAAGTTCCGCAGTCTCATCTTGGCAAAGACCTCGGGCTTTTTAACCGACTTCCAAAACGAGGTGATTCTCCGTTCGTATGTGGCCATGTCTTTTACCACAGACAAAAAAACATCTTTAGTTTCGTGACAGACGAACTGTCAATTTAGTGTCTTTGTTTGGACGCGTCCAAACAATTTTTTTGAAAATAATTATATTTTTTAAAATTACGTTTGAAAATGATTATCACTTTTCTAGTTGATTTCTGAATTTGTTTGATTTCGTGTATGATTGAAGCATTACCATAGACGGAAATGTAGAAATATTGTAGACCGCTTATACAAGAACATATACCTTAGGTTCCTACGTCTTAGTAGTGGGAGTTCTGGAAGAATTCTGTCCATATTTTAGCTACAGAACCATTCTCAGACAAGTAAAGGTTTGCTGTTGGGATATAATTAGATATAGGTATTGCATATTTATTACATGCTTCATCACCTAAACCTTTAATTAAATTAATTACAGCTTTAATGATAAAACTAAACCCACTTAAGCCCTGCGAAACAAATGCCCAAATTCGCCAGCGGTTTGGCCTGGGGCCTACACCGAACACGCATCCACCACCAGTACCGTTAGACCCTCCACCACGACCCTGTGCTCTTATCCCAACTCATATTTTCAACCAAAACCGGAAACCTGAGAGGTCATACCGAAGTGGTTGTTTGTAAGTATTGAGTAACGACCGAAATATGTTGAGCTGTGAGTGTCGGTATTGTTGCCCGCTGCGGTTCGGTGTTGCGATGGCCGTCGCGGGGGGGAGGGAGACCAGATGAGGGTGGCGGTTGGAGCGTGCACTAGTGCTCACTTCACACGTACTACAAAGGTCGGTAACTGCCTGCTATTAACACTGCTCAACCCCTACAGTTGGCTTAGTGATGTCCACACTGTGCTTACCATATCAGTGTATTGTATGTACCATCCCAAGTTTGATTGGGCTCGGCACCAGACTCAGATCAGATGGCGGTTTGCAGGTGCGTGTGTTGCCTTGTATCTGCTATAAAGAAAATACTTTTTCTATAAAGCAGACCAAAATTGACTGATTGATAATGCAAAGTGCATTATCAAAGACACACTTTCGAATGACTTATTACACACTCATGTCTTAAATTAAATAAAAATAGTGGTATTACGATAATACAACGATTTATCATTGATGTTGATTTTAGAATAAATAGTGACACCACCCCATTCCATCTTGATGGTGTAGTAAGGGCCGAGAAAAAGAAATGGAAAGGCCGATAACCTGGCCGCAAGTGAAGGAAATCTTGATACGGAACCCTGTGCCAACCCTTCGGGCCAGCGGGGCCGCAGTAGGCTCATTGCCCTCCATGTAACTGGAGGAGGCCCGACTCAATAGTGGTAGGAGTATATGTTTCAATGAAGGGCTTTAAGCAAACATACCGACTTTAGCAATTACGACTTATAAGTATCGACTATAAACGTACTTATTCTCCTGTATATAATCTCACTTTAGATGGATACTTCATTTTCATTTCCAGTACCTATATGCACCTACTCGTATTAAAAGATACTAAATACAATAATTAAGCACATCACTAAATCGTTCCCTATTGTGGTTCTCTACAGTTGTAGTTACAGACTAATCTAAATCAAATTAATCCAAATTACAAGGAAAATAAGGTCCTAATTTGATCGTACCATAATAATTTCTCTTCTGTTAATTGATTTCGACCTTATGTAACGTTAAGTACAGTCTATAATACTTAGAAGAAAAGTAATAATTTTTGGCTATGCAAGGTACTAAACTAAACATGTAATTATTTAAAAAAAGGAAATGTTAATAGTTTACAAATGTCATGATTAACATGAAATACATAAGTATCGCGGGTTAGCAATGATATTTAACCATCATTTTGGATATTAACATTTAACAATGAAGAGAAAAACAATGTCACGACAGCAGTTACCAAGTTAATCAAAATGTTTTTTATTCCAATAAATTCTTAGGAATGCTTTCAAATAATAAAACACAAAAAATAATTAACAAGTTAGTATTTTCCACCGGTTCGAAATGCCATTCCGCATTGAAGAGCCGATAAGAGAACCAAAGTTTATTGTAAAAGTAGTGAAAATAACACGCATGAAAATGTAGGGACAACTGGGGAAGGACTTACACCTTATAGTATACCGCAGCCAAATAACATGCCCCTTGGCTGAGTAATTCCACCAGAGCTCGATCAGGAGAAGCATAGTGGTGGCAGGTGAATGAATCCACTCTCCCTCTGCTGGTAGCGTCGTGCTGTCACTCTTGAGAGGTTCGTGAGCGGGACCTCCGTGTGACAGACTTCCACAGGTCAATTACCATCAGGCCGCCTGTAAGTTACTGAACCTCGAACGGACCCCTAATACAGGAACGCAATCCATGAAAACCAAGTACATAAAATACCTCCACATTTAAATATACACACATTATTTAGCTCCATAATTACAATAATCGCTAGAAATTACACAGTCGACACAAAAGCGCGTAACCCTTCCTGCGCCGCGCAGCATTATGGCCCACACTCCGGGCCGTAACACGCCCCGGCCTTTCTTCGGCCCAAAATATTGTGACAGTACGAGCGGGACAAAACGCCGGATAAGATTGTCACCTCCACAAAGGGCCACAAAGCCGATACTATTCATTGAGTAGCTTTCACACCCCATTGTTGGGTACTTCAGACTCTCATTGTTACGTTAATTGTATTAAAAGATTATTTTGCTGTTTAAGTGTGAAATTGTCGTACATCATCATCTGACAGCACACAGTGCGATAGTAGTATGTAGATCAATGCCAGTTGTAATGACGGTCCCTATTTTATTTAGTCGCTTGTTTTGAGGATAATTGTAGAGAAATTGTGGAACTAGGGTATGCATCATGACACAATGATACTAAATATGACACACAGAGAACCATTAGACACGGACCTATTTTTATAAATAACAGACATAATGATAAGCAGTTTTTGGGTCGGAACCATAATTAAAATGGCAAAGCATTACCGGTGTGTATAATGGGAAGTGGGCTATTGTGTGGTACATTTGTTTAAGGGGCAAGTGTTATCTGAAGTACATGATTCGAAGGCCTGCACCTCTCGACGGGTTTTTGTGAAGATGTTCGGCGAAACATCTGTTTGTGTAGGCTCCGCTACTGTGAGATCTATTGTGCTTCAAATTAACATTGGTGACTCTTGTATAATATTTTGGAGGACAAACTGTGGGAAGGACCACTATTTTAGGATTTAGTGGGTAATGATTCCAATGAAGCCAAATGTCTCCATGTTTATGTTTGTACCATTTTAAATGTTACTCAGAAATTTTCTGAAACTTCATGACTTCAACATTCGAAACTATGGTAGATTTGTTAAATGGCAAATAAGTAAAGCTACTTTTGTGTGCATCAATGAAATAAATAAAAACTCGTGTCAGAGGCTATTATTGGAGTTTTGTTGACAGCCCGCCAAGCTTTCGTACTAGAACAGCAATAAAATTTCAATTACCGAAGTCCCGGTGCTCCACGCTCCAGTCCTTTGTGGAAGGATTAGTCGGGCCCCCGTGCCCAATGGAAATAACTTGGCGCATTAGATGGCATTACACCCACCACTGTACTAAGGCACCTGCCACTCTTCTGATGACAGAGCCTGAACGACGCAAATCTTATAGCTAGCTTAGGCTAGTTTGAGTGAATTTGCATATGTTGATGAGAAAAAGGCCTGTATAGACCTAAAGTACCGGCAGCATTGTGAGTAGACTATTTTATGTTCTGATCGTTTGTAAAACGACCCCTTTCAGAAGACTAACTGAAGTCCAGTCCATCCTGACGAAAAACAAAAAAAAACTCGATAGTAAATCTTTAAACTTGGGCTACGTTGAGTTTATAAACTAGGTGTCATAAACTCATTCCAAGTGAATATGTGGAGTGAATAAGTGAATAGGTGGTAACTAAATTGCATTCTATAAGGTATTTGTCAAAAATCTAAGCGAAAGTGAGTTGTTTCCTCCTCAACAGTTACATATGTACATATATACAAAAAATATCAAATGTGCAACCGGCCTTAGGATCATAGGAAGGATATGAAAGGGTCTATCTAGAGTGGTTGGCGAGGGCATTCTTGCAGGATTACAAGTTCGGCGTGACAGAGCGGCTCAATTAACTTCCCCTGGCGATTGGATATTAATTTATTAGCTCGTGAAGTGCGGTCTTTGGAATGCGAATTGCCTTTTATTTGAACGGCTTCTATTTGGGTGTCAGAAATATTTGTAAGTTGTCATACAACACGGCTCATACCGTAGATCTCAACTATTCCTGTAGACATAATGATTATTTTTGATACTACTACTACTGGGGCCTCCTACATTTACATGGAGGGTAATATGCACGCTGGCCAGACGGATGGGCACAGGGTTTCGTATCAAGTTTTCCTTCTCTTGCAGCTAGGTTTTCCGTCCTGTCATTTTCTTTCGTCACCACTTACCAAATCCGCACGATGGAATGGGGTGGTTGCACTATGTACTCTAAATCCTTCATCATAAGGATTACGGATCAATACTTAATAATTTAATGCAGATTTATTTGAACATCATGGGTAATTTATAATGTTGTGCCTAATTGCTCCCATCTGAAATGTAGTAGGCTGTAAAGGCCACTACACACGAGGCGACTAGGAGCGCGCGTGTTCGGAATCGTAATGCGGCGGTTACCAATATGGCCGCCGCGAGGCGTGCTAATGAATTGTGTTATGGCAAATTAATGTGAGTTATGTCGAGGTTAACGAGCGCGATATCACACTTTTGCGCTTGTGAAAATATACTTCAATACCGATGCTACATGCTGATGTTTAAAGACGAGTTGATCGGTAGCAAATTAAAGTGTCGTTGGACAGAATGTATTGACGATTATTTGATTATGAATGTTTTTTCTACGACCAGACCTAAAGCTTATTATCTCTTTTGGTCGTCTATTACTAGACGCACATCAGTCTTGAATCACTTTATTTTGATACTCGTATTTACATGACCTAACATTTATTAAGCCTTATTACTTGTATAATACTTGTAGGCTATACAAGACAATACGGGAAGTACCATACACATTTTTTAATTTGGCTACTCGTAGCCAGATGTAACAATTCAATATAATTGTGTATAAAGGGCGTCGTAAGACCTAGCCGCAAGAGAAGGAAAACATGATACGAAAACCTGTGCCAACCCGTCTGGCCAGCGTACAGTAGCCTCCGTGTGATGAGAGGGGCCCCAATCCACAGTGGGTCTTAAATGAGCTGAGTGGTAGCAATAAAATAAAGAAATAAATTAATTCGAACTTTAATAATAATTAATCATTTTTAAACAACTTTATGCAAACAATGGGATATTTAAAAAAAAACGTTGTATATTAAGCATACGTCTTCTAACAGCTAACGAAATACGCTCAAAAAGGCAAATCTGCGCTAGTGAGCATCTTGACTCGTCAAATTATACAATCAATACAGCTGACAACATTAAAGAGGCGGCGATAGAAATAAAATAATCATCGTGAGTCATTACTCGCGCTCCTTATTAAGTCTGACTGGCTGTCAGTTGATTGACTTGAGTGGGGTTCGAGCCTCAATTAAAGCCGTTGCTAACATTTCTATTAATTAAACGAGAGGAATTTGATACGATCGACAATGGAGACGATGCGCCAATGTTCATAGACCGAGCCTCTATTGTATGTAAACACGTTTTTTGTACAACTAGGGATGTTGTTGGAGGATCGACGGCTTTTTATTGGTTTATTAAATTATGTTTAGTTATTATGAGTGATTGGTTTGGGATACGGGAACAAATTTTAGGTCTGACGAGTTTTTAATTATATACTTTATTGGTACTGATGTATGGTAGTCCATAAACCGAATTGTAGTTTACTCTATAAGCATATTGCACTTGTGTTGGGCCACAGTAGGTACAATTATTAAAACTCAGTCTTCAATATCGAAAAATTTTAAGATTGGCACAAATGAATCCCCAGCTTCGATTGCGTCTGGTTTTAGTCTACTTAGAATTCCATACGAACCTTCGCTTATTGGGCCATCTCAGATTATGGATACAGATCGTATATCTCTCTCATTTAGCACAAACGACCAAGCCTCGACCTCAGGGGAGCTAATATCATGACTCAGAATCGTTTCATTTAAAATGGTAATTAGTAAACTAAGACGCAGAGTACTATGCTTTAATTTCTCCAATCAAATAATATATATTTGTTTATAGAATGATGATGTTGTAAAATGAAGGTTAAGACTCCTAAATGAGGGAAGCAAATCTCTCTCATGTCATCCCTAAAACAACAGATCCATCCTCATGTACTAAAACAATAGCGCCCACTCAAGAAACCCAATCGACAAGTCAACGATGACAAAATAGGCTTCAAGCTGTAGCGGCCCATTGACAACGGCTGAGTGGCTGCTTAGTGTGTAATCATCTTATGACATTGTTTACAAGGAGCATTGTCGTATTTTTTGCCGCTGCGCATAGAGGACGCGAGCCACAGCGGCTGGAATGCTGCCATGGGTGTCTGGTTGCAAGAAATGGGACCATTGGTGGGATGTGTTAAAAGGTAATTGCGACGTACTCGAGGGTATTATGAATAAGGTCCTGTAGCGTTTTGATAGTAAGTGTTTTGTAAATGAAGCAATGTTTGCGTGCTTATTATTATCGTACATTATTTAATTATATCCGTTAAATTAGTATTAAACTTCGGTAATATGTATTTCAAAAGTTTGTATTCTTGAACATTTGCTTATAGCGAGCTGTACGAGATATTGTTAGAGTGCGATGAAAAATAAAAATAAAATATTGTGATTGCAGATGGCTTTGGTGTATATCTATTGCGGGGATTCTTTACACACATATTTTACGAATGGTAATCATAAACCTCCGACCTGGAATAAGCAAGCTGGTTTCCAAAGACACTTGCCCATCTCTGGAATCAACCACGGATGCCCGTAATCCAATGGTGTAGCCGTGGAGTGATATAAGGTTTCACAAGCTCCGCGAGAGTATTTAATTTGACAGCGAAGGAAGTGCGTATGAAAGTTTTTGCCATTGTGCTGATCGTTCCACTTGACGAAATGACATGCGCCGGTCACTTCCGAGCGCCGCGACTCAGGCCCACAATGCAGCCACCGTTTACCACAATTTTATTTATTTTACGCCTCACGTAATTGAGGAAGTCTTTAACTCACCTTTTGTTGTATTTTTTTCCTCCTAATATTGTTAAAATTGCACGACAATCGGCTTAGCTGACAGGCGTTTCAAGTTTAGTAGGGCTGGCACGGTTTGAATTTTATTTATGTTGATGTTACACATCTGTGCATTTCAGATAAGGGGCTTAGTAGGTATTGCTTATGTACAAGCATAGTTATAGCATACGAAATTTTAGAATTCTTAAACAATATCTAAATCTCTAGCCACTAATTTAGCTTATTTAAGGGTACGTCAGTTTTAAAGCTATAATTTTATATTATACTAGCTTTTGCGCGCGGCTTCGCCCGCGTGGGCTTCGAACCCGTGCATATTTTTATGAACATAAAATCGGTTATTGTGACTAAACTATGATAGTTAGATATGTGCTCTCGTGGACTTTTTTGTAGATCTTTGTAAGACCTACAAATCCGTAGTACATCATTTTGTTCTATTGTCAATAGTTTTTGCAGCGCACGCATAAATAGGTTTTCGATTTTACACCTTGGTTTACAAAATCGCAATTTTCATACGGATCCCTAATTCTTTTGAAAATAAAATATAGCCTATAACCTTCCTCGATAAATGGACTATCTAATACTGAAAGATTTTTTGAAATCGGACCAGTAGTTCCTGAGATTAGCGCGTTCAAACAAACAAACAAACAAATAAACAAACAAACAAACTCTGCAGCTTTATATATTAGTATAGATAATTCAAAAACATCTTCAAAATAATTAATCGTTTCATATCAATATACAAATTCATTAAAGTATATTTCTTACGATTATATCATAAACAGAAAACATATCATACAAATATCGCAATTGGCAGCCCTACGAACGTACGCCTCGTGCGCCATTCAATAGAGCCGTCTTCGGATTACACCCGCGTATTGTCTATCATTTCTCCCAATTCTACGCAGGACTCGCGCAGTGTGCATGCTCCTTTACATTTCTGTGAAACTTGATAGCATGCCTATACCTAATGTTTGGCTGTGCGATAAATTGAACATGGATAAAATGTTAATGATCTAATGTATCAATACTTGCCATGACTGATTAAATACTTAGGCAGACAAACTGTTGTTGCATTACTGCTATGGAAGTGATGGGATCTTGAAGTCAAAAATGGTATGAACTTGATGTTCCAAATATGGGTAATCAGTTAACATATCAATAGGTGCTGTGCGCCAAGAAATAGGAAAATAAGAAGATCATCATCATACGCCTGTTGACGCTGCTTAACACTGCTTTTGGTGACTAAATGGTCTATACGGGAACCGCAGCAGCCACCACACCGATGACATATGACACTTTGTGGGTGCCCTGCCTGGGATCGCATCTGTACCATGTCTGAGTGCGCGTTTTGTGACAACATACCACACCAAACCTTATCATGAATGAAATAGATATAAAGTATTATATTTCACTCATACAAGCCTCTTTTAAGTAAGATAACAGAATATATGTGGGAGGTAACTAGATAAGCACAACAGCAAGTCATGAAAATGATCCTAATCCTTGCTGAGCACATCGAGCTATTTACTCGCCATACTAAATATTCTACTCAGAGATGGCTCGACTTCATCATCATCATAATTTCAGCCAAAAACGTCCACTGCTGGACATAGGCCTGACAGAAGGATTTGGGGGAGGCCCATGGCTCGACTTACCGAAGAGTTATGCTTTAGTTAGCTGCCATAATGATGATGTATAATTTCTAAATTTTTAGTGCAACAAATAATTTTTTTTGTGTTTCTTTCTGGTACCTCGTTTGCTGCATTATATTGCCTGCGAGGGTAATGTGTAGGTACCTATACAAAACAACTCCAGCAATCCGATTCGTTTCATCGAAACTAATCTGTGTTGTTTGTTACAGGTTTTCCACAAATTAAGTCACCCTACAGCCCCAACTCACAACCACACCTTACAGGTAAGTTCACATGACTAAGAATATTTTACTATTTTTCAGATAACAAATCATCTATCTTTCTAAAACATAGGTACTCCACAAAGGTCCGTGACCTTCTGCCAACTTGCAATTCATCAGCTGTAATATTTCACGGTTGGTAGTAGTTGGTAAATTTTATTTATCAATAAACAGTAGGTACAATACATCTATATGTAGTAGGATATTCCTCCATTTTGAGTGTCAAATTAGACTCGAAGCTAAGAGTAACAACACGTTTCTCGGTGATTTAGGAAAGTGGCTATGTGATGAAGTGCCTGACTGAGGTATGAAGGGGTCCGAGGGAGGACGAGGATGCCCCTTTTCCGTCTCACCCCGCACCACCTTACCTTTGTCTCCGTAATGAATCCAGCAAACGCCAAACGTCAGCGCGCAGTCGCCCGCCCCAGCCAATACCACAAATCATACCCTTATCTATTAGCCATCACAAATGCTACCCTAATTTCGAACACGTAGAGTCGACTTTCTATTAGCCTCGAGTGGATTTATGCCCAATTTATCCGCAGGCTTGAGAAGGAATTTGCTTAGTACGTGAGGTTTAGAAAATGCAAATTACGGATGATAAAGATATAAGTTTCATTAGAGGGGGCGAACTAATTGTTTAATGCTGTGAAGGTCGCAGGGAATTCGTGATCTTATGAGGCGAATTTAGACATAGCAAATTGCTTCAATTTGGTTTTAGTGATGAGCTCTTGCACAAATATAACTCATATCAGCTCCTGGTTGCTTTCCTGGTAGCTTTTTTTGTATAAGTTGAAGTAAGCCTTAACTTGAGTGCAAAGAAATTGTATGTCAGGTGTGGTGTTCTGACATTCTACGCACCGCGTGCACAACCCCAGCTCGCCATGAAAAGCTTAGCACAAAACAAACGCACCTCCCGCCCGCCAGCCATTTGTAAAAATTGCCTACGCCGCCATTTTGCGCGGGAATTTCATATTTGGAACGTCGCCGCAGGGCGCGAATTTTTGACATTTCATCATGGCCGTGATGTTTTATTGTTTTCTAAAAACAATATTCAGACGCGCGGGTGCGATAGCCGTTTCGCGCGCTATTGTTTCACAGCCGCCATTTTTAATTTGGAAATTAGGGCTCTATTGTTTTCTGCCAAATGTAATTCACGTGCAGTAACGCTTTGACCTCATTGGTAGAATATAAGCAAAGCAAATCAGTTTAAGGTTAAAAACATCCATATTGTTTTTGAATTTGCTCAATTCGGCCATAATTTTGTTACCCTACTCCGTGACAGAGTTTTGATAAGTAGGTATAGTATACATTTAAATATATCCCCTAAATTATAATATCAAAGCTCTTAGTCGTCAACAGATTGTTCAAAACGTGGTTAATTGACGTTAACTAATGCTTCGGATATACCTACGTACAGATAGGTACTTGAAGGAGCGTTAATTTATATAACCAATGCAAGTTGTTGCTTTCCCGTAACGTAGCGATCATATCATTGTTACACTATTTACTCCTTTGTAAAAATTGTTTAATCACATCATCCTTTCAAATATGGCTCTAATAAAATGTGACAGTTGACACGATCGAGTCTGTTCACACCTCAACGGTGCTTGCGGAGGAGTCTCCATTTCAACAAACATTTGTACAAAGATGCATCCCAACTAGACGGAAATTGTATTTTTTGTGGTTGTCAACAGAAGACAAGTAGCGACTGTTGATACAACATGAGAAAAACACAAATAAAAGTAATGCTAACGCAGGTCTTGTGGCTTGTGTATTAAAGGTGATTGTTGTTTGATAAGTTGGTTGCGTGAGTTTGTATTTGTATCAAATGTCACAGAGACCGCAACGCTAAGTGGCGACACGTTGTAATAACAAGCAGTATATTAATGTTGTGGTTTTTGGCCACTTTCTCCACTATAAGGTTTCATAAGTGTTACTTTTTGGTGGTTGCCGACGTAACTATAAAATGCGTCACTTTAATTATATCTGGCGCTCTGTCATCCCTGACACCATATTTTGGTGACTGTATAAAAATACCATGTTGCATACCTATTACAATAATATCTATGGACAAACTATAAACGAATAGGTAAACAAGGGAATTAATTGCCAACCACGTTATTTTTCATTCTTCAAAAATTTCCACAATCAAACAGAAAGTCTGTAAAATATGGTAACGGTGTTTTACAGATTTTGATTTTTACAGATTTATACGGAAGGAACACTTGAAACGAAAATCAGTGCCAACCCGTCTGGGCAGCGTGGGAAAGTAAGGAGGCTCGTCTCAGCAGTGGGTCATTTATGGGCTGGAAGCTAGAGAAGCCTATTAAGAGGATGATGCTAGTCTGAGCCGGCCCTCATAGGGCTGAAAATACTATCTTAGTATTATGTTACACAGTTAATGAATCAATTTGCGGAGAATGTAACGAACCGCGGAGTGTTGGTAAACAGCGGAAAGTGGCGACTAATTGTCGCGGTGTCAGGTTGCAGGCCATGTGCTGTTCTCCCGAGGTTTGCCGGCTTGTGTGAAATGCACTTAGGGACACTACCTATGGGTAGTCATAGTTTGTCTTAGGCCACCATAACAACGAATGACCAGGGTTTTGTATTGCAAAGTTCTATGTTTTTTACTGTGAATAACTTGGTTCTCGATGTCAGCTTCCATACTAGGTAGGCCTTCAGTCACTTCGCAGCTCGAAAAACGAAATGATTCGATGTGTTTTTAATCCTTAATAGAGTAAGAGCTGTTGACCGATATTTAAATGTTGTGTTGGTCAGTGATTTCGATTCGAAGTTTCCGATGTTAGTACTTTGTACTCATTCCTAAGACATCCTGTCTTGAAGCATTTACGATGAAGAGCCCGTAAATGAACATCAAGTTTTTATTGGACCCAAATAAACAATTTCTTTTTGTGGTATTTTTTTTTAATCAGTGATGACTGATGATATTAGCTAAGTTGAGTCATTCACAGACGTAAACGTATTATTATCGATTCTAATAAATTCTAACAGTTACTTCCAAAATAAAAAGAACCACATGGTTTAACCACAGTCCAGTTTAACATTTACATATCTGTTTCCCCAGTAAGGCGCGTACTTAACAAAATTGTGCGTCGCACCAGCAGTATATCCTTACATCATTACCAGCCCCGTCTCAACAATATCGTTTTCAAAAAAATTGCGGAAAGTGTCCCCCGCGCCGTAACGAGTCCCGGGGGTCCCGGGGCCCGGACCCCTGGAAATTATTTCGAGATGGGGCCCCGACCTGTGTCGCTATTTGACTTGTTTAATACGCGATAATGCGGTATTACGATGTAATGCGTTTAGATATTTGAGTGGTCGCGATTGATGGCTTTGTGAGGTACAGATCAAGATCAGAGCTATTTTTCTTTTGGGTTATTATAATCATTGCGATAAAGCGACAAGTTTTGTAAGTTAATGTAAAGAGAGAGTGAACATGCACGTGAAAGATAGATATGACTCCTATAGGAGTGTATGGAGACTGCCACCTAGCGTGGGACAAGGGCCGAAAGATGATAATAGTGGTTCATGATTTTTGACTGCCTCGTTGGTCTAGTGGTTAGATGTGCCGCCCTTAGATCAACGGGTCCCGGGTTCGATTCCGGGGTCGGGCAAGTGTCTTTGTCTAAACCAGAGGCACTGGCTCGGAGTCTGGGTGTCATTTCTATCTATAATATGTATGTATTTACAAAAAAAAAATGTATCTAAGTAGTTTATCATCCATCTCGTTACCATAACACAAGCATTAAGTTGCTTAACTTGGGACGAGATGGCGTTGTGTGAAATGTCCAAGGTTATTTATTTATTTATGATTTATAAGAGTTTATTGTTAAACCTACATGAATAATGTTCCTTTTAAATTTGAATGCGACGTAAGATAAACAAATTCGAAACAATTCTACCAATTCCAATTAGTAGACATTGCGTCGCGTACATATAGAAGCAGGTTTACAATGGGTGAGCAGAATCCGGAATCCAAAGTCCTTGCAACACTTAGACCAACATCGTCTCTTCATTAGTTCATATCCTTGGCTGATTCAACAAAAACCGAGCTTGTAAGTAAACAATACGGAATGAATACATTGAATAACAATGCGTGTTACAATTAACATGAAATTTCGGTCATTCTGATTACGCAAACCGCTCATTATCCCCTTCAGTATTTGTTTGCTTGACAAACAAACATACGCAATTGAGCCACATTGTCGTACGTAGCTGGTATCTTCGCTTAATTAATACATTCATTTTGTAGTTAGGTATGCGTAAACAGGCGACAATGACTGCAATTAAGATATTACAAAGGCAATATTACGAAATCTAGTGGAACATATCTGTAGGTGAACATTTAATTATGCGTCCATACCTACATATAGTCTCTCTAAGTAGGTATGGGCGCAAAGAAGTGTCAATTCACGGACACACGTTGTGACGACGTTAAACTATGGTTGGCTATAGTTTAGATTAAGGATTGGTACATAGTGGCACCCACCTATTCCATACTATGGGTGTAAGAAAAACAAACCTACAAAAGGGACATAGAGATACCTCACCCAGTCTGTAGCAGGAACCTCCTAGAAATTTCCATGTATCGAGGTGCATCTGTACCTACTCTGCAGAAGCGAGTGTCCTCTTGTGACCTTACACACTTGTAGTCACAGCATGTTATTTAGCTGTGGTATCCTGCAAGGTGGAGGGGAGGTCCTTCCCTGTTGGGCAGGTCCAGTGAACTTCTACTCAACCCATAAATTCCCCACTGCTGAGTCGGGTCTCCTCAAACTACATGGAAGGTAAGTCTACTGTGTTCACCTAGGGTTTTGTATCAATTTATTCTTCTCTTGCGACTATATCATTTCCTTTTACTTAAAACTACTATAAAAACTCGACTCTAGAGGCATCAGTAGGATGCCTCACGCTCTTCTAGGCCTCTTTAGTGCATATTCGATCTGAAAAAGGGAATGAAACCTCGATCCACTTTGATTAAGGAAAGATTTTGTTTAATTTGCCACTTTCATCGTACATTTGTCAGATCCATTCTTCAAACACAAACAGGGTGTTTACCAGCTGTGTCAATTACGGCTGCGGCTGCGCGGCCAAGAGGAATAATTTAAAAAGCTTCAACCGCACACGTCTCGGCCGCACTCGATGGAACAGAAAAATTTAATGCTTATTTTCACCATCGCAAATCCATCGGGACTGCTTGCCGTCGTTTGTGGGAACCGTTTCACTTAATCGCTATGTAATGCAGTAACGCTGTGAATGTGTCATCCCCTTGCATGTTGACAGAGTCGAACCTTACATCTTATGAGGTATGAAATCGCAATCAAAAGAAACAGGAAATGAAACTCGTGCCAATCCGTCTAGTTTACCCTACCCGGTATGGCCTGACATATCTATCTAATGGAGAAGGGCAATTCATGTACTGTCGCTAAGTTGCAACAGTTCTTTTGTGGCTACATTTTCCTATCTAGTTCGCATGTGTTGGTAGCATGACAACTAATGTAATGGTCAAGGAAGTTTGTAGCTATGAGCTGCAGTTATCAATTGCCAGCAAGGCTCTTGTTCGCGGATTGCTATTTTTGCACCACGTGGGTAGGATATGTAAGGGTGATCCGCCGATCTGGAATTCGAGGAATGCTGAAGGCTCATGAACACATTTTTTTAAATACAAAACGGACGTCTGCCCAGCCTTAGGTAGATATAACCTGTATCGCAGGGAAACTTGACACTATGTCCGATCCTGGAATTGAACCGCGCCCCGTGATCCAAAAGCCGTTTATTCAACTTACTCCACATTATTTAACCTTTAAAAGAGTCAGAGACCACGGCGGGTTCCGTGATGCGTACCATCTCGCGCATTGTCTGAGCTAATGTGGCCGGTGGCATGCGCCGGCACCCCTCCTCGCGTCGCCGGTGGGAGGAGGGGGCGGGGCGTGGCCTCCGCTGGACACTGCAACTGCCACTTAGTTATTGGCTTCTTTTATCCTGACAGAAGTAACGAGGCGACTCCTTAGTTTATATTGGACCTATCTCAACATATGCTTTAGCGACAATGAACACACAGTGGAGTACAAGGACCCTAATGGTTCATTTAGCGACCACCAAAAGTCAATCGAAGGCTAATGTGACATTAAATCGTATCCACTTAATCGCTGAAATTCTGTTCTTATGAAAGAAATACCTTTTCAAATTGCTGAATGTCCTGACTGGAATCTGTGTGAAGATCCACACGATTAAAGCAACAAGATTTGGAATACATGTACATCGTCTGGCCATCACGCCACTGTGGGCCTAATGCCCCCTGACTTTATAGAGGCCCGATTCAGTGATCAGACATAGTTATAGGCTGCGATTATTATGCTGATAATAACGTCACATCAGTAAAGAGTTTCCGTGTGGTGACGGCTTTCGAAGACATAGTATCACCACCCTCCATCCCCGAGGTAGCCGAGGATGTCATAAGAGCCGACAAAAGGAAATGCCAAGGCCAAGAACCTAGCCGTAAGAGAACTAGATATTAATTTCGTCATATGTAGTAAGTTGTAAAATAGTTATATCGCGCTGTTAGTTAAAGCAGCGACATCTATTTGCCAATAATGACAACTTAAGTCAACGCAGTCTACGGGCAACAGCTATAGTCAGAATTTTAATTCGATTCCAGATTTGACATTAGCTACTGTCATTTTGTGTAATAATGATACCACATATAATAGTGTAGTGATGAACACAAAAATCGATAAACAATCAGTGTGTGTGCCATCAGTGTGCCAATTAAAGACTAAATTATTGATTTTTATTTAAATAAATACATAATTATTCACAATAATTATTTATTAATTAGTAATCGCTGCTCTATTTTATAAAAAGTTAATATTTTTGTTTTTAAGACTGCCCCCTTACCATTGCGAGCTAAATCCTATCGAATTGATATGGGCGCTTTACCTGCGCATGTAGCTCAAAATAATAAAACCTTCAAATTGACAGACGTGAGAAATTTATTTCAGGAAGGCATTCAAAAAATTACGGCTACCGAATGGTCTAAATGCGTATCCCATGTTGTCAAGGAAGAGGAAAAAATGAGTAGGCTAGATATGTTAATTGACAATATCACAGACACATTTATAATAAATGTTACAGAAAGTGACAGCGATAACGATAGCGATGACGGCGACAATTATAAAAAATTATAAAATAAATTATTACCATAATACATCTAACTGTTTTATTTGTCATGTTCCTTCATGATCACATTTTTTTATTTATTTCACACACAAATTATAAAAGAAAAGTCTCAGATCGTTAATTAATCGTCAAAACTAAATTATCGGTTCAGAGATATTTAATTTCCTGATATACTTAGTTTACGAGAGTAAAATTATAAACGAGAAGAATCGATCCGGAAATATTCCATTTCCATATCGAATAATTTCGCAACGTCACTATTTAGTACTTGTCATAACGTTGCAACACTGAAATTGTCAAATCTGGAATCGAATTAAAATTCCGAGTATAGTAAATCAATGCAAGAACAATTGTCTTTGTTTAACCTGAAATCTCATTTTAGTTATTTAATCTCATTATGGTAAAAGTTATTTTGCCTTAATGCACAAATGAAGTTTAGCGATTAGGTTACCCCACCCTCCGTTGACTGATCGACTAATGAGCTAAGCTCACATTAGCAGCGATGAAAATGAACCCTATTGGGTGGATTTAAGGGCCAATTCTAGTAGAAGAGTAAGATTGTAGAAACGTCTCCTAAATATCAAAGTGAGAGCCATTAGCAATTATAATAGACTTAGGCTAAGAGCCACTGACGAAGGTTTACTGTCATACGTTTCTATTGCCTAGTGGAAGAAAATGGTGGGAATTTATAGCATTAGCGTATCTAAGGATTGATTAGAAGAAAATAACCAATAATTTTATATGTGGAATAGATATAAAACTTTTCACAATTCTCATTAACTTATACAGGGTGCTTAACTAATTTGCTTACATCACTGATAGTATGTTTTATTATTTCAAGTATGTGATGAAGGTTGTCTGGAAGAAATCGCCCTGTGCGATAAGACCGCCCATTGTACATTTCTTTGTTGTATTTCTCTGATGCCATAACCTTTTCTATTATTGGTGTACAATAAAGAGTATTCTATTCTATGAAGGGTTTCTACGTAATAGCGGATACAGTGTCAACCCATACCATAAGAAGTAATATATACGGGGTGGCTATATACGGGTTGAAAAAACATAGGTAACAAATATAAATTAATACAAAACCTTGCAAATGAAAACAACCTGATGTGAACATGGGTGAATAACTTGCAAGCAATATACAGCAGATAGCTTAAATGCCACCATTAAAACGAAGAGGTCACCTTAATTGTGTGCAATTTGTAAGCTGCAATTCAACATCTCACGCTGCATCTTGTATGTTTGTATGTACTTTTTATTCTCTGCTATGAAATTGGTGCGAGCTCTCACACTGTATCTAGAATACGTCTTGAGCTCTGTACGAAAGTGGCAGCTCATTTTAGTCTACGGATTCTTCAGTAGAGAAACTCTACTACTGCCTTATTAACCGCCTGTGAGTTTATGGCAAGTAGAGCATCATAGAGATGGATGATTAAAGACTTATTAAAACAAAATGTGAACTAATTGCAAAATAGTAGTATCTACCTAGTAAAATTTAAGTTGACACGACTTCAAATTGTTGTTTATTTAATATATAATAATAATATTTAATTTAAGTTTAAAAGGTAAAAGGAGTTATTTTTCTTAAAAAGTAAAAAAAAAACATACAACCGAATGGTGACCTTTCTAAAAAAATTTAAACTAAAATTTCGTTATTCTATGGCAGATTGATCGAACATTATTTTGAAGTAGTTAATAATAAATGTGTATTTAAAATATTATGTACGAGAATCATTTCTCGTAGATGGCATAAAACTGTTCCATTTGCGAAGTTGCCAACCGAATCCGTTGACCAAGAGTCGTACGCCAAAAGAACAAAACGCCAAGATCATAATATTCAACGACAAAGCTCTGTGTCTGTGGCATTGTGCGGACAGCGCTTTGTGAACTCTTTGCTCCATTTTTGTTCACACCTGCGCGCTGTGGGAACAACTACGTGTAACGTGATATTCTATAGATAAATTTGCGAGGATCACTGCTAAATTTGGCCTTAGTGCTCCGTAAGAACAGCTACCAAAATAGCTGTGAAAAAAGTGTGCTAAGCATCACTATAAACATCGATATGAAAATCAATGAATTGGCCATAGTATAAATTGTCTGCTGTTTTTTTATTTTTATGAAATCGGATAATACAGGCTGAGCAAAAACCCTATAGCCATCTGAACTGATAACCATAACCTAGACCTATAGAAAGAATCATTTCTACGTTTAAAATACGTTCCATTTACAAGTATGCGGGAGACATCGACGTTAATCTAAATATAACTTTTATTACCAAAAGTGGGTTCCAGTGAATACCAACCAACCAATCGTTATTATAACATGCAAGCTTAATAGTCTAAGTTTCATTATGTGTTTGGGTTCTCTGTGCATATCTATCGAGTTAAATGACTTTCGTTACCGGCTGGTGTCCAACATTTCAAGAAAAAGGCACTTTGTTTTTCCTGTTACATCCAGTATATAGGCACGTACCCTTTGTTTCTGCTCCATTTAATGTTATTGCAGTTACTAAAGACAAATTTGGATTTCTATTTCTTATTTGAAGCATACTTCGTTTTATAAAATTATGTAAATAACATTTGCGGAATCTCAAGTATCGTTATGAGGTCATACATCGTCCATAGATCGAGGGCACCCATAATATTTCTGGGCTATCCCGAAGATAATAATAGCAACAGAATTTGGCTTCCCGAACTGGCTTCCGTTCTCCGGAGTCATCTACTGTTGCGCCAGAGTTAGCTGCCCATTTTATCATTTCTAACATATTAATTAGCCTCTTCTTGATCATATCTGTCCCTAAATCTGTTGTATGTATTTTCTAGTTATACTTTTGTGTGTGTGTGTGTGTGTTCATGTTTTTAATTATTATTTGTTTTGTTTGTTTCATGTAATTCTGTAGCGGTCCGACAGTTTTATCAAGGTAATTATTTACTCTTTTGTAATTTGTGTTCCTATTTTGTATTGTTTTTCTAATTCAGACGCTAGCCCACCACTCAGCCGGAAGATGACCCACTGCTGCATCGGACCTCCTCCAGTTACATGGAGGGCCACTAACCTATAGTGCTACGCTGGCCAGACGAGTTGGCACAGGGTTTCTTTCAAGTTTTCCTTCTCTTGCGGCTAGGTTTTCGGCCTTGTCATTTCCTTAGTCGGCTTTAACGACACCCTCAGGATAAAAAGGGGCGCTGTAACTTTAATTCTAAATACATCACCATACGGATTTTTTTAGATATTTAACGATTTCGAGAAATAGGTTTGTTTATTCGTATCTCTATCACTATCACTACATATTATAAAACAAAGTCGCTGTCGTCTGTCCGTCCCTATGTATGCTTAAATCTTTAAAACTACGCAACGGATTTCGAAGCAGTTTTTTTAATAGATAGAGTAATTTAAGAGGAAGGTTTATAAGTATAATACATGCATAACTGCACCCGTGCGAAGCCGGGCCAGGTCGCTAGTGTACAATATAATACCACTACATCAATATACCTACTTGTGCCTGCATTCAAAATACGCCTTTCAGAAACCAAAATAATGTTGACTAAACCTATGCGAATGAACTTGTGGATTTAAACTGGTGTTTATAACATATAAGGGTGTGGACACATGCGCATTATTTTTACCGCCTGCCAGATGGTAAACTGTCCTCGTCGCCTATAGACGTCAGAGATGGAGAATCTGTGCCCACCCAGCCAGTGAGCGTGTTGCGATTATCGGACGGTATACTGGGTTCCACCACATTCGGCTATTAGCTCTAGCAAACTTACGTGCATCATCCCTATGGCATTTGTAAGTGTTCCTCAGTTAGGCAACTCCAGTCTGAGCGATGCGATGGCGTCATCTATGCCTCACCTCTGTTTTCGATGTGTACTTAACGCGATAAGGCTGAGAGGTGATTAGCCGGGAGCGAGAATTGCCAATTCGGCCAATTGCCGCGAGACGCGACGCGAGTCTCATCGCCATATTTGATTTGTCAAGCGTTTGACGACGAGAAAACGTAAAGTGCTTTATTAAATGGATGGCGCAAACGTGGCACGAAATTGCTTGAAGGCGCGATATTGTTGGAATATAATTTGGTGCCCAAATGATTTTTAAAACATACAACAAAATTTGTTTTATTAATAATTAAATAACACATTGCGATATAAAATTCATGTGAGTGGATTGATAAGTATCGCAACTTAGTGGTCACCCACCAATTTGATATTGAGGGTGTCATTAGTAGGCAGCCGAGAGAACCAAACTTGATATGAAAACCCGCGGCATAAGCCCTAGTCTAGTTCTCCTACATCATAGTGGATGACTGGCTCAACTATGTCAACTGGCTCAACCCATTCACGAGTTAAGATATATCTAACGATAAATACTCTTATTTAGCTGAATCAAGTTAAACTGGTATTTTAACCTAATGAGATTGCGGTAAGGCAAGCTAGATACATAAATATGACTTAAGTTAAACTTAATGAGTGCATATTTTAACCAGACTTTTGTGAAAAGTCTAACCGTATGTATACATTTCCGTCCGCGTACCTACATTTCTAGGCGTGAGGCGCCGCGAATAAATGTAATCGGCGTCTGATCTGTGGAGATTGGCTTCCGAGACGATTGCCAATCTTTGGCATACGTGTACAAATTGGCCCAATACACGAGTGAACATACTGACGTTCGGCTCACGATTTACTTATATTACATTTGAGCGATGAATACGGGCATTGTCAGGTGCTTGTCAGTATGCAAAGCCAAAGATGTCAGCGGAAATGGGATCGAAATTAGATACAATTTTGGAGAATTGTGATAGTTGATTAGCTAATGCATTATCCTTCTTTTGTGCCGATGTGGAGGCGCTTTAGCATATCGTCCGGCTGATGCGCACCGGTGACCGTTGACCCGGTTAATAGAGGAAGCAAGACGATGCCGCGATGGCAGCAAATAGGGAAATCTTCCCGTGGTCAAACTATACTTGCCCAGATAGAGTTTTGGCGACAGTACTCGTATATCCGAATTCTGAATCCGTACTACAATTGATCTTTTCGTCATGATCTTTTGTTTTTCTTTGACCTTCTTTGTTTTATTTCGGCACTATTGCCATCACATGCCACATGAACTTGGCACAGTACAAAGTCATCGCATGTATTTGCATGCCACATGTACAAGTTGGTAGGGGGTGATACAGGAGTGTTTTACGTTCGCATTTTGTGGAGAAACATAATGATTTCGAGAAAAGTGGCCCCTCCTACAGGACGAGTAGCGTCGTGCTCCGAGGGCCGCACTTGCTCGTTGGGGCCCAGCGCCCAGGGCACATTCGGGGCCCCCTCTATCTTAAGGAGCTACGGAAAAACAATGACTTATCACATAATACGTTTAAGTACTATGCCTCAGCCCGTTCCGTAACAGGACATGGATAAAATAGGACATAGATAGCAATTTATTAAAAGCGTGGTATAATTATTCTTCTTATAGTGCCTCTCCAACTAGCGAAGGTTCGCAGGGTACATGTTTTTCGGGGTCTTTGGCGAGGTAGAGCCGTTCCGCTGCACTTGTTAGCCGGTCCACTCTCGGAAGTTACGCAGCAACAATTTCTTACTGCGCCCGACAGACCATCTTCCAGCCACCTTGCTCGTGATTATGATTAGCAGAATTTCGTATCTGGAGTTCCTAAGCACATGAGCTAGACATGCAACCTTTCTCTTTTTGATGGCTGCGGCTGGCGGTTCTGTCCAGCCCGCAGAACTTCGATACTCGGTCTGTCCAGCTTGTGGCCAACACACGTTTTCCCAGTTGCTCCTTAAGGTCTGGGCAAACAGCGGACGGGGCGGGACGGCGACGCGACGCTGGCGGGACGTGAAGAGTTGTAATGTATTAGTAATGTATACGACGCGACCGCTACTCTCGCGCCGAGCGCGACGGCTCTATGTGACCTATTCTACATTAACTAATACATTACAACTCTTCACGTCCCGCCAGCGTCGCGTCGCCGTCCCGCCCCGTCCGCTGTTTGCCCAGACCTTTAATGCCACATTGTAGTAAACAAATGCGCAAAGATATCTTTTTCATGTTATTTCTGGCAATTTCACTACGGGTTTTTATTTCGATGTCACTGTCACAGTCTCCATCGACCCATGTGCCGAGTATTTATATTTATGCACTCGTTTTAGGATCTTGCCCTGTACAGACAGGTTATATACAATAAATGTATATAGAAACTTATATTATGTTAAGAAAAATCATAGGTTTTTAAAAAGTTGGTAATCTACCATCGGCTTATGTAACCCTTTTATATTCTAATTCTGTTACAATTATGGATGCAGCATCGATGAGCAATTTGCTGCTCCTCAATATTATAGCCATTTAGCGATATTTCTTTAAGCGTGTACTTTATCAGATAGACCTGTCGAAAATCACCTTTGACAGCTGGCAATAGGGTGCATTTCCGCTTGGACCTTTAATCCGTGTTGACGCATACATTTATCGACGCCGGTAGCTACTGGTGCGTACGTAATGATCGTATTTTTTATAATGATACAGTTTTATTTGGGGTGCGCAGCAATTATTTCTGTAGAGGCATTCTGTGGAGTTCTCGCCCAACAGTGGGCGCTCGCTACAGTCGGACATGTTCGACACCTTAAAGCTTTAGTAGCTATAGTAGGTGCCACGGTGCTCGAGGATCTGCTGACCATTGGGGCAAGAAAGTGCCAAGGCACGTACCTATGGGCAAGTGAAGCATAGATCGACCCTGGCTCGGTGGAATAGTGATCTTATAAAGGTGGTTGGGAATCGGTGGTCTGCACTGCGCTTTACATTGTGGCCATATAGACCGCCGAAGTCTGATAGATAGGGAAATCATTAGTTAAGTCAACGGAACATCTAATTGAATACCTTTTTTTTGTATGAAAGGTGAGTTACGGGCGTGATGAAAATCGGTTGAGCCGTTTAAAAGTTATGGGGGTGAAAGTGGGGAAGAATTACCGAATATCTGCAAATATAATCGAGTGGGGTCTCAAATGAAAGCGCATTACGTGCACATTACAAAATAATATGTACCATGAAAATCGGTTGAGCCCTGAAAAAACTCTGGGGTTGAAAGGGGGAAAATACACAATATCTACAAATATATGTGGTGGGGAGAAAATGAGGATGCGACAATAATCTATGTATTAACAACTTAACAAAATCTACATTATAATAAGTGTGTACGTATAAAAAGAATAAAATAAAAATTGAATAAAAAAAACCCCGACACAATAACGTTTAAAAAGTGAAAAATAAATACAATCCGGTCCCCCAACGCGATGTATTTATTTTAATTTTATATTTTTAAAGGTTATTGTGTCGGGTTTTTTTATATATATTTTTATTAAGATATGGTTACCCCATTACATTCTGACAGAGGCGTAAGAGCCGACTAAAGGAAATTATATGGCAGACAACCTAGCCGCAAGAGAAGGAACTCTTGAAACAAAACCCCCTGCCAACGTGGCTCAGTAGGCTTATTTCCCTCCTGCTTTCTAGGGTTGGACTCAGCAGTGGGCGGTTGGTTCATGAAAGTGTGGTTGGTTAACTAGCCTAGTTCGGTCCACGGTTTGTGAGGTAAAAATACATAGGTACATGCTTTATTTGTATTCAACTTATTATCACTACATAGTATAAAACAAAGTCGCATTCTTCTGTCCGTCCCTATGTATGCATAAATCTTTAAAACTACGCAACGGATTTTGAAGCGGTTTTTTTAATAGATAGAGTAATTCGAGAGGAAGGTTTATAGGTATAATATAATTGTACCCGTGCGAAGCCGGGGCGGGTCGCTAGTTCACCATAATTTAAACGCATCCGCCTCCAAATTCATACCAGCGGGCCACGCTGGCAAGCCGGGTTGGTACAGGGTTTGTATGAAGTGTTCTTTCTCCTGCGGCTTGGTGGTCACCCTCTTCAATTCCTTCAGTAGCCCATTAGGTTTGGTTGGTGACATTGTGTATTAAAAACTCGTCACCACATTGACAATTTTGAGAAAATTAATTCTAAATAAACATTATTGACATCAATTTGCCGATGTGTTCCTCGCACAGATGTCAATGGCAGTTTTATGAATACCCGTCCTTTAAGTATTTAAAAGTGTTTGTTCAAAGCCCAGAGGTGACGTTACTCCTGTGATTGTAAACAAGACCTCTATAATTTAAAAAAGAAGCAACTGCATAGATTTTTTTTTCGGGTCTTCTCTGAAGAATGTCATCCAATACCGGTGGTACTTTCAGTAGGAATGTGGACGCACGGGTTTTGCGAAACCTACAGAGATGGGTGGATTGTGAGAATGAGGAAAGGTGTATGAATGTACGAGTAGATATGACGATACGATCCTACTAGTCTTTGAATTTGAGTGTTAGTGGACTGCATATGATACCCTCAGATTAGAGTGCGTTGGTGAGACAATCGTCATCAGTCAGTTCATGAACCATTTGCCTAATTATAATGGCATGTGGTGTAAAAAACGCAACGTAAAGATTGAACAATCACTTAGGAAACCCATTCGTTGCATTAACACTTTGAATCCCAAAGGACTTCCAATGCACCATTTCTGTAGGGGCAAACGTGATAACATCTGTTTCAAATATTACCCTAGAACCACTATGGAGTGTGGCCTCGTGGTGTATCGGATGCTCTAGAACGTAATTGACCTTCAAGTTAAGCAACATCTGGCTCTGCTGGCTAATGGATGGGTGTTTATCACTATCCTTGGCTGGTCACGTGTTCCTGTGCGTGAGTAAGGTCGCCAGGGCTCCACTATGGGAAGCATGGTGCTGGTGTATCGTCACAGAAAGAGACAGATGAAACCAGAAAGGTACACAACGTAGAACGTACATAGTGAGAGAAGTACAACTTGATACCAATCCCGGTCCCAGTAGTTGAACTTTTCTCCTTAGATTGATGCGAGTACTCCTATTGAAAAAGACATCACTCGGGAAATGGTATTGTACATTGAACCAATACCTACATTGAATGTCACCTACGACATTAATAATCTCGGCCCATAAAGCCGGCTGGGGCACGCGCTACTGTGACCAATCAATTGCACGGGCAGTCCCGTCCACGTCGGACACGCCGCCCGTTCCAAATGATGGTCGCATGTTTAGTTGCGATACATTTTTAAAAATAACTAAGATCAGCAGTGGTTAGAGCTCCGCATTTTGTGTGTATGTTAAGCATATAATCATTTTCTAGTAAGTTGCTTTAGTAGTTTGTCGCAACCCCATATCATGCTGACGGTGTCGTAAGGAAATGATAAGGCCGATAACCTGGCCGCAAGAGAAAGAAAACTTGATACGAAACCTAGTTATTTATGGGCTGAATAGTACTAGTAGTAAGTAGGTATTCTAGATGATAAAACAATAGATAAAAATTGTACTATAGACACCCTTAAATTTGATGATAGTAAACGGAAATATGTGACTTAAAGACGTGTGAAGGGAATTTTGGTATCACACGTCCTCTGACCTCATAACTTAGCACCGAACCCCGCACCCTTTCACGGAACACGCCATTCGCGATTTGTCACACCGCGTCGCGAACAAACAACATAAAACGTGACAGAATCCACGCATTGTCGTACATTACCTCCCTCACGCAACTCGCGCCGGATAAGTTTGGAAGTTAGACAGAAATGTATAGGTGCGTTACGCAATTCTGTTGTGTCGTGGTAAGGGAGCTGTTCTAAATTTAATAATTCATTGTCGTATTCATTGGCGCCAAATTCAATTACCCGGTGTCCCGAGGGTCGCCCCTAGCCCCCCCCCCCCCCGCCGTCCGGCCCAGGGGACGCTCTGGATCTATTCTATTAACCCGCCACGGCTGTTTACTAATTCATTTGGCAATCACATTCGGTAATTATGTGACAAATCCCCGGCGAGTGGAGCGTGTTGGCACACTACTGCTAAGTGGATTAGCTCGGCGATTTGTGGGATGTTGCATCGATTAGGTATCCGTTTTGTGAGACAAGTCGTTTTTAGGAATACAGTCGAATGTCTCAGTTGGATTTTTCTGTATAGACAAATCGAATTAGTCTTGCTAAATCCATTCATTAAATTGGAAACCTTCAATTTTGTATCAGCGGGCATATTGAATACTCATTTCATTAGTAATAATAAGTGTGTAGTTTACAAAAGTAAATAATGAAATAACGACTTTTCAAAATTGTAATGACCAGTTTCCAATAAAATCGAGTACCTACCTACGTAACACGGCATTAGGTATTGTCGACTAGGAATCCCTATATGGTATTAGTTAGAAAATTCAGCGTACAAGGATAAAAAAGACTAAAGTAAGAAAGACTATGTATAACCCAACAGGTATAAAACGACAAATATGGGGATGCTGTCTAACGAATTTTTATCATACTTGTCTTCTAACAGGTTAAATTTCTAATAATCCTACTTAAAAACTACAGTTCTAACAGAAAATCGTTTGTGATCTTTACGTCCTTCATCCCAGTAGTTTAAGCTGTGCTTTAATACTACCTACCTATGTATTTGCTCCGTTGAATAAATTGATGTACGTACCATGAAATGTTATCAATACACACACATCTTGAAGTTCTTATTTCGGTGGTCAAAGAACAATAATCGAGTGAAATTATGACATAGCGTGTTCTTTTACAGGCGTGTCGTCGTTGGAGGCGGCGAAAGATTTCACAGTAGACGGTCTCACCGGGTTCAATAGCAAGAAAAAGAAGAAAAAGCGGAGACACAGGTAGTAGCTGCACTACCGCCTCCGGGCCTTACGCTGACCATTGCGCCGACTACCTATAAAATATAAATAATAATAATAAATATCCTTGGACATTTCACACAACGCCATCTCGTCCCAAGTTAAACAACTTAATGCTTGTGTTATGGTAACGAGATGGATGATACACTACTTATATACATTTTCATTCGTTCATTTCTCTTCCGAGTTTACGGCCTTTTTTATTTTTTTATGCTACGACACTCTTAGATTTGCATGTAAACCATGCACCTATTCGTATTTCGTCGGGGCAGCGAACAGTGATTTTTACTAAAGTGTTAATAGCACAGTACCTTAAATTATAATTCTTTCAAACAGTAAAAAAGAGTAAAAAAAAAAAGAATAAATAATTTGATCTGCTAATTATTATTACTCTATAATAATAATTAGCAGATCAAATTATACAGAGTTGATATGATAGAGGGGCAATAAATTACACTACGTATACTATGTGTGATTAGTATGAATTCGAAACGGTCCAAAAAAAATACACCTAATTTTTCATGAGGGGTTTTCATTTGCGGCTAAACTATTGCTCCAATTTAATTGATTTTTGGTACAGAGCCTGGAAATAATACCTAGTATAGGCAGTTAAAAAAAATGCCCCTATGTCGTATCAACCCTGTATAGTTGATAAATTTATCAGTAGATGGCGCAAATCGGTAAAAGTTGTGACTATGCACAGTACCTACCTTGTGAACCACCATTATATACCTACATCGGAGAATTATAATTCACCTATATCCTAGTATATTAGTAGCATTTTAGTAGACAGCTAGGCTTATACACTGATTACATGATGGTGACGACTTGATGTTTTCCGCAGCCGCACCATCTTCACGTCGTTTCAGTTGGATGAGCTGGAGAAGGCATTCAAAGACGCACACTACCCTGACGTGTACGCGCGGGAGATGCTCTCTCTTAAGACCGACCTTCCCGAGGACAGAATCCAGGTAAGTCTTAGACTTAAAATTTGTTACCGGGACTGCCATATCTTACATAATATTATGTATGACATTATTTTGCTAGATTGTTGTGTTTGTCTTAAATGGTAACCCCTTGTGAAGTTATTTGCTGTGCGTAATGACGTACCTACACAATTTAAAGTATAGCTCACAGATATTTTACAGGTTAGTTTCGCAAATAGGAAAATTACAATGAACTCAGTTGTAGAAAGAAGAAGAACTGTACAATTTAGAGTTAAATAATAATGTCTCTTGTGTAACTATAGGTGTATGGGCTCCGAGTCAGCCAAAGGGCAGTGGAGCAGGCTATGCTCGGAGGTTTAAATGATGATGATGATGATGACGTAACTAGAGAGATACCTTCCACCATGTTTGAATGGAATGGAAGGGATAAAATTTAGCATATCACATGTAGCATAAAACTATGGTCTTAGATGTACCTAAATAACGTAAATAAAACTTTTAACCTAATTGGTTAGTCTTAGTTTTGTGCACACAATAGGTACCTACCTAATATTGGTTAGCCCGTACAGCAGGCTAATGCTGCAGAAATGTGCGGCTACACAAAATCCCACCGCGTTCCCTACAAAAACCAATTAAGCTTTCTCAACACAAGATGCTGTCAACAATGCCTCCTTATCCCGCCAATCGAACCGTCAATAGCCGAAGCAAAATAATAATTTCGGGAACGTTGCAACGCGCAAAAAACCCCATTATTCCCTTATTACAACGTCAATTGCCATCGATTGTTGACAAGAGCGAAACATGATACTGAGGCTAAACGAACGGCCCATGCGCATAGCGTAGCGCACAGGCGGTTTCAACATTCACTGTTTTGACTTGAAATATTTCGGGTGGATTTATTGCATCTCGATCTTACCAGTATACGATAGGATATATTGCTGTGAGCCAGGGTTAGGTATTTAAAATGATTGATTTTGGGTCCATTGGTCCGCATCATGGAATAGACGAAATATCTTGAACGTGAACGTAACCTACGGATGTTTGAGGTCAATGAGGCTATGGGATTTTTTATTCTTGACTTTTTTTACACCTAACTAAGTAATAATAATGCCATTAATTAACAAATGAATTTAATACACGATTAGATGTGTGTGAATGGCGATAATTTTCAGAATGTTCACACATTTTCTAAGATTCATCTATAGATTGTATTGTAATAATACATATACCTATGTAATAGATAAGATATGACATCTGACTGCATGATTTGATTCACGACTCAACAAAAATAAAATTATGAGTCACATGTTTATTCTATACTAGCGACCCGCCCCGGCTTCGCACGGGTGCAATGATGAATATCTTAATTCATCAGTGTTTCTCTACAATATTATGAATTTAATAAACATTGTATAAGCCTTCCTCTTGAATCACTCTATCTATTAAAAAAACCGCTTTAAAATCCGTTGCGTAGTTTAAAAGATTTAAGCATACCTACATAGGACGAACAGACGACAGCGACTTTATTTTATAATAGGTATGTAGTGATATCTAAACAGCATATGACAACTGCGTAGATATCATGGTAAATAGTAAAACTAAAATGTATTTAGGAGTGAAAAGAGCTTAGATGAGCCAATTTCAATAATTTATAGACTAGGTACCTACATAAAATATTTATTTGTGTCTTAATTCTGATCGGATAAAAAGGGATTTAAAGACCCATGCATAAAACCCCAGAACAAACAGACTGCTTGGTTGCAAATTAGAATGATCACTTACATTTGAAAATGACCTGCCGCAAAATGTTGGAAAATAGGTAGGTATATGGCAAGTACTCTAACATCATTAGATTGTTTTTTACAAAAAGGCCGATTCTTAAATAGTAATGAACACCACAAGCTTTAAATGAGGCACAGCCGAATGCAGTCACCACCAACTTAATTGAATGTTCCTACAATAGACGCCAAGGGTGGTGTTCTCTAAGATTTAGGAGGTAGTAGACAGCGCCAGGTTGTTAGTGGATTCCGCTGTAGGTACCTCTCTGAAAGAGTCACATTTTCTGACAGAGATTCTGACAGATTCAGTTTCAATATTTTTTGCGGCTCCATTGAGATCTTAATTACAGTAATAGGACCGTATTTATTCTTGCGCATCTATTTTTTACCTTTAGGTACATCGGCAATTCACCCAATTACCTACTAATGACATGAATACTTTATCGTGAACGGTTAATTTCTCGCAAGGTTTGTCAAGACCATTTTTTTGTTGCCCATAGTTCGGAACCCGTCAGTTTGCATTTGGTGTACGTTGCTGCGAATTCGACACCCGGTCTAAACCGCAATACGATATTTTTGGCAAACAATTGAGAGAATTTCGCGGAAGGAAGCTAGGCAAAGAATACGATTTGCGCGAACAATTGAATTGTGGTTGTTTTGATAACAAAATGAGTTTGTCCTAATTCGATTAAGTTCGTAACTTTTTAAGCTAAAATCAGAATAACATAAATTACCTCAATATCAATTGACTAATCTAATATTGATCTTGATTATTCTAATAATTAAAACTAGCAAATAAAAGTGAGCTCGAGCTTATTTGAGCTGTTGCGAAAGGTCTCAATGAGACCGCTATGAATTTGGTTTTTGGGATAGGTACATAGAACTTCCGAGGAGAATACAGGCAGACTGGGGTCGAATGTCGTAATTTTTCAAGGTGGAGCTATGAAATTAATGCTTGGTATGCGTTGTCTTTTACTTAGACCAATATAAAATTGTACCTTCCTCCGCCTCCTCTACCTACTGCTTCGGCCACTAGTAATACTATAAACACTATAGTTGTATGGAACTATAGTTTAAATTTATTATGGACGGATTTCGACTGCTGGACAATCACTAATTTCATTAGTTACCTACGTGATCAACATCATAATAAAATCGGAATTTATGAGTGTCAATTGAAGACTATGGTAAATTGGCAAGTGCATCCCCGATCTAACCGCAGCTCTTACTCATGTCCCAGTAATTGCTAGCCTTATAATTATTATTAATAGTTTTTCCGTTCGTCGGCAACACACAACAAGCGCTCAAGTGTCGCCGTCCCTACTCGGAAACCGCGGGGAAAACACAAATACAACCCCCTACCGGCCACCCCGCACACTTCACCCCCCCTAATACCCCCGCTACACCCCCTCGTACCGCGCATTTATGAAAATTTCATTTCCAAACCCGCGACCCCCTCACCAAACTAAAATAAACCCTAATCTCACAACATAAAGCTTATTGCCACTTAATTTGCTCGAAAAGGAAATGTTCTGGGTACATTCAAACTTGAAATCTATTCCAATATACACAAAGTGTATAATCCTTGGTTCAGCGGAAAGTTATGAGTGATGGTAGTTGAATTTTCGGTATAATGGCTTACTGGGGATTAGGTTTCCCCAATTTTGGGGCGCGCAGTTGCTGAGACGCTGCAATAAATGGATTATTATGCAATCAAATGTCTCGTAGGTCTATAATGGGCACAAGCTGAAGAGCCGTTCTTACAACCTTTCAGTAGCCAAAGGATTAATACTTTGCTGAAAATATTGAATTAACACGCATGACTAATTGCCTTGTTAATCTACCTTCCAATTTAATCTAATGCCATCGAGTATTGTTATTAGGAATACCATAAAAAAGAAATATTTCTAAACCTCTTGTCATAATAACGATTTATGCACTCATATTTTTCCACCTATACCTTAAATAAAGCACCAATTTAATTTGGCCACCCCCACTAATTTCGCACTACACGCGTTTTCAAATCTTTAATCTTCAATTCTCCTCGATTATTAATTAAGCCTGCGAGAGCATGTCTAGCGCCATCTATCAGCCACTCATAGCAACCGTGCGTAGTCATGGCAACCGCGCCCTGATTGGCCACTTCTGAAAAACTTGAACGTGCTAAAATGTTGTAACCGAAGCGTGCGGCCACTGAAATCTCTATCTTATGTTGTATATCGTAAGATTTATTTTGATTGAATATCGAAACGCGTCATTGAGCTCCGGCTTTACGTCATTATATTATTAGCTCCGCCCTTCTTAGTAGCATGGCGGACGGGTTTTGTGTTGGCGCTGTTTGTCTTTTTACGGCTGTTTTGTTTGTGTAATGTTCTCTACCTACGCACAGGTATACGAACTTTAGATTTCAATATAAACCAGTTTGAAAGGCATCGCTTTTTATTCACAACTTAAACAATTATATTATGTATATTTCGAGACGCTTTTTATCTGGCTATAATGAAGATTGAGAAATCTTAAGGTTTGAATATTAAGTTGAATGATTTGTACGTAGGTACCTATCTAATAATGTAAAGTCGGCTCAGTGTTAAATTTTTGTTATCAATGTGGTAAATATTTATTACAAGTACCGAAATAAACGGACCTTACCGAAAAAGATAGGGTTTTACATTGAAAAAAGATAGGGACATACATACAATAAATATTAAGCTCATATTCCATAGACATCAAAATGTGCACGATTCATTCTTTTTTTCCGTATAGGCACACATAGCTACTTCTAGTACTATTTGAGTAAATAGGTAGGTATATCTCTTATTGTTCCGATAGAAAACAAATTTATAAGTCTCCTAATTAGCAGTATAGCTTATCAATTAAATAGACACGAGTATGTATATTGACGTTTTGTGAAGGTCGTCCGTCCATGTTCCAAGATTGTGTCAAATTGCACATACCTATGTGTTGACGGCGGCGCGCCGTCGGCATTTTGTTTCTTCAAGCAGCCGTACGTACCTACGTAAGCGACGTCTGTTGCGCCTTACCTTTAACTGAATTGTGAATACAGTTTGTATGTTATTGGTATAAACATAACCACAAATAAGTCATAGGTTTTTTTCGTTGAAGAGTATACAATTTCAAAGTACCTAAAAAACCTAGGCAGAGAAAGAAAAGTACTTCTAGGTACCTACTTATTAAATTGTGTATGTACGAAAAATATCTCTCAAGCGAAGCCGTAAGCAGAAACTAGTAACATATTAAACTTACAAATGCTTTCTATATATAAATAATAGTGATAGCATCACATGGGTGATGAATTAAGAATACATGGTAACACTATCCAATTCCATCCTGAGTGTGCTAGCTGTAAGAGAATGAAAGCTTTAGTAGGAAAACACGAAACCCTGTGCCAATCAGTGTGCCCAGCGTGGCATCGTAGGCTAATTGCCCTCCATGTAGTTGGAGGAGGCCCGACTCAGCAGTGGGTCATTTTTGGGCTGAGAAGTAGTGTATCAATCTAGCTGGATTGAAATTCTTTACCCACCTTCTTAATTGTAACTAGTAACTATATAAATAGGTACCTATATAGAAGTAGGTGAATCAAAATGACTGCCTCGTTGGTCTAGTGGTCAGATGTGCCGCCTTTGGATCAACGGGTCCCGGGTTCGATTCCGGGGTCGGGCCAGTGTCTTTGTCTAAACCAGAGGCACTGGCTCGGAGTCTGGGTGTCATTTCTATCTATAATATGTATGTATTTACAAAAAAAAATGTATATAAGTAGTTTATCATCCATCTCGTTACCATAACACAAGCATTAAGTTGCTTAACTTGGGACGAGATGGCGTTGTGTGAAATGTCCAAGGATATTTATTTATTTATAAATCTTACTGCCTTGTTAAGACAACTGCAACTGCAACTGTGGCGATATCAATTCAAGGTTGGTTTCTAAATACAACATTAAAACTTAAATTTAAATACCTATTAATTAGGTATATGAATTTACAAATGGTTGGATTTGTAGTAATCGGAATTTGGTCAGTCATTTTGAAATATACCTCTTCATTTGTATCGATCTTCCACACTGACCTCACCAGGCGTCTTTAATTCCTTACAAAATACTAAAACATCCAAACCCAATTGAGAGCTGGCATAGAGTGCCAACGAGGCAACTAATACCGTTGCCTGGTTACCGGCCGGATGCGGAAGCCGATCACATTTCGCGCCAATTACCTACCAACAGCGGATACTGAGGATCCGAGCGTCTGGCGTACACTGGCACCCTCCAGTCGGCTGTGGGGAATCTAATTTATTGCATACTCCATAGAATATTTTGTATTCTTGAAAGCGCACATAGAATCACTAGAGTCATATTATATCCTTTCTTAAGTGTAACGACATTTTTAGTAATATTAAACGATTTATTACATCAATTCTAATTTGTATTTCGACTTACTTGTAAACAAACACAATATAAAATACCTACAGTTCAACAATGTAAATTGTATGCCCGATCTTGATATACCTAGCTAATAGGTGTGATTCAAAACATTTTATTCAAAATCGATTTACGTACTCGTAGTAGTAAGTAAGGGATTCCAGTTCCACCACAATTAATGTAAATCACATACGATATTTATTTTTGTTGGTGGTACTCTAGTCTACGCAATTTTTACACTAAAGAGTACCAAAGATCCATCCGTAAATCCATACAAACTTTTTCATTTAAATATTACTAAGATTTATAGTTCAGCAGTCTCCAGGGAAACCAATGAGGTTTACTATTTTAAAAAAAAATGCCCGCTGTGTTTCTGCCAGGTCTATTCATTTGCTGCCACTTTCTGATCTGGTAGTTGTAAAAAAAGCATACGTTTGACGATTGGGGCCACTTCTACGTGATTCGTCACTCTATTTTCTAAATGCCAACTTTATTTACCTACAATTAGTGTTGAATATCTAGTAGGCAGCCATATGAAGCCTTAGGTATACATATAGATAACCCAATTATCGTCAGTGAAATACAGTATTTGTAAACTTAAAAAACCTCTCTTCAAGTACTAAACATTAGCTTGTTGAAGTTAAGTCCTCGCATTCCTTTGTGTGGCATCTAATCCGATGAGCTTACAGCTCGCTTCTAAGCTGCGCAGTTCTCGGAGCTTATTGATCAGCCGACAGGAAGTGAGAGGATATTGCACTAGCAGCTAAGATACGGAGACTTGCTTTGGATCGGTGTCAGATTTAGTACCTTAGCAAGATCCGGTTAGGTCTTCGTTGCATACTGGATCACCCACATGCCGTTTGAAAGACGATTTTGCAATTTAATCAGACGTTCTTTGATATATTACTTGTTCCAGCCATTTAGTTCATTTATTATTCGTCACCGTCGTATTCCACCTAGGGGGTGCCGTATGAAAGAACTAATTATATAGGAAAACTTACTTATAAGAAGGAAAGCTTAAAGCAAGATCCCTTACCATGTCGCGTAATCTAAATTTAAGAATAAAGATACAGTGGGTTAAATCATCATTCATTTTGGAGGAGGTCTGAATCCAGTAGTGGCGGAAATTTATGAACTACTTACCGTTCTTTTTCGGTATTAAAAGTATGATTGATAAAACACTTCAATTTATATAATAATAGATGCAACGATTTACAGTTTATTAGAAGTTTATTAGTCTACGGGTTAAATATTAGATGCCTTTGGATCAACGGGTCCCCGGTGTCTTTGTGTAAACCAGAGGCACTTGCTCTGAGTCTGGGTGTCATTTGTGTTCGTGAATTAGGTATATGTTTGTACACTGCCCCAGCAACACAGGTTATACCTAATGCGGTGGTTACGTAATAAAAAAAAATACTGGGTAATTTAGAATACAAAGTGTCACCACACCATTCCATCCGGAGGGTGTCATAAGACCCGACAAAAGGAAATACCAAGGCCGATAACCTAGCCACAAGGGAAGGAAAACCCATGTGGTCAGTGCGTGGCACAGTAGGCTAATTAGCCTCCATGTAATTGGAAAAGCCCGACTCAGAAATGGCCCATTTGAGGGCTTAAAGCTTAAAATATCTCGAACTAAAAGCGCCCTGGTAAGGGAAAGTTCGCGCATGTTATTAGCCAACCTTATGGCTTCCTTCTCCGCCAATGTGATCCAAAACTCAACTATTGCCTGGGATAGCTTTGGCTCAAGATGTGACACGGTTGGCGCAGTGGTTGAGCGATCGACTGCTGCGCAGCATGTCGCGGGTTCGATTCCCCGCACGGAAGAAATATTTGTACGACCTACAAGTTTTTCATCCGGGTCTTTCTATGTATAATATGATATGTATGTATTTACAAAATAAAAATGTATTTAAGTAGTTTATCATCCATCTCGTTACCATAACACAAGCATTAAGTTGCGTAGCTTGGGACGAGATGGCGTTGTGTGAAATGTCCAATGATATTTGTTTATTTAAACAGTGACCTATCAATACTTCATACGAGTAAATCTTCTACGGTTCGCTCAAGGAACATTGCTTCGTGCCTGGTCATCACCGGTCCGGTACACCTCAGTCTCAATTCCAGGGTACAGTAAAGAGCCCTGGTCCATGATCAACATCATAATTTGCCCACTACTCAGTCCGACCTCCTCCAGGTTTCAAAGGGAAATAACCCACGGTGGCTAGACAGATTGGCTTCATGTTAAGTGTCCCTTCTCTCGGGGCTGTCGACCTCTTGCGTAGCTTATGGGCGTATTCTACACCCGAGGAAGTGTTGACACTAAACCTTCATTCAATGTATTTCCCGTCGGTGGCGATAAGCAGTGGACTCGCCGCAGCTATCAATTGCGTATTCCCTAATCACACACGAATTCTTCGTCTGGCGCGCGTTCAATAAAGCTCAGGCGGGCGTCTCGATAATCGGCAAATAGGCACAAACGCGCCAGCAATGCGAACAACGCGACAATAAGCCCTCCCCGCCTGATAAGCCCCCACCGTTGGCCCCCGGCTGCCAAGGGGGCAAATTTAGCAATTAGCGTGCGGGGGATGCCGGACGTCCGGTTCGACCCAGATATAGCTTGCGACGCGCTAATATTCAAATCGACCGGCCCCACTGAATGTACCTTAATAGCTTGTTGAGATTGTAAAGAAATATTTTGACCAAATGGACAATTTGACTAATTTACTTTCATTTTCGTTTTGACGGTTCTTACCTACGACACCCGCAAAGTGGAATGAGGTGGTGACACTAAATCCGTCACCACACGGAAAAGTTACCTACTTGATTAGGTTTTATTATTTACTCGTAATGTAATCTACATAAATGTCCAGTAGCGGATTTGTTTTGGCTGAAATGACGATGATGATGAATGGCAATTAGTACATAGTGTTTTATTTCCCGCTTATTCAATCATATAGGTGTCGTGAATGGTTGTAAAGAACACTAGTAAGAATTGTTTACCTCACACGACACGATGGGGTCGACACCAGTCTAATCAGATTCAACTAGCTTACCAGAATTTGCAGGTAGCGATTGCCGGCTGTCAGTCGCGATACTGCCATATACTGTAGAATGTCCGTGTATAGAATGAACGGATTTAGAATACATAGTGTCTCCACCCCCTTCCATCGTGATCGTGTCATAAGGGCCGACAAAAGGATATGTCAAGGCCGACATCTTAGCCGTAAGAGAAGGAAAACTTGGCTTATTACTCTCCATGTATTGGAAGGAAGCCAGACTCCGCAGAGGGTCATTTATGGGCTGACTAGTAGTAGTAAGTATTAGTGGTAGACCATAGAATGGCAGCCGGGTGCGACGGATTTACGTGCTTCCCGAAGCACGGAGAATGTCAGCTGTTACAAATGGTGGACACCAATCCAACATCCAGCAGGGTTAGAGGTTGATTAACCTGCAGATCGGCACTAACAGCTAGTCCACGATACTATGCGATCTAAATCCGACACTACACAGACAACCTCAAAATATGATGCTTCAGGAAATGATAGACGGGATTTCTCTATCTATCCTCAGTGACACAACGTTAACATAATCCGGAGAGCGGCCCCTCGTCATCCTCGCGACTTATATTCAAGTGGGCAAGTTGATTAAAACGCCTTACGTTGCCACTTGTGCAAGCTGCTGCACAAGCTTAGTGATGATTGGATCCCCTTACCATAATTAGGTATAATGTGCCATTATTTGTAAACAGAAGTATGTTGCACAGAAAGCAGGTGTAGTTTCTTGTCAGCTCTTTGCTGTATATCAAAATTGTGTGCTCGTGCAATGGTCGGTAGTTGGCTTTATGTGATCCAAATTCATGGAGGTGAACTCGCTTACATTGCTACGCTGGCCAGCCAAATTGACACAGGATTCATGCCAAATATTCCTTCGTTTATAGATATATTTCTGCTTGTTTAGTCCATTTAGTCGCTTTGTTTATCACCCTCAGTTTAGAATCATTATAATCGTAAGTAGTACAATATTTATAAGAATACACCACTATTGATTAAATACCAGAAAAAATAGCAGTGTGAGTGATCGTTTCCGTTCACATTTATTAAAAAACAACTAATTATGGAAAAGCAATTGTCCCACAAAAAAATAGTTTTAGTGCAGGTTTTAGACAAGATTGTGGTCATGATTTTATGCCAAGCTTTCCCTTGTCGACTTTTACTATTTTACGACCTCATAAGCATAATATTATATATTACCGTGACATTTTACTGGTGATTAAAAAATATTGTTGTATCTATAGGTTTGCCGAATAAAGTCGGGTCAGTTCCACCGTTGACTAGTCGAGAACGGCTGGATCGATTTTAATATATTTACCTATCTTATTATTGCTATTGTCTGCACTCCATAGGTATACCTAGTAGCAAAAAAACTAGTAACATATAAAAAAAATATCTCGTAATACAATAATATTCACGAACCAATAACTAGCCAAATTCAACACATAACATGACTTGCCTATAGAGAAACAATTAACAAAACACTGTTTATTCATTTACTACAAAATAATACGAAATGGCTCGACAGTAATTTCGTTACAGAAACAAATGCGTTCGCCCGAAGACATACTCATAAAAACGTATAAAACCAATTTAATAAACCGCATAAACTAGTAACACTGATCCGATTACACTGATTTATGGCAACACTCCATGTGTAATAATCAATTTTAGAGATAAACTATGAATTATAGGTCTACTAAGTTGTAAATACGGTCGTAACGGCCTTATGACCGGGGAATACAGGTCTTTTCATTTTATTTAGCTGCACTTATTGGTTTGGTAAAACTATCATTGTAAGTGTAGGGATATTCAATCTTACGAGGCAAGAAATAAGGTTAATTTTCCTGTGTATGTACACCTACAACCTACACGCCCTTCTGTCTGTTAGGAGCTTCTCCCGCGCAAATGTCAACCCTCTAAGCTTCTCATAGTCTCTAATACTCAATAATGACCTGGTTGATCGATTTGAAAACAGTAATGTTCATTAATGGATACATTTATTGGTGAACTAGTGGCCCGCCCCGGCTTCGCCCGTGCAAAGCGGGGTTGGGTTATACATATAAACCTTCCCCTTGAATCACTCTATCTATTAAAAAAAACCGCTTCAAAATCCGTTGCGTAGTTTTAAAGATTTATGCATACATAGGGACGGACAGAAGAATGCGACTTTGTTTTATACTATGTAGTGATGATACAGTTTTCAGGACTTCCTATTATTAATTTAATCATGAGAAATATTGTATCTTTCAAACATGAAGTAGATGCTACTGTAATCTTTGGACTTTCCGTATTATTTATAACAAAAGTATATATATTTTTGGTTTTCCAAAGGACAATACATTATTATCTATTAAAGGTACATGTATTCGATCTAGCAATTTTAGTGGTGAACTGTGAAAGACAGAGTTGACAAGAGAGTAGCTCTGAGTTACTCTGACTTGTTAATTCGTGAGGTCAAGCAAAGGCATTTCTTACTTAACAATGTGACATCCCTGGCAACTCTAATGCAGCCGTCTCGGGCAAGTTCACTTTAAGATTATGACGTTCCGATGTTTTAGTTTCTGCTACGACATATTTCGACTTTCACAAATTAAAATTTATTCTAATTGCACCATTTGTTTAACTATTCCTAGACATTAACGTTAAGGAGTTGACGAAGAAACTAAACGGTTAAGCCATAATGAAACTGCGCATAAATGCTCCTTACAAATAACGCACTTTACACTTGTAAAGAACTTTGCTAAACTGTCCCAGTTTATTGCAGATGCCCTCTGTTGTTACCCTCTGAAAATGTTTAACAAATTAAATTGAATAATAAAATTAAACAGACATCAAAATAGATATGAAAAATGACTTGTACTTTACACGGCCCTACACTGCTAGGACCCTGTAACCTTAGGACTGGATAGCATTATATCGAAAAGTGCTTTTGGGTAAGACCAATATTAATTCAATTAAGGCAATTTATTTACGTAAAATCTAGCTACGAGATTATTTGAATAATTGCCAATATTATTCTGATATATTCGTCATCGTTTGTACATTGTCTGAGTTATATGCGTTTGCCTTATTATTCCATGGATTCGAAACGTTTAATGTTTATTGTTTTAGTAGTTATTACCTAATACAGGCAGTATTCATAACAAAACATCATATTGTTTAGGTATAGGGTAAAACCGAGATAGATGCCCCAGTGGGATAGATGCCCCATATTCTAAAAACCTAACTTCGCGAACTCGTGACTTAGAGTTAATTGTATAAGTAGGAGCCACATTCACCCCATACCTTAGTTACCCATGGACAGTCGTGTAGGAGGATGCGTTTTGGTCGTGTATGTAATTATCTCCGCGGCGACATTCACGAACACGTCAAAGTTTGAAACGTTAGTATTCTGTGTTGTATAACTTTATAATTATTAATAAATTCCGTTATATTTTTTCATATGTCGATAAACTGGTTCATTAATTCGGCATCTAGGTGTAAATAATCGCTATTTAGTTTATTGTAATATTTAAAAAATACTTAGGCATCTATCCCTATCACAAAACTCAAACTCAAACTCAAAAGGAACTTTATTTACGTAGGTTTCATCACAAAACTCTTATAAATCGTCATATTTACAAACACCATTATCATCTTACAGCCCCTGTCCCACACTAGGTGGTAGTCTCCACACACACCTATCAGTCGTCATACCTACATTCACACCTTTCACACACAACTCCTCATTCCTGCAATCCCTCCATCTCCCCTGATCGCTCACAATCCCTATATGTTCACTCACATTCATGCCGAAACTACCACCGGTTCGGAAGGCTGCTCTACAGAGAAGAGCCGGCAAGAAACTCTGTAGTTGCTTTTTTTAAATTATTGTTCGTTTACAAAAAGCACTAAACAGCATAGTGAGAGCAAGTTCGCAAGATGAGAGAAACACGCTACATGTTTACGCAAAGAATGACGGATAGACCTTGACAGAGCCAATAAAAAGGATAGTTGCCCTGATTTTTCAAGGTATAGGTGCCCTTAGGGGCATCTATCCCTCCATAAACTGCTATTTAAGATTATAGTAGAACTATGCCACACAACGGAAGGATAACCCTAAAGATACAAGTATAAAATAGGATTTGCATTGAAAGTTTTGAAAGAAAAATACGAAATTGTTATCCAACTAGATCTGAATCTGGACTGAATCTGTACACTTTTCAGAAATTATTACACAATTTAAGTAAAATTATTTGTAGAAACAATTAAGAATTTCTATTTTTGTTAAATAAATAAAATGCCTATAAAATTTAATTCAACAAAGAACATGATAATGCTTGTTGAAACTTAATAATTTATATTTTTTACATACAAACGCTGTAAAAAATTATTATGGGTAATAACAATAAACTATTAATAAAAAAATATACTTTTCATTAATAAGACCCATGTTTCGTTTTAGAATTAGAAATACCTAACGTTTGGGCTAGGCTTTTAGTTTACACAGTAAAAAGAATATCTATCCTGCACTGCAGGCATCTATCCTTCTCAGTATTTTCATGGTGGGGCAACTATCCATACAGGTAGGCATCTATCCTCAAAAAAGACATTCTACGAAAAGCCAATTTGTGCCAAATCTGTATTTGATAGGTTAAATATTAATAATAATAATTCAGCATAAAGGATTGGGGTAGCTACATTCGTAGAAATTATTCGTATAAAACACATAGATTAAAAAATGGGTGGCTTTTTCTAAAAGTGGGGCATCTATCCCGGTTTTACCCTATTAAAAATCGCGTAATGTAAGTATTAAAGCAAAAAAAATACTGATACATAATGTGAAATGCAAAATTTCTATAATATCTAATTTGTTCAATACTCGTCAAATGCCTAGTATCTTTGGATAACAGTCCCGCGGGTCAATAACATGCGAATTATGACCGCGACAGTACCCTCTCGAACGTATCATTAAATGTTTTGGGGGCAACTGTACTCACCCTCATAAAATATTCATGTGAGAGCGTTCCGTTGTATCGCGTAACACAGATAATTTGGTTGCAAATACAATTGTTTACCATGAGGATATTTATTTTGACCCGCGCAGTAAGCAACGGTTCTAACAGCTCCTTCTTAGGTTTTCTAAAATGAATATTTTTTTCAAAGCTAGAGATAATCATTTCCACCCGTCTCTTTGTAGGGTAAATTTAAGAGAATCTAAAACAAATTAATATCTACTATTAGACTTAAGCGATCTCGTATCCACATCCATTGTTCAAGTGTCGGTTAACCTGTACTTTCCTGATTCTAAAGCCGACAGCAGACTCTTGAGCGAGCGACTGGGTGCTATCACAATTTGTTAGGGGCTGTCCATTAATGATTTTTTTGATTTTTTTGATGTTGTTTTTTTAACATTTTTTAACCCCTCCCTCCCCCGTGGTGAGGTTTAAGATTATCCATGAGCTTATGTGCGTCTAATAAAATTAAACCGAAACTTCTAGTTGCTAGCAAAAGATAAATTGTACCTATACATTAAAATCATTTCTCTTAATTACATTCAACAAACCCTCTAATCAAATTGTAAGGCCATAAACATGGTGCGTGGACAGCTCACGAGGGAAGAATATCTCCCACGCATTATGTTAAACTGAGTCAAGAGGGTGTCAACCATTATGCCATGCACTGGCATTAAAACATTGTTGTCTGTTTGATACCGTGTCTCGAATCTCGGTTGTTGATTTCTTTGGTGTAGAGGTTGCTTGTGCCACCTTTGGACGGGTCCCCGGTTCTATTCCAGGTGTAAACCAAAGGCACGTGCTCCGAGTCTGGGTGTCATTTGTGTTCGTGAATTGTTGAAGTGTTAGTAAATAGCCCCACGAGACAGGTTGTAACTATTATAGTGCAGGGGATTCGTATCTGAAAAAATAAACAAGAAAAAGCATTTTATTCCTCAAAATGTTCAATTATAACTCTCACAACTTGAGAATCACAAATGATTCGCCTCTTATTTATGTCCTAATAATCTATTATAGTTTCATTATACAATGAGTTACACAATAATCGCCCCTATGTCTCTTAGCTTACGGCCATAGATAATCTGTGCACGAATATGATGCGCACGCGTCGGATAATGACGGCCCATAATACCAGGATTGTGGTCATTAGTTAACCCGTAAGCGGGGTTAGTTAACTCGCAGTTACTCTCGCGTTACTTAACTAGATAATAATGATGTTTAAAAAACTCGGCTATTGTGTCGGAAAATAAACATACGTGCACTGTTTAAAACTTTTGAGCTACAAAAAATAATGATATTAGTAAAAGTTCCAGATGATTCTTTTCATATTTCTGTAGGTAATAGTAACGTGCCTACTAGTAGTAGTCACGTCCTTGTGGGACAGAATCGGAAATGAGGTTATACGCAAGCGAACCAGAGTTACCGACATAGCCCACCGGATTGCCAAAATTAAGTGGCAGTGATATGGCATTTTGGCCGAAATGATGATGATGAACGTACCTACACGAAATTAAAAGTCCGCGATGTCTTGTCAGATTTATTTATACCACGAAACTAGATGAAACTGGCTCATAAGTAAAATAAGGTACTTGGTGTAACTTGTATTCTCGTTCTATTTATGCAAAGATTAGTAACCTTGGTAAACCTTTGTATAAATACTTTATAACTAGAATAAATACGTCCTAAATGTAGTCACAATGTAATATATATAACAAATCTCCCGCGTGAAGTAGCCCGAGGCCAAATAACCAGATGGTAATAGGCAAGCTATCATTAAAACATGCTCATTTGCCGTAATCGCGGCGGCACGTGCTATCTTTCGCAGCTCGTGCGTCGCCGGGTAACGAGTTCGATTCCCGGCCCCCGCTGTGCAGACATGCTCCCTGTTTGTAGCGTTTTGTCTCTTGTTTGTCCATCGGGGGGTGCTGGGACTGTTATGAGCTATTATCCAGTGATTAAGGATTTTGTGGCCCTGCTTTGAATGATTATACAAAGTTTTCCGACCTTGCAACCGCTGCCTTTACTTACACGGTGCGCCGGTTTGATTCTGTCAGGTATGGTGTACCTCAGATACCGGGTAATGTATCTGAGGTAATGTCGCTGCTCTGGGCAATGTAGACTAGGTAAAATAGATTTTTTTCCCGGGTGAGTAGTCAAACAGCTATGTTTTGGCAATTAAGTATTTTTGCAGTATAAAGTTTTAGGGAGAGAACGCTAGATCAAAATATTGGCTACTTATTACCCGTTTACCCTATTTTAGTGTATCTATTAAACTGCTTATATTTGCACTGTGTAGCCCTTATAGTGGCGAAAGTTATTGACTTTATAACACCACGCTAAATGTTTAGTAGGTGACGGATTTAGAATACATTGTGTCACCAACCCATCTGAGGAATGTCGTCGCAGTCTGTCATGCAGGAGTGATCCTGTACCGGGTAGGCTGAGGAACGGTGTGAGAACAGGAATACCTTCTTGTCGCCGAATAACGACCAAGAGTCTTACTTAACCCGGCTCAGACCCAACGACCTGGCCAATCACAAAAATGCTGTTCTGACTAAAGGAATGAGATAGCTTCACCGATTTAAATTATTTGTTTTGTGCATATTTTATAGGTGTGGGAATTAATTGTAGGCTATTTTTTATATGGCAAAACAGCAATTGCTGGGTCAACAGGCGAATAATGCTGCAACCTCTAAAAATGAAAACAGCAAATGCCGTGGATAGTAGTAGGTAGTATAGTGAACGATGAGCCCTGGACTAGTTTATATAGGTAACTGATTCGGTGGGGTCCTAATACTAAAAGTAATAAAGTGAATGCTCCTCATCACTCAAGTACAAGTTAACGGAGAGGCCGTTAACTTGTACTTGAGTTAGTGACAATATCAGTAATGCAGGATAGGCCCGCCCCCTTTCGCCCGTGATTCAATAGTGATCACTCGTAATGGACACGACTCCACGAATAACGTACGGCGCACAATGCTAGACGGCTGGGCAAGTTACAAGATGTAGCGAGCGCGATTAAATACTTTTATTGTAGCGAATAGAGCTAGAAATACCCTTTTCTACCTGTGTATAGAAAATACATATCCTTTAGTTTATTTTAAAATTACACTTTATTCCAGCCGTATATAGTGTGGTGAGGGATTTATTATACATAGTGTCGCCACCCCATCCCACTCTAAGCGTGTCGCAAGAGCCGACAATAGGAAATATCCAGGCCGAAAACCTAACTGTTCTGCAAAAAAGAAAAACTTGAAATAAAAGCCCTGTGCCAACCCAACTGGTCAGCGTGGCACAGTAGGCTAATTACCCTCCATTTAACTGGAGGAGGCTCCGACTCAACAGTGGGTCATGTATGTATAGGTATACCTCGCTTTTTTAAATTGGTTAACTACCAGTATTGACGCGGGGCGATTGTCATATGCCCTCTGCAACCAAATCTAGTGGGAGTGCCGGTAATTGTATGGTTATGATGGATTATGAATAAACAGTACTAGTAAGTGGACACATTTAAGAGGAACACAAAACTCGAATAACTGTTTGGTGCTTGATTTAAAGTAAGTAAGGAGTGATCTTGTCTTAACTTTAGCTATGAGTTAAACTTGTAGATTCAGAAAACATCGCTCTCCGCGTGTAACTTCGGCCATAGCTCCGTGGTTGCGATCAAGCTAGTAGTAGTTAATCGTACGTTATTGTCCGATAATGTGATGACCACCGCACGACGTATTGCGGACAATTAGATTTGGAGCCACATTGGAGCCCCAATTTATTGGATTTCTTCCTACTCTTATAAGCACTCTTATTGGACATCCAAACACAGTTTTCTGATAACACATGTTAGTACAGATATCATTCATCATCATTATAGCCAATATATGTCTGTCGCTCTCTCTACCCAAGGCTCGGGTTGCGCGAAACCGTCAGGTAGCTGCATGTTCATGATGTTCATCCCTTTGCAACTAAAATCAGTGCTCCGATTACTGCAAATTTCATTTTGGAAATCGTTGGAATTGGTGATTGTTCAGATGCATCCCAATTAGAGATAACATGTGTAATAGTATAAACAATGACTAAATATCCAATTCCCAGCAAGTTTCTTACCTTATACAAAAGAGTATTTAGTAAACAACGTCCTAAAAGTAAAACTTTTCAATTAATTCATAGTTAATAGTATGCTGAAGTCTCAGCGCTCTGGTTCACAAAGGCAATATAAGTTGCGCGAAGTAAAGCGTAGTTCAATTATAAAGTTGTTGGAAACTCGGCACCGAGAGCGACGATCCAGCTTCCGCGCAGCTACCTACGAAAACTACCACGCTCTCACAAAGTAATAAACCGGATTCTTGCAGGCGATTAGTACTATAAAATGCTGTCTATTCCTAAGTAACTAATGTCTAACTTCTACCGGCCACTGAAATCCAGACCCGAACCAAGAGTCGTGCTACAGAAACTAAATGGCAAATTTGGGAATTTGACAGATCGTAACGACTAATTTCTGTTCAGCACTCTCATATCTCTTGTTTATTATTCTAATAAATAGATAGGTATGCTATTTCTATTTCATTATCTGTCTCGCTCTCTTCGTTCCCGGTCTTTGAACAATCCAGACGTGTTTTGTGGTGCTCCGTTAGTGATAAAAATTGTGAACTTATTAAAATAAAATAAGTGTTTTGAACCAGTGCATTTTTAATCAGACTATATTACCCGTGTATTCAAGCAAGTACATTCAATATCAAACAAGAAAATGGTCCTTCGAGCCGGATAGGCTTGAAGAAGTATGCGATGTCCTGCGGCGTGGCCTTGAAGGGCAGCCCCCGCATGTGCACGCAGTGGCCCGACCCGTCGCCCCCGGAGCTGCCTCGCGACCGGGAGCCCCCGCGACCACCCGAGTGCGACCCGCCAAGGGATCCTCCCCGGCCTCTGGAGTTCCCGAACCGTCCGCCAGAGAAGCGATCGTTCCGGTCGTAGGGCGTCGGGCGATAGCTGCGACTGGACCTCACCCCGCCGTCCATGCGGGCGCTGTACGAGCGAACCTCGTCTGCCGAGCTGAGGAACACCTCGATGTACCTGTGTCCTATTTTCTCCCTGTCCCTGTTGAGAGCCTCCTGTGCGCTCTCCTTGTCAACGAAGTGTACGAACGCCTCTCCCGAGGCCCTCCCCGAGTAGTCCGAGAGCAAGTGCACTCCATCTGGGGCGATTGTCAGCCCATCAAAAAAGCTAATAATTTCATCCTTGCAACAGCCAAAAGGCAGGCCACGTAGTTTGACAATACCCATGTCATCTCTGAGATTAGGTATACCATCAAAGCCATTTTCACTTTGTCGCATTGCATTCAGGGCCCATTCCATGTCTTGGCGGTCAGTAGAGAACACTTCAATATACCTCTTCCCCATATTTTCTTTATCTTTTTTAAGTGCTTCTTCGACATCCTGCGGACTTTCAACTTCTACAAAGCATTCACCAGAGGGCCTGCCTGGACGCACTTCTGTGAGATGAACTCCTTCTTTACCGTTGACCACGTTGACACCTTCTAAAAATTCTAGGATTTCACTGGCGGTGGTGGAAAATGGCAAGCCGCGTAGCTTTACGACATGGCTACTGTCTCCAGACCCCAGCATTTTTGCGGAAACTCACGTACGCAGAGCAGACACTAATTAATAGCAATAACGTAAAATTTTGGTAATAATATAAGTAGTTAGCTAAATAAAAGGTTAGCAAAATTTCTAAAACACTTTCAACTTGAGCGTCTTCACTTCACTCTTCAGCTTCACCACTTCACCAGTTTTGTTTAGATATCATGTCCTCCTGTCCTGATGAGGTTGAATCAGTACCTGTATGATCATTGTGACACAGTAGACTAATAGATCTCTGTCAAATTGGACAAGGCGCCGATAAAAAGAGAGGCCGTAACTGAGTAGTTTCGTTATTAGGAATTATTATCAATCTGTCATGTTAAGGCTAGTTACCACCTTTCTTTATATGACTGCACTAAAAGCAGGATAGCTATAATCGACCTAACTACAAAGACAAAAGGTACAATATAATGTATACTAGCTTTTGCGCGCGGCTTCGCCCGCGTCGGCTTCGAACCCGTGCTTATCTCTATGCATATTTTTTATGAACATTAAAGCGGTTATTGTGACTAAACTATGATAGTTAGATATGTGCTCTCGCGGATATTTATAAGACCTACAAACCCGTAGTACAACATTTTGTTCTATTGCCAATAGTTTTTGCAGCGCACGCATAAATAGGTTTTCGATTTTACACCTTGGTTTACAAAATCGTAATTTTTATATTGATCCCAAATTCTTTTGAAAATAAAATATAGCATATAACCTTTCTCGATAAATGGACTATCAAACACTGAAAGATTTTTTTGAAATCGGAACAGTAGTTCCTGAGATTAGCGCGTTCAAACAAACAAACTCTGCAGCTTTATAGATTAGGCCAATCTAAAATGTGAAACTGAAAGTTATAACAGGAGTTAGCAAGTTTGCAGACTACCTTATTTGTCTCGCTCACTACAGCTGCCTGGGTTTCGGGTGTTGGCAGTAGCACAATAGTTAAGGGCAATTTATAGAGCCTTTAGTTTTATTATGGCTACATTTAAATCCAAAGTTTGCTTATAAGATCCTTTGATAAGGTCTTGATTTATTAATTGATGTCTTTCGACGCGGTTCTCCATTCGATTGGTTTTTTTTATTCAATTAGAATTGGTTCCGGATTGGTCACACATATTTTTAATGTAAATAGGTTCAGTAGTTTGGCTGAAAACTTGAATCAACAGTAGATAATCAACAAAGATTTTTAAGAAGGCAACAAAGATTTTTAAGAGTAATATTTCTTTGACTTTAATATTCGAGTCCTTTTATTTTTTAAAGTACTAACTTTTTAATGGTTATTTATATGTCGCTTTATGTGCTTAGTTTGAAGTCGGTTTACATTTCTTGCTAAGCTACTTCAAATAGGTAGAGGTTCTAAGTTCCGCTTATGTTTTCGATGCATAAGTTCGGTGTTGAACAACGACTGTAGAATCTCTACTACGCTGTCTGTGTCGTACAAAGTGAATATCGAACTGCATGTACGGAACATTTAACTGCAATAGAAGGAAACCGGATATCCTTTTTCAAACAAAATCGGCCCACCACGGATAGCAGCCTGATTTCCAAAATGGAGGGTAATATGGTGGCGAACAGTGTAATCGATCTGCAGGTTGTGCAACGTCTGGCGTACTGTGCCACGCTGTCTGGTCTGCGTGGCACAGGGTTACGTATCAAGCGTATCAAGCTTTCTTTCTTTTGCGGATAGGTCCTTTTGTCGGCTCCTACGACACTATGTATTCTTAATCCGTTGGCACACGGAAAATGTGTAAATAATGGTAGTTACCAAATCATTCTAAACCAATAACAACATGACAGACATTGTGGGCAGTCGCAAATAAACGAGCAATTTGTGTGATATTCGATTGAGATCTTTTAAAATTCATAACAATAACAACAACATACAGCGGGGACTCTTTTTATTAGACTACAGATTATAATGTCTTGCTGGAAGACGTTATTGAATCATTTATGTAAAACAGGCGGTAAATGGCTCGACACTAACTTGATAACGGACCCTTTTGTCTACCTCCCCCCCCTCTACCCCACATCGCCCACCCCTCCGGGCGGACTCCTAACACAGTATAAGTTACATAAACCGTAGCTTAACTTGGTGTGTTTCTACAAATACTAGTGTTTATCAAAGACGATACTCTGTATTCTAATTCACACCAATAATTTGACATTTTGGTATCTTACAAACCGAATTCTAGTCTCCATTTATAGCAATTGAATTCCCAAATTAGAATTATTATTTCGCATGTGTGGAAATGCACGTCCATAAAAATAAATGTCGTGCGTATTTAAGACCAATTCTTTGTGCACTTGGGCTTCTGCTTGTGTGTATCCTGTGCAACCGGGCAGCACTTTATTAGACAAATGATGAGCTAGCACTGATCCGATGTACCAGTTACAAACGGGGGAAAGAACATTTTGAACATTACTCTCAGTTATTTTGTTAGAATGATTTATCGGTATATTTATCATTTTTGTGGTACCTATTTTGAAGTGAACATGCTACATTTTAGAATAGCAAATAAAGAGTTTCTTGCCGGCGCTTATATGTACCGCAGACTTCCGAACCGGTAGTAGTCTAAATATGAAAGTGGATTCAGGTAAGGGTCGAAGGTGGCCCAAAACGAGATGGACGGATTGTGTGTATGAGGACACGCGTTTGAAAGGTAAGAATGTAGATATGACCTCCGATAGGAGCATATGGAGACTACGGACTTATTACGGTAGGTTGGAACTTAACGATTTATAAGAATTTTGTGAAAAAAAACTTGTGTGAATAAATTAATTCTTTTTGAGTTTGATGACATTGCCATTTCTAGGGAGTTTTATAAGACTTTTCAGGTTTCTTTGACATAGACACACCTGGCGAGTAATTTACAAACCTTTATTACCAGATGTTGGGAATAAAGGATTAGAATAAATACATACACGTTTAGTACCTACGACCAACCACACACCAACCCACAGTATGCCGAGGGTCTCGTAAGAGGCGACAAAAGGAACGCAAGTGACAGGTTACCTAACCACAAGAGAAGGAAAGATTGATTCAAACTCTGCCAGCGGGGCACAGTAGGATAATTTCCCTCCATGCATTTGGAGGAGGCCCGAATCACTAGTCATTGACGGACTGAAGTTAAGAATTTCGAAAAACATAAATCTTTCCTTTCAATTCCCTTCAATTATGGTTCCCTTATTAAAATGGTCACGAAACTCATATTGTAATTGAACGAACGAAACGTTAATCGACTAAGCAATCGATTGTGAAGCGCGTATCGAGTACAATGGCTCACTCGCTAATGCCCCGAATTGCATTGTCTGTCTGACAGCTTTAATTAATTGAAGCTAATGCTTGGCATCATTTCGACTTAATTTGGTGATTGCTTGACTCCATTTGGAATAGAATATTATAGGTAGATTAAAGACTTGATATTTCCTTTGTATATTAGTGCGGTTATTTACAAAGTTCCGCATTCAGCTAGCTTGACTCGGTTTTGCTAATCATTACCAGTATCTACCTCACTGAAATGCTCTTATTGTAACTAACCCTTTATATTGATGTGACAATTTTTCCTGACTCAGTTAAAGTTATCAGGCGCCTTTGTCAGGGCCGAGGGCTCAGTTAGTCGCGGCTGATTACGAGGCAATCCTTCAAAGGGCCTGGAGGTGTCGCCCGGGGCAACCCGATCGTTCCAATCGCTCCGCAAATTAACGCCATTCCTGGATTACAGTAGGTGGTGGTTTGACAGGTAGCCTGATGGGATATAACAAGCTAGGACTGATTAGATGATAATCTCGGCGCGGCAATGTTGTGTGCTTGCGAATTGTGGTCGTGAATGATGTGTTCGTAAAGTGCCCAAAGGTATAGCTCAGGAGACACATATAAACATTTGAAAGCAATTGTACATTGTCCAAACCAAACGAATGAGGATAATGGCCCGCATTAACAATTTTTGTGTAAAGAAATTCAAAATCCTACCTTGAACAGTGTTCTGCTGTCTTCAACATTATCAGCCCTAAAATTTATTGCTGTAAAATCAGCTATTTTCTATTGCAGTGCTCATCAGACGAGGCAATTGCTACCCTGTCAAAATCCTGTGTCGAACGAACATTTAAATAGACACACAAAGTTCACACAGGGGACAAAGTTCTTGCTTCAATCATCCAAATTTAAAGATAGGATAGCTTACATCTCAATTTAAATCGCAATATTATTTTATTAGTCGTGTCTTAAAAGACAGTCACAATTATATGTTAACTCAAAACGATTCTATCAGATGGCGATATTTGTTGACTGAATTGAATAAGTGTTACATAGCGTGTAAAAACAAAAACCTTAGCTACTAATATTAGAAACAACTGCTGTATTTGCGCAGATGGCACCGCTGCTTGTGATGCGTGGTGCAGCGGCTAGTGACGTCAACAATATTCACCATGCACGACCCGGTGCTGTGTATGTTCAGCAGTTTTAGAGATTACTTCCCAGCTACTAGGAAACTTTGCATAGCGAGGGTTCTTTACAAGCATGTTGTTCATGCAAAGAGAAGAGGGGGGGGGGGATGGATGGTAATCACTTCATGTAAATACGCCGCGACAGGGCCAATCCAGTAGAATAAATCGGCCTCCGTTGCGTCATTGGGCAATATTTGACATTTTCTAAATGCTTATCCGCTGTCATATTTGTACCAAACCTTGAGACTGAACCAAACAAACTCTAGTCCTAGTACCAATAATCTTGGAATATACAATTAAACTTTATTAAGTATTTATGTAAGTAACGTGTCACCAAATTTTTTTTTGAATCCATATTGTGTTTAATACAGTAGCTGTATTTTAATGTTAGTTTCGATGGTATTTTTCTAATTATAAGAAAACAAGTACAAATTTTATAACTTTTGTAAACCCAGGCCGGGGAAAGAATAAATAAAGCCTTATGATAAATATACCAACTACTTCTACCGTTCATAGGATTTTTTTCCTAATTTAGATCTGAAATTAACACACGAAATAATATTCAAGTGCTTTTTTGTATAATTGTTTGTGTAATAACTAGGTATCAATTGTAATTAAAAATATAGCAACGTCCTTAGAGACGTTTCATTAACACACGGATAGGTACAGACAGACAAACAAATATTTCATTGCGCTATTGTGTGTGCTGTTAATTATAAATTATCCACGCACACACGAGACGTTAACGGTGCACCTAATCGATTAAGGCCTGTTTACGTTCTACTTAATGAACAAAATAATATAAACGTGTTCACATTATTTCATTACATTAACCGTATCGTTAAAATGTAAAGTTTCGATAGAGTAAATAGATAGTGGTACCACAGTGCCGGTAGAACTCCCACTCGGTGGACCGTGTTGAATTTAGCAGGTTACACATTTTTGACAGGCTCACAATTGCCTTGCATCGGATGGGCACGTCAATAGAAATTCACAGGTTTGGGCCCTGGCTAGTGAAGCCAAATTCTCGAAAATTTACTTGGTGGCAGTTTGCCACGTCACAAAGCCGTATCCCACCCGGGTGGGTACTCTGTAAGAGGCATCAGACATATATCCAACTCTAATTTCTTCCGCCGGATTAGTTTACACTAGGAATTCTACATCACCACTCGAACTATTATCGATTATCCAAACTTATTCGATTAGCACTCGATAGTTCTCATTGTTTTCCCCAAAAAAGTAATCGGAGTTATTCGCAATCAGTAAATAACGGATGGATGCGAGTTATCCGGATCGACCGGCTATCCGGGCCGGACTGGGCGGCCGCGGTAATCCAGTTAGGATGGTTTATGCGTCGTGGCCGTCTCCCGCCGAGAGATTGCTAAACTCGAAGACATTATTTCTACTCATGCTTCGCAAAGATATAACTATTTGTCTTCCTTTTAATCTTATTCTCTGCTGTTTTGATACGAAGAAGTATATCATGCGCGCTTGATATTTGTGGCATATACGATACATAAGACACACATAAGTTTACGGATTTAAAATACACAATGTCACCAACACATTTTTATCCTGAGGGTGTCGTAAAAGGACGTTAAATATTCCCAGAAGCCTCATGCCGAGAGTAGCATAGTGTTCCATCATGATATTGGAGGACCGACTGAAATGATGATGATGAAAATATAATTTCTCCGTTTAGTGACGGATTAAGAAACCACTATTTATTCTCAATGTAAGGTTAGAGGCTGACAATGTAGGATGAAGCGAAGGAATATTTGATATGTCCTCACGCGGCACAGTTGGTTATTTTATCTGCATCAACCTGCAGAACGCCTGATTCAGTATTTTGTCATTTAGAGACGATCGTCGGTATTTGTACATCAGGCATCTGTATAAGCCCTTTCTGTTACCTACATATTATATACTGAAACACAATCACTACAACTCAACCAAAACTTTTTTTTTTCAAAAGCTCATATTTAAATTACCTCTTTTTACACTAACTTTTTATAATTAATAATTTAATTAATAATTTATTTTTTTAATTTGACCACCGAAAGGCGTGAGGAGTTGGCAAGAAACTTTTGCAACAATTGATGGATGCAGGGAGCTCATGATCGGCTTTTGTGGGAATCCATGGGGGAGGCCTATGCTTAAATCACCTACCCAATATCAAAGCTAAAATGATGATACTGCTAAAAGCAAATAAATGATTAGACAACAACGTCTATTATAAATTACGCCAGCATAGAAAGAAATCTATGAAGTGTATTTAATTGTAATAAAATATGTTGTCACTACGTTCAGCTTGTACAAGTATGTTACATTGTATTACCTGCAGTATGAACAACATGATCGGTAATTAATTACGAGGAATGCCATCGTTGAGAATTCCAATAAATATTGCAATGATTTTATGTCTCATTGCACGCATAGAATAATAGCATTGTGTGAAGATCTGATCTGTCCTTAGCTACCATGCTACGTAAGGTTATATTGTAAACTAGCTGACCCGGCGAACTTTGTTCCGCATTATATATATTTATAACAAAAAGAAAGTACATAGGATACCTGTGATTTTTATCCCGTCCGTATAAAACCTACTTTAACAAAACGCAACTGACAGCGAAACGTTATGTTGTCTATAGTTTAATATGGTCGAAAATTTGACAATTAGAAATTTTGAATTCGACTTGTTTATATTGTTGTAATTCACATATTATCTTTATAACTTGTAGCCTATGTGTTATTCTGATGTATAAGCTATATTATTGTAAAGTTTCATTAAAATCCATTCAGTAGTTTTTACGTGAAAGAGTAACAAACATCCATCCATCCATCCATCCATACTTACAAACTTTCACGTTTATAATATTAGTAAGATAGTCAGTTACGGTGTTGGTGAAAAAGGGGTGGAAAAATGTGGAAAACACCACACCGCACAGAATGGCATGATGGGTATACCTTTTAAAATCACATTAAAAAATCCACAATACTATGTAAATCTCATTTCAAATGCGAACATTTGAATTCACCATTCCTGCTGTTCCGATAAAATCACTAGTGGAAAGTGTAGTTTTATAGTCGAATTGTACAAGCAGAACCTCAGATCCTGCGGGTCGCGCCTCAAGCGTCTCTCTCGACGAGGCTCAAGTTATTTGCTCGCCTTGAGTCGGACATCGCGCCGTCTTGTGGCCTTTGCAAACACCTGGCAAATTCTTCGGAGCCTACTTAGCTGGGAACAAAAATTAAACATTTTAACCCTCAGCTGTATCGAATCTAGAAAAGACATTATAATCTTCAAACTGAGGAGCAAGTTAAGACACCGTGAACACAACTATATTGGATTCCATAGGACGCATACTCACATTGATTGACACCTTTAACTATTTGATTGTTACCTATTGGTTAAAATATTGTAAACAATGCTTTATTAACATAGTTTAACACAAAATTTGAACCCTTTTCAAAATAGGCACTCTATAAAGAGAGAAAAATAAACGAACATTTGAAGACTTCTTTGAGGAAGGAAGGAGACCTGATTGGCTGAGTAGTACAGTAGTATGTATCAAATACTACCATGTTATATGAGATACGTAAGCGTACCCTCACAAGGAAACTGCTCAACAAACAACATATTGTTAGCAACAAAATCAAGGCGGCGTAACAGGAGCGTTCAAAATTCAACACGACACACATCCACGTTTGGGTTTCCAAAAAGGTCCTCTCCAATTTGTCCATCGCGCAAATTGGACGGTTGGCAGTGAAGGGTTGGCACGCTAAACTATCCTCGGGGCCCTTTGGACCCGACTGCGGGTTATCATTCTATTTGGGCATCACTCGAGGCGATCTTGAGGTGCTCGAGGATTCTCCAGCCGCTTTTTATGGGAATAAACAATGCATGTTTGGATAACAAGGCGTTTTCTTTACCGAGTGTGTGCCATGTTTACAGTTCTTGAAGGTTTGGCTTACCTATTTGTAGGCAAGGGCGCGATTTTTAAGGTAACATCATTTCGGTCAATGTAAGATGTACATTCAATGAATGCGAAAATTATTGTCGTGTTTTAATTTTTTAACATTATTAATGCAACAGACCTTGATGCGACAGAAGGTAAACTTGAAGCTGGCAAGCGCGACACAATCGGCTAATTTTCCTCCTGTAATTGGAGGAGGTCCCACAGAGCAGTGGGTCATTTATGGGTTGAAATAATGACGATGATGATGATTGTTGTTTACTTATAATTAACGCAACCAAAACAGCTTGGTAGTTTGAATGTCAATCGACAATTGACGGCCGCTATCTGAAATCATTATCTGTAGATACGAGTATAATGAAATTAATTTAATCGCATCGGGTAGGTATTAAAACGTTAAAAATAAATTGTTACCCAATAAAAGCGGAAGAGTGCTTTGCAGTTTTATACATTACGTTGTTCGTTTTATAAATCAACCATCATCATAATAAGTAAGTCTAGCGCTGGACATAGTCTTCATACAAGGATTTCCACAATAACTGCACCTGGGATTCTTAGCTAGCTTAGAATTTTAACCAATTGTATTAAAAATCGGTCTTCCGTGTAGGACATCTTACCAGCACTACAAGTCGACTTAAGGTGCTCAGAAGAGCTGTTTTGATTCCGGCGGCGGCGCAGGGAATAGACCACCATGCGAAGTAGACATTGAAGATACATTATTAACAAGAAAAATAGCTTATAAGCACGCTGCCTAATAAGTCAACACTCGACACTTTGGAGATTGACCACACGCACCTATTCTCAGAATCGCTCAACAATATTCCACTAATCGTAATTATACTTTTTATTTTCATTCAAAATAGCCTCTGACACTTTAGTGATGCACCCTGTGATTCTTTGTCTGGATACACAAAAATAACAATCTGCTACGAATTTCATAATTCGCTTTTAACTATAATGTCGTAAGACTTAAAATCGATTGTCATTTTTATTTATTTTGTAACTCGTACAATCATAAGGTTATATTTAATTTAAGATCGAATTTGAGCTTTGTTCTGAAAGTTTTAGGGTACAATAATGATTGACTGACAGGTCGGACTGTTTTTGATGCTTGCTCGCTCATTAGGGCCTAGTACAAATAATGCTTTCGGTATTGTTGCAGTATTGCAACAGTTATATTATAATAATATGTAAGGGATAATAAGGTGCTTTGTGTTGAGTGACGCCTTTGATAGAGGCACCTTTAAAGAACATATTTTAATAGCGATGACATGCTAAACATGTCAGATAAAACCTTTATAATAGCACCGCGGAGTTAATAGAAGGATATTAAAAACTAACAAATTATTAATATCGAATTGTTTGGAGGATGATAATTATCGTAACATAAGTTTCTTTATAGTTTGAGAATGGAATGTTCCAGTGGCTTTTTGCGAAACGGTAAATGTTTGTCCACCTAGTCCCGTACTTATAGGTTGCAACTACCTATAAGCCACGAGTATTACGATCACACAAACCTATGTTTCTACTAGCGGCCCGCCTCGGCTTCACATGGCTATTTATCAAAAAAGGCAAACATCTGTTATAGTGAGACACATATCTTTACACATTGTAGCCGATGTCCTATTCTGATGTATAAACGATGTTATTGTAAAGTTTCATAAATATCCATTAGTTTTTGCGCGAAAGTATAAAAAACATACATTCTTACCGTTTATAATATTAGTAGCAAGTAGGATTTTAATATGTAAAATCTTATGAGATAGAAAAAAAATACTAACTATAACGTTTATAATGTCAGGTTAGGGTAACGGTATATTAAGAAATCCGTAATTTTGGATTACTGTAGTGAAATATGAACGAAATTCTCTTTGGTAAGGATACAAATAGCCTTTGATCGTCCAAACTAAATGTCCAAAAGTTAGTTGACAACACGAGTTATTTATTTTAGAGACAAACCAGCCTTAATTCGTGTAACTTATTGTTCGTCACACTTAAGCCAATAATATGAGATAGCACCTTGAAAATGCAAACAGACGGAAAGTTTAAACATGGACGCACTAGAGATGTAACGTAACTTTGGATTCTTATCCCGATATATCCATTTATGAATTTATTTACATTGTATACATACAGATCTCAGAGATATAATGAAATATATTAAAATGTAGAAAGATTTTGGTAAAATGCATCTGGAAGTCCAATATGAAGAATGTCATTTGCAAATAAACTTAATGTCAGTGAAATAGATTTGTATTCGCTAGGACTTCTGATACATTTGGAATAGGAGCAACTCGAAACTTGCAACTTTTTGTAGTAACTTCAAAATCACTCGGCAAAGAAAGTAAGTATAATCCATCTTCAGTGTTTTGTATCGTTAGATTAGAGTCAGAAAACTTGACCTCAAGCAAAGGATAACTTAATATGAAACCCTGTGCCAACAATTCTGCCAAGTTAACTAAGCCAAGTTTACTAATTGGAAATGGAATTAATTATGTTTAATCTGATTTATTTCCTAATATTTAAATCCAATAAGCACATCACTGCTCAGTTAGCCTAATCCGCGTCCACAATGCTCGTGATTATGTTGGCACAAGTGGTGCCAACATTCCGGCTCTATTTGTTCCTCGCCACGTTTGTTGTGGACATATCGTTACTGCTGTCATGCTTTCTCCGCATTATACGCTTCTTGTCACTATTGTGCTATTGGAGCATTTACCGGCGCTGTCTTCAAATTAAAACTATCTCCAAGCAACATTGTTAATTCTAAATTGTACAGGTTGCAGCTAAATTCCTGTATACATTTCTATACTGGCACGTCACGTGGCTATTGGTTTCCGCAATTCGTGTGCCACGACATGGCGCCACCATTATAAATTACATACCTACCTACCGTAAAACAGACAAGCAAAAAATTACTTGTTTTTTATACTTCGCATAATGCGCCCCAACCTATCCACTACACTCCGTAGCGTGCCCTGACTGTACATACCCAGAAACACGGGCTATCACGCCATCAACTTACGCGACCCAGCTATTGGTTTACCTTGTCTTTTTCCCGATTACATTAGGGTAGGCTACCAGCCAACTACCAGTAGTGACACGGAGCGATTGCCGTGCCGTCTGCTCTCGGATTCGCCAACACACCTAGTGACAAATGAGACTTTTGGTCTGGAAGTTTGTGGTAGTCCAGGCACCATTCTATCGAACATCCAGCCGGGTCTGTCGTCACTAAAACTGCAGATTCGAATTTCGATTACGAAAATTATACGGCCAATTCAAATAGCAACCTCATCAAATATGTCCCAGTAATAACCCAATTCGCACAATATCAACATTTCCCAGCCCCCGCAACGATCGCACTAATCCGTATTAATGCCGTTAATCTGTTCGGAAACTATTGGCGGGTCAATTACTAAGTAGAATCCCGAATATGATAATCGTATGAATATCATTCGACCAGTTGTACCGAGTAATTAAAAAACATATTAGAGGGGAGGTCGCTTTGACTCGCTAAGCCGATTGGTCGTTTCAAGTGGTACCTTTTTAAAATAAGATTATGGGATGCTGCGTGGACCGAAAAAGTATGTGGATCGGGTTTGCTTCGACAGATGCAATAATTTATTGCGGCTCGGGAAGGTCAGTTGGGTATTACAAGGCGGTTTTACTTTGGAACATAATAATTGGATTTTGATTGACTGTTGCCAGTCCTAAGATGTTCTCTTCGTGAGTTTGAATTGACATTTGGGGTATTTCGGGGCATAAGAGAAATCACTTGGGAATTAACGTTTGTGTTTTTTTACATTATTAAACATTCCTTTTAGCACATGGATCCTTTGGTACACGGCAAATATTGTGAAAATTATTTAAAATTATGACGGACGTAGTTTTTTTAGTTTACACCAGTTATTTTTCTCCATTTTTCAATTGTCTAATTGGGACTTTACTGCAAAGAGAGAACTAATCACTTATAATACAGAAAAAAATAAATTACAAATCAGTGGGACTTTATACAACCGTCATAATATGGTCAACATTTACTATATTATTATGATTCAAATAATATAATAAGGTATCCCAATATGTAATGTAACAAGGCTCTTCGGAATGACCAATCACGCGCGATCTCGTTTAGATTCGTCGAACAACGCGGACCTATTAGTCGTCGATCGACTAAATTGATGGTGTTATTATTTGAACCTTTATCAGGGTTAACGCCATGTTATACGTGTTTAAATGCAATATACCTACATTAAGAATATTTACGTGATTTCGCTAGGAAAATGGAGGCTTACTCAAATATATAGGACAAATCAATTCCATATATAAGTTTCAAAAAATAGCCTCGATTGTCATCATTAGACGAATTTGACAAACACTTTGTAGAAAACGCTATAGAATCGTCGAGAGTAAAATATTTAAGGTCTTCTTTATAATATCCGTAATTTGTCGGTCTTGTCATTGGACAGCCAAACGAAAAGGACAGCAACAGACATACCTAATACACGTTTTATTTAATAAAGGTTTATTAAACTACTAGTGGCCCGCCCCGGCTTCGCCCGTGCAAAGCGGGGGTAGGTAATACATATAAACCTTCCTCTTAAATCACTCTATCTATTAAAGAAAACCGCTTCAAAATCCGTTGCGTAGTTTAAAATATTTAAGCATACCTACATAGGGACGGACAGACGACAGCGACTTTGTTTTATACTATGTAGTGATTATGAATAATACCGCTATTCATTACCCTTGTGAAGTCATGTATCTAAGTTCCCACCACGGTTGCCACCAATTGCTATAGCTCCGTGGAAGAAATATGGAAATACTAGCGTGAGATCGTTACAAATAAATGTACGCGGCAAAAACTTAGTTGTGTAAAGGTAGTGTTGTTTTGGATTTAGCAGCCCTAGTTTCAGCAACTAGCCAGGCTGGTGCTGGACGCGCGCGGACAGATCGTCAATTGCCCGAAATCGCTTGTTCACCGTCACTAGTTGCCCGGTTATTGCAGCTTTTGTTCGGTGCCAATCACACGCTGGAGCGGGTGAGGCAGTACAATAGTAAGGCGCGCTTTCAAAATTTAAAACGTTAAAGATATGGCGGGAAAGTTGCTTTTATTATGTTAAAAATCGTATAAAATTCAAACAGCAGCAATTTTGTGACGGACGTAGGGAAAATTCCGTTTTCAATGCTTTAAGCCGTCCACCAGAGAGCAGCGAAAATCACGTCTGAAAATGCACGGTTCGCTAAGAACCGTTCATTTTAATAGTCGACATAGAAATGTCAGAACTAACAGAACCTACGGCTGCGCCATATTGCTTTCAATTCGAGATTGCCAATCATCCTGTACATATTCCCCAATCGGATATATTTTATAGAAAATTTTAAATGACAAAATAAACTTGCTCGTTATTTGTTTTAAATCAAATAATTTATTTTGTTTAAGACACAAAACACAACTTTTCACATTCAGTTATTTTGTATACGTCTACTAAATAAAGAGAAAGTTTTATTTTTATATGTATTTTTTTCAGAAAAGACATAACTAACTTTATATTCGGACATACCTATGGATGGATATAACAATCAAATTGCTTTTCATTTAAACCGTTATCTTCATCATTTCAGTTAAAAAAAGTCAATTTAATAATATATTTAGACTAAAACAATACGCACTTCTAAAATTTTTAAACATTGTTATCGCTTCCGACTGTAACTTGTATAATACCGAATAAACACCATAGAGCATATAATTTGTCCGGGTTGTTGTTTATTTAACGGCGGGTGTCGGAAGCCTTATTTTCTCTACATTTTCATATAATTATGGCCGACCACCATTGTTAGTCGTATGACTTGCTGTTCCAGTGCCATGGTCAAATTAGTGTCTTTTTAATAAGCTTCCGTTTCCGCTCGTTAGCAGAAGTGTTTATTTTAAATAACGATTCTTGTTGGTTCATTGGCAATGTTTGACCAAGTGTTTGGTTTGTTTTTTGGTCGGATAATTTGTTGTTAACTCGACAGATGTGAAGCTAACTTCGATAGCTAAAATATGACTTTTTTAACCATATTCTTTTTAAATTAATTGGTAAGAACACACACAACATCAGCTGCCAAATAGACAACAAAATTGATTGGCTTACGAAAATAATGCAGGAGTTTTCAAAACACCCGAAAGTACTTTCTGCTGAATCCAATAGAGGGACTTAACAGTCAATAGAAATTAAAGACCGTATTTAGAAAGTGGACCACTTTCTATTTATTACCTAAGATGACGATAAAATCTAAATTATGAAATAAATCACAGTATCGCTCTCCATATTTTCTTATGATACAATTTCAAAGAAAAGTTGCCTCGCATGAAATTCTTTTCGTAATAGGGCTTCGGTTGAACCAATTTCTTAACGTTTTACCGAAGATCCTAATATAATTGAATGTGGCTCGATAAATTTAAAGCTATTGGCCGACGGTCGGAGAGGGGCTGGCGGAGGCCGCTTCACGTTCAGGGTGGATGAAATCGATATTAATACCAATCAGACCAATGTATGTACAAGTAGTTATTTGTTATGGAAGAGGATCCATTTCTTTGGATACGGTTGTGTGAATTTTTTTACAGAACATGTTTATTTTTATTTTTGGTTAATTGAATTGCCGGTGTGGGTGAAGTACCTTTTTAGAATAGTTTCACCCGCCCATTCTGCCTGTGCAGAAGGCGAGAGGTAGACATTCCGCTAGGCAGTTCCAGCTGCGAGACTTGGTATGAAATTTTGTTTGTTTGGCGTAATTCCTTCTAACAAATTGGAGGAGGCCCGAGCGAAGAGTAGGTAATATTATAAATGTTTTTTTATAAGTTTCCCCTTTTGTGAATTTCTCTGGAGGAATGCTTTTTCTAGTTGCTTGAAACGCGCCTTCATCGAGTCTTGTTAAGTATAATTGAAGATTAGTTCTGATTGCCCGGTTATGCCCAAACTTGAACACAGACAGCCCTGGGCCATTGCATCTTACGCAGTGTGATGCATAATTTAATTTCTTTAGTCGCGGCTGAATAGTGAGTTTCGGAACGTAGCGGGGGGAGTGCGGGGCGCGGTGGGAAGGCGTGCCCGCCAATCACGGCCAGTCCGTGCTAAATACACTTCACGGCAGGGCCACCACGTGTTTCGCTTAATAAGGTTGCACATAAACTTATACAATAGCCTTCCGTTTAATTTACCTTTATGCAATAAGCTGGCAATGACAGTTATTTGATGTTTATTTGGCTCTAATAAGGTATAAACATGACAAGAACTGATATCTCCATATACGTTCTATGGCAGACAGAGTAAGTAAATTTTCCAAAGATCTTGACTTAGATTACGATGACAATAAGGTCAAGATCCACTGCACCCGTCGGCAGCCAACCACTATCAACTCGTACGTTAGTACTGAAATTGTCAACAAAATGTTATAAGATAGTTCTAAAAATTAAATGAAGGCAATTAATGGGGCTAAGAATGTTGAATATTTCCGACATCACCGCCTTCGGATCAACGGGTCTCCTGTTCCTTTAAGCCAGAGATACATACTTGCTCCGGATCTTGGTATCATTTATAGTGGTGAATTATGTTTATAGAGTGCCCCCGCAATACAGGTTACAGACACAACAGGGCTCTTCTCTTCAGGCTCAGCACTTTTCCGAACCGGTGGTAGTTTCGGCGTAAATGTGGGTGAACGCAAGGGTTGTGAGCGATCAAATGAGATGAGGATTTGTGTATGAAAGGTGTGAGTAGATATGGCGGTAATTTAAATATGACGATTGATAAGTCTTTTGTGATGAAACCTACGTAAATAAAGTTCCTTTTGAATTTGAGTTTTATGAAAAAATAGGTAATTACCTTGATATTATTTGTAAAGGTTTGAGATGGTAGCCCTAGAGCCGATTCTGTTCTCAATTTGGCGCCAATTTACGCCACAATGGCGGCGCCACGGGCTGCCTTAACAGGTTATTACTCAATTCGCGCGGGACGGGAGTGGGACGGGGTGCGTCCGACACGTTTTGATTAGTCCACACACGACATAATAGTCGGTAATCGCTTCTTTTGCCAGTAATTGGTTCGCGTCTGGCAACACCAACGATGTTATTAACTTACAACTTACAATTATCCTGTTACGTTCAAGGGTTAACCTCCAAGTATAGTTCTTAATTTGCTAGCTACAGTATGTGGCTTCGCTCTCGTGGATCTCGAGTTCATATCGACTTTTTTTCTATGACATTATTGCTCTACCTTCGGTAATAGCGTGAGGGTATATAGCACATAAACATCCTCACTAATTCGGCTATCTAATGCTAGAATGTCTTTATCTATTCAGTATTTTTCTTCTTTTTCCAGCGGATACATAATATTATATAAATTGTCATACATTTGGCAAGTTATGATTGTCATTGGAGGTATTATTACACACGCTTTTCTTTATTTTTAACTAGCGACCCGCCCCGGCTTCGCAAGGGTGCCATAATGAACTTCTAAATTTATCAGTGTTTCTCTATTCTTCTATTAAAAATATCTCTATCCTTCTTCTATAAAAAAAAACCGCTTCAAAATCCGTTGCGTACTTCTAAAGATTTAAGCATACATAGGGACGGACAAACGAAAGCACTTTGTTTTATAATATGTAGTGAAGTCAAATTGAGAATAGAACTTTATCCTACTAATATTATAAACGCGAAAGTTTGTAGGTAAATACCTATCGATTGATGGACGGAGGTTTCTTACTCTTTGACATAAAAACTACTGAATGGATTTTAATGAAACTTTACAATAATATATACATCAGAATAACACATAGGCTACAATTTATAAAAATATTATGTGAATTGTCCAAATTATAACAATAAGTGTTAAGTAAGTAGAAAAAAAAAATGACAACAAATTAAATTCCATCACCACGCGGGTAAAACCGTGGAGCGCAGCTAGTAGCGCTATAATTTCAATTAATTATGGTCAAATTTAGACCATACCAAGAAGGCTAAAGCTTAAATGAATGTAGGTTGTGAGCGATCAAGGGAGTTGGAGGGATTGTAGGAGTGAGGAATTGTGTATGAAAGGTGTGAATGTAGTATGACTGATAGGTGTGTGTGGAGACTACCACCTAGTGTGGGACAAGGGCCTTAAGATGATCATGGTAATTATAAATATGACGATTTATAAGAGTTTGTGATAAAACCTACGTAAATAAAGTTCCTTTTGAGTTGAGTTGAGTTTGAGTTAGTAATTTGAGATCTATTATGTGTCATCGGTTCTCTGTGCTTATTTTAAAAGTTACAAGTTAATATAAAATTCGTTATTTTAAACGAGATAAGACACCACGGCACCCTCGATTATAACAAAATAAAATAAACAATTAATCAGTGTAAACTGTTTACAATTTAAGTATTGATGGTCCCAAATGGCGCAGCTCCCTCGCATATCGCTCCCCAAGGACGCGCGCCCAGGACGTGTTACATTTGTAGGGCAACAATAAACGACGCCACTTCTTGGCACAACTAAACAGTAACTTGCACAGTACTGTACCACCGCACATTGTTATAGTACATGTCATTTTTATCATTGCAAATATGCGGGTAACCATTATTGGAGATGCTTATGTGTCTACCAAGGAACCTATGGCCCCAAGTCAAAATCAATATTACATGCTCAGTAACGCTGGTTCAACATGTTATTATAGTTTTACAAATTCCATACTGTGTTTTGGGTGGTTGCGAGACCCAACCAAAAGAAACTAAGCTTTAAAACCCAAACCAACAGAAATAAAATAATTGAAAAAACAAAATGTTTTGGTATTATGTACCGTGTATACTAAGCCTAGCCGCAAGAGAAGGAACCATTTAAACGAAACCCTATGCCAACCCGTCTCGGTTATGAACAACATGAGAAATATTAAAAAAATACGATCTACATAGCTCCGTCGTCCTTGTGTTTACCCACATTAGTCACTGTACGGTATACCGTAGCATTTCCTTGTACCGTTAGTAAGTGCCCTAACGTAGCTTCGTCCCCTGCACACAATCGTTAAGAGGGATTAGTGTTAACGCGGCCGATGACGGGCTTGCATTGTGTTGTTTGCAACCGATGGTGTTACATCGACCTGCTGATTATACTAAGTGTTAGATAGCGCTTTAATGTTTGTTTGGTAAATTTTGGGGTGATCATTTCTTGAATATTTTTACTGATGGTTCAATTAAAGCGGCACAGATTTATTAGGTTCAAATTTTAGTTAGCGCAACTTTGCATATTCTGGATAAGAGGTTTTTTTCTGTAAATTCTTACAAGATTCTGACCTGATGACAAAATAACCTGATATCTGCTTTGAGTACCTTCGTATCCAATGGAAAGGATAATAGAAAATATGGAATTACTGAATTCACAGCAATAATGTAGGACACATGAATTTCGATCGACATTTATATAAGACAATACAAAGTGTAAAGAAAAAAAAGTTGCAGGAATTTTGCATTGTGCTTCTATATCACTAGATCCTTTCGTTAGTTTTTTGGGTTGATTTTGAACCTAAAACGCTTGTAACTCTAAAACCCGCCAGTCTCCTACACTGATTATAGATGCAAGACAACCGTCCATCCTTTTTCTATTTCAGCTACTTTCTCATACGACGTCCATCTCCATGTTTTAATAACACTCGTTCATCAAATGATGATGACTAGCCGACAATAATACATTAGCTAGCTCAACCAGAGAACCGAAGTCTATTTCAGCGTCTAATACCAGATGCAAGCTAATGAAAAAGACCTAGCCGCCAACACGATAAAGAATAATAATTTTCAAAGAAAATTAATTGCTTTTACTAAAGCAAAGCGTTTAATACAAGTACGACTTTGAAATGAAATAGGAGCAACAGCTAATATTTCGTTCAGAGCTAACGTGTGCCGAAAAACCTCGAAACATTTTCATTAACCCGCCCTCATCGCAGACACTAATCTCGAAATTAGTTTACAAACGCGAGAGTACCACTCAAAACATATGAGCCTGTGTAGGGTTGTCCCTTCATCGGGATCCAGCAATGCTTAATTTAACAAAAAGAGCTAGTGTCAGACAGCCAGCCCTCTCAATAATCAATTATTTTTTTCAAACGTTCTCTACATAGCTGAACCAATTGTTATTGGAGTATTGATATGTATTAGAATAGAATAGATAAATGCTTTAATGTATAAACCAATTATGGCGTCACAATCGTCAGCGGTTACATATTTTTTTATAATACTACTACCAGGTCGGAACGCCATAATTGGTTTATACATAATAGCATTTATCTATTCTATTCTAATACATATCAATAACTAGCTTTTGGGCGCGGCTTCGCTCGCGTGGACTTCGAACCCGCGCTTATCTCTATGCATTTTTTTTTTATGAATATAAAAGTGGTTATTGTGACTAAACTATGATAGTTAGATATGTGCTCTCGCGGACTTTTTTGTAGATTTTAATAAGACCTACAAACTCGTAGTACTTCATTTTGTTCTATTGTCAATCGTTTTTGCAGCGCACGCATAAATAGGTTTTCGATTTTACACCTTGGGTTACAAAATCGCAATTTTCATACGGATCCCTAATTCTTTTGAAAATAAAATATAGCCTATAACCTTCCTCGATAAATGCACTATCTAACACTGAAAGAATTTTTGAAATCGGACCAGTAGTTCCTGAGATTAGCGCGTTCAAACAAACAAACAAACAAACAAACAAACAAACTCTGCAGCTTTATATATTAGTATAGATTACGACCTGGCGAAAGAAACTAGGTGGGCTTGTCTTTTTTTTCAAACGCCACATTACAATGTTTTTGTACATAAAACTAACTAGTTTCTTTCGGTTCCGAAAGGCGCTCAACTGAAATATGAATTTTATTATGAAAAAAAAATAGAATTTATAGAATAATTATAAGCTGAAATTACAAGTCTTGAATCCAGTGAGCCGACCAACCCCAAACAGCGGCACCTGTTCACAAGCATAACGCATGTGGCAGCCATATTATTGAGTAGCTAGCAGTAACTGAAGTACTTACTGCATCAATCGTACGCCAACGGCAGGAGTGAATTCTTTTGCTCAATGTGAGACTTAATCCTAAGTCTTTGCGTTATTAAGTATGAAATATCAAGTTATACTAAGTACGCAATCTTCGACAGCCCTGAACCACGCAATCACACAGACACACCGACAAATTGTTTCACAAGCAACATTACCAACAGCACCCTTTAAATGCAGCCAGTATCGGTGGAGCCCCGACCCCGTGCCCCGGGGTTCCCCGGCGCCCACGGGCCAGGCTTCCCCGGATCGCGGGCAGGTCTTCGTGGGCTGGCGGCTGCCACATACGAGTTATAAATAGTCGACAGCAATGCTCCTGTGGAACGGTACGTTCCGCGTCATTAAGTAGCACGAATGTGCTGCCAAATTAACAATTATTCGGGAGGTTGGTGCGCGCATGTTAATTGGGAAATTCGGGCTCTGGCACGCCGGGACGCGGACGGGCGAGCTATTCATTAAACTGCGTCGCTCCTAGCTCGTACCTGCCGCGCCAAAGGGTCACTCGGTCTCTTGGAGCTACACGTTTGAAATTTTATATATATTCTCTGTCTACTACTACTAAATAAACGACGATCCAATAACCGTAATTGAAAACGAGTCAACAATATTAATCCATAACATATCAACGTCTGAGCTCAGACCGGTCCCTCATATACAGTGTGTAACAAAACGATATTGAGCGTACAGGAAACACGTAAAATGTTGGCCACTAGCTGGTAACAAAAGCGCGAATTGAACGTTTGTAAAGATTGAAAGTAGATAAGAAGTGATCAATTAACATTTCCTGAACTATACATTACCAAGCTCGAGGGATACTATTCCTGATAGATAGGCAACTCATTGGTACACACAACATAAACACATTGGTCTCTCCCTCATATTTTAAAATAAGATTTTTTTTTATTTATATAATATGCTTCCAACAATTACATAAATTTGATGATAATCGTGTCATGATTTTATCTGTGTTGCGTTTAAAACCCATTCATTTCATTTCCCTGACAATGTTTGTTTTCTTTCTTATTATATAAGTGGTTAGATTAGCATGGGTTCTACATCATTCTGGTACGTACACAAAATAACATTTAACCTATTCAGTTAGCCGCGTGCACCATTCAGGGGAGCCACCCTAATCCCTTAAGCTTACACAAAAGCACTACAATCAGTGGTCTTTATCCCATCAACAAATTTTCCTGTTACCGGTTGATTACTCTCGCCGGCGTGACAGAGGTGGCAACCCGATAAGGAAATGTAATCAACCGCGACCAGTCCCACTGGACTCTCCCCCCCCCAGAGGGGATTCACTGGATTGTCTATCCTGAGAGTAGACTTAAGTATAATAAGTACCTAAGATCTTTTGTTTTATAACCTTATGTTTATTATGGCTTTTTTATCATCTGCTGATATCCTGAAGTATACTTAACTGTAACTTAGAAGTTGAAATATTTAGTTGTTTAACATAGTCATTTATCACACATAAGTGATTTAACTACAAGATAACAGCTTGAAAGCTTAGGATTATCTAATAGGTATATAATAATTAACTTAATTAATAATGATAATTGTCTACTTTGTTAATACTGGCAATACCAATTTTGATGAACCTAATATATAAATTGTATATTGAAGGAACTGTTAGTCTAGAAGGCACTCTTTGCAATTGATTGCTCTTTAATTCTTTTCTTGTCCGTGTGGTGACGGATTTAGAATACATAGTGTCACCACCCCATTTCATCCTGAGGGTGTCGTAAGAGGCGACTAATGGAATTATGAGGCAGATCATCTCGTCCCAAGAGAAGGGAAACTTGACACAAACCCTGTGCAAACCCGTCAGGCCAAGGTGGCACAGTAGGCTCATTACCCTCCATGTAATTGGAGGAGGCCCGACTCAGCAGCGGGTCTTTTATGGGCCAGATCTTCTTTTATCACAGAATTATATTGTGTTTATCAATGTTTTACAGACGAAATAGCATAAACAGTATTGGTAGGCGGCACTATACCACTGGCGGCAATTTGTGTGGGATCGGGTTTAATTAACAAATTTAATTAGAAATTTACCGTTTTGAGCCCGGCGTGCACGGACAGCCCAGGGCTGCTACCTGGGCTAGTCAACGATTTTATTCCTCTGTGGTGTCCATTTTTTGTCTTTACCTCTGAAATTAAGATTATGATAAAAAATTAAGCACTCTTCCATTTGATGGAGGGGATTTAGCTAACTGCAATACCTGATAGGTATAGTGCTCCATTTAAAATTCCGCTCTTATAGCAAAGTTACGAGTATCTGCAAAGGTAATTCCTCCAGGCTCATAGTACATCCCATAGGTAGGATGGAGTCGGTCGCACTGGGTGACTGGGTCATTTATGCGCCGGGCAGTAGTAGCAGTAGCTGCTGTAGTGTATTGACTGCTATACATGTAAGAACCCACGGCTTTACTTGCCCTCCAAATCACGAAGGGGATCCGATGCAATATGATGGATACTCATCTAGCATCCAACAGATCCGGACGTTGCTTATCCGCCAGCCAGATAGATTACCCGTGTATCAGTTAGCCTTCGGCCACGATGACGATGGCGGTGGGAGCCCTGTCGGTATGTGTGCTCAGCGGTCTCCTCTGGCGAATTTGAAAATTTAATTTAGCCATGTTTTGTTCGCGCTAATTGGTTTGTGTTCCCGCTTACTTGCACACAGCGCCATCTAGCCGAAGTGTTGCAGATACGTATGTGATTGAGTTAGTATTGACAATTGGAACATTGAACTTCATTTGGTTATTTGAACTTAATTCAAATTGGTCGTCTTAATTTGGCGTTTAAACATTTGAAAACTATATATATTTTTAATACGGTTCTACCACTGTTTTATAGTGTCTTATGTCTATGAAATGGATGTGAATATGAATATCATCATCATCATCATGAGCCAACATTAGTCCACTGCTGGACATAGGCCTCCCCTAAAGAGCGCCATAGCGCCTTGTCTTTTGCTTGACGCATCCAGCTGCTGACTGCAACCTTTCACAGATATTTGAATATGACGCGAGATAAAAGTAAACAGACATACTTATACTAGGATGGTATATACCTACTAGGCCTGGTTATAAGAAAAGAAAGAGATGACGTATCATCTTCATGCGCAGTAATATCCACTTACCATAAAAATAAACATGCGTATTGTCCCACAGGTGTGGTTCCAGAACCGGCGGGCGAAGTGGCGCAAGACGGAGAAGTGCTGGGGCCGGTCCACCATCATGGCGGAGTACGGGCTGTACGGTGCCATGGTGCGCCACTCGCTGCCGCTGCCGGAGACCATCCTCAACAGCGCCAAGGAGAACGACTCCGTCGCGCCCTGGCTACTCGGTGAGTGCGGTGAGGCGACCTTTTCTCTTCTACCCCTTTTGCTTGCCCGCAAGGTTCGCTGACCATCCGCTGCCTGCAAGGCCCAACCAATATGGAAATTATTTGCAATGAGTTTTGCCGGCGTATCAAACAAAGTATGGAGACTGCTTCAATGGGATCTTAAATAATTAAATTATCTCTACACATTAAAGTCAACATTAAAGTCTTCGTAATTAATAATCAAGTTCCGTGTAGTGGTTTTAGAATACATCGTGTCAGCACCCCATTTGTGGGTGTCGTAAGAGCCGACAAAATGCAATGCCAGGGCTGAAAACCTAGCCACAAGAGGAGGACAACTCGTCTAGCCAGCACGGCACAGTAGGCTAATTACCCTCCTGGCAACTGGAGGAGGCTCGACCCAGCAGTGGGTCATTTATTGACTCAATAGTAGTAGTTTCTATATCGTGAAAAGACGATAGAAATATGCTATTATAACCTAAACTTGTTTAATCGTCTTGTAAAGTTGATTGAATATGGTAGTTACTTAAACGGACGTAAATAATACCTACTTATAAATGTCTGTTGAGATTGCACGTAAAATAGCTGATACATCTTTGACTCTTTTGGTATAAATAAAGTTCCAAAGTAATGAAATCGAGCTACATAATTGTGTAAACCCGATATTCGGCCAGGCCAACCGAAGGAATAAAGCTAGTTAGTCTGCTCAGGTAGCCAAAGGTAAGTTAGCTGTTTGCATGCAGTGTGTACAGTAGTTGCTTCAAATTTTGTTTTCGTTATATTTACTTCCAACCAGTACCGTCCTACTAAACGATTTTCAAGCGAAAATATAGTCCTGTGAACCTCAATCTGATGGGGTCACAAGTCCTTGGCCACTAGGTCCGAGTTCAATTCTGACCGTGATGATTTTGTTCAAGAGAGAGGAGCGGTGGCCGACGGGGGGCGGCCGTAGCTGGGAGCCTCCCCCAAACCCCCCCTCGCCCGGCGACCACCCTGCGATGGTGAGTCTCCACTGATGTACTAACACGGCTCAACAATGCCACTTAATTAGCCAGCTCTTGAACAAAATCATCACTAACTCTATCGTCACTAATTAGTTAATTAGGTCTTAAGATCTGCTTTTTTTATCTATTAGCTACTTTGATTTTATGATGTTGTTCTAACAATGACTCATCAATAAAGGTTTAGACTCCTCTTACTGATGACGATGTGGTCAGTGTTGTGCTTGATTAGAACAGCTTAGCGTTTGAAGAGCTTAGCCTTATGAGAAGGAAATCTTAAAACAAACCTTATACAAATTCGTCTGCCGACATGGCACAGTGGGTTGATTTCACGTCATGAACCGACCGACTCAGCCGTGGGTGGCCCATGTGCAGAGAAGAGAAGATTACCGTTTCCACAATAAGTTTGATTTTTTGACAATAGTCTTCTACTACAACATCCTGCGCTAGAGCGTCAGTATCGCGTGAGGCGTCTACAGACTTAGTTAATTCACCCAATTCTCAATGCTTTTCATATCAATTTGTTTCTTGTTTAATACATTTTCAATTATATAATTTCCTAAATCAGATAATGGCTTATGCCACTATCTAGTTATTTTTTATTATAACTAAATGCGAAAGTTGTCTATATTGAATGCATGCCCATCTCATGTGCCATTCGTGTTTGCTATTGGAATACCTACGGTATTTATGTGCGCCTAATTTTTATATGAAATTTTTGAACAATCTTCCATCCACACATAGTCATTAACGTCAATTATGACAGATTCGTGCGTACGAATTACTGAGTGAAGTGCTACCGTAAGATATTTTCATATTAACCGCAGCCCGGCCAATTTGAAGATATTTATCATGTGTCATTAATCCCGTGTGGGGACGGGTCAGAATATAAAACTTCCCCACCGCACGCTGGGAAAAAACGCGTGTTGTAAAATCCAACAAAACCCAGCACGCTTGGTGGTAGGATCGAATGGTCCGCCCGGCCAGCTACCACCCTCACATTTAAGTCCGGCGCCAAGCAGTTTTACTGTGTTCCGTCGTATGTATGTGAGAGCCGGTGTCCAATAGGGCATTTCCTTGAATTGCCTGTCCCATCTTAGACCCTGGCGTTGCTTTCGATCACGCAAGCCTAGGGTCAAAGGCATTCAAGTATTTGGTAAAAAAAAAAAAAAAAAAAAAAAAGAAGTCATGAAGTTATTTTATACAACAGGATAATTTCCTTCTTGGTCCATACCAAGAATGGGAAGGCCCAGAGTGGGTATTTATGGGCTGACATAGATGATGAATAATAAAAAAGAAATAACAAAACACTTCTAAAAAACATTTAGTCTTTACCACCGATTTCGAATGCCACAGAGATGAACCGGCAAGAACTCCAATACAAATTTGACGCTTTTCGTGTTTTTTCCTGGCAGCCAGTCTACAGTACACTTGCAGTACGTGCTGATAATATAAACATATTTGTCCATAGATCAACTGATAGCTAGTCTACCACTAGAACCGACCCCACTGAAACAGAGAAAAGGCAAGATGTACACAAATACGTATTTTAAACTAAACGTGGCCAGCAGAATGCGCGCCGCGTCGCAACACAAAGACAAAGGCAACCATAATTTTTAATCTCGGCAACAAGAGATGTTCATTTTTCACCACATAAAAGCTTCTAGCTATAACAAACAACAGATTATTTTTAGAACAAGCTAAACTATCCTTTATCCTGCCAGTAGTAAGGATTGGACTGTCGGAAAATATTTTGTGGCCGTTTGAGGAAAACAAGAATCTGTTGACAGCTTATGAGGAGGTTTTATTTGTTATGTTATAAGAGTGTTTTTAACGCGCCGCTGGACAAATACGTCGTAACTGTTAGAGCATTTAAGCTTTTCTGGTTTTGGAATGTAATTTGTAAAAATACTTATGAATAGAATAGACAAAGAGAATAGACTTATAAAAAAAATGTACACCAACCTCAAAATAGGCACTGCTAGAAAAATATATAAAATAGGCACTAAATAGCGACAAATAAACAACGATATGAAGTCAGTGCCTTGGGCATAACTCTACTCGTATATTAAATTTAACTTGGCGCCAACTTTAAATAGTTGTTTATTTTTTGTATGTTTTTTTTTACTTATATCGTGAATTTAACACCCCCGCGATACAGGGGTTTCGTTTGACAAAATAAACTATTTTCTGATACGCCACTGAAGGTACTTCGGTAACATTAATAAGGACCGAATATCGAACGAATATTAGGAATATTTCGAATCGGTTTGCAAATAAAGGTGAAATGCGGTGTCAAACATACGACCTCCTCCTTTTTGAAGTCAGTTGAAAATCCTGGATAGGTGAAATTGAAAATTATACACGGTGTAACAAAAACCCTACAGCCATCCAAAATGGGGGTATACCGCTTATCAAAAGAAGCATTTCTGTGTTAAACATGGTTTTCTAGCTCCAAGTATGGGGGAATTTTACTCCAAAGCCGCGGAACTACTTGGTACCAAACTAACCAACGAGCAATCGTTATTTAAATCCTAAAAGCTTAGAGATTTTTGTTCCAGTTTAAGTCTTCCGTTATCTGTGTACACATCTTTTCTTTTTATGAAGTTAGTAGGTGACAGTTTTCGGCAGTATCTTTTGTTTTTGTTAATTAATTCTAGATAATACAATTCCTAGCCCTCCTCCAATTGTAAATGTGTAGGGAAAATCGTCGGCTGTACCATCGCGATTAGCTTTTCTGACTTGTCATTTCCTTTTGTCGGCTCTTACGACACACTCAGGATGGAATGGTATGGTAGCACTGTGTACTGTGCCTAAACATAAATCTGCCTCCACGCACCGTCTAACAAAGTAAACGTACAATATAGCAGCATATTAACCGTAGCTCCGTAGCTACCGTAGCGGGCCTACGCGGCTACGAACGCTCAGCAACCCTCTTTCCCGCACAACTCCTGATTACATAAATAAACCTCGTCATTTGAATACTAAAGACGCAAAAACCGAAACTGGATCCACAGATCTGAATTAATAAAGCCTAAGTTCTCCCTATGAAGCCTGCTTGGGTGGGGAGAGACGGGGACGGCTGGGGGGAAAGGGGCGGAAAGAGGGGAGGGGGGACAAAATGGCGGCTGCATTGTCTAAGCCTTGATTAACGCTGATTTAAGGGCTGCCCACCCAGCTTACATATTAATTATGTACTTAACTGCGATGCTGAGGTGTTCCTACCTGTTTGCGATGTTTTTATGTTGTGTTTGAATTGTGTACAGTTATGTACTTGTGCTAATAGTTGATTATCTTTAGTGTAGGTTTTCATATTGAGATTAGAGAGATTAGATTTAATATTGGTTTTTACTATGCATACATAAATAAACGAGTATTTCATAGTAACCACTTTATTTTTGTAAAGTGAATGTACGAGTGAATAGGTACATAATTGACTTGTAATGAAACATACCTTACCTATAAACATACCTTACCACATAGAATAAATGAGAATATATACTAACTAAATCATGATAAATACAGTAGATACGTAATAAAATACTGATAATTGAATATACATAAAAGACAAAAAATCGTTTACCTAGATGAAGATAATGTGTGACATTATGAGTGTTTAAACTGGTTTTAAATTTCATTAATTGTTGCTGTACTTTACTTAAAGAGGAATATGTTTTTAATTTTGCATTATTTTAAAGTTTTTAAGACATTTCAACCTTGGGGTTTCCCATTTTACCGGGTTCAGCTACCAGTCTAACCTCATTTGCCTAACTACCAGTTGCATGGACCGATTGCTATCAACCAGTCGTTTAATTAGACCAGCTGCTTGGTTACACTCTCCTGACTTCATAGAAACGTATCATATTTAATATTCTATGCGGGAAACAGAATCTTTTAAAAACTAGATAACAAGCCTATTGCGGTGAACATCAAAGGCAAGTCAACGACTCGGAATGACAATAACTATTCCATTTAAATACTCAATTTGAACCACTCAACACGATAAATTTCTCAAAATCCAGATACAAAGTGTCAAACATCAGATGCTCCCGTCTGAAGTGGCAAGAATCCGCAAATGGATTCTAATGCACCTTACTGAATTATCTGCCTATTAACCACTCGCTTTGTGCTTTCATCTGCATAGTGACGTCACAAGCCATTATCCTAAGTGAAAAATATGCGAAAAGACAAAAGAAGTCGCGCCGAGTGCCCGACACGGCGCAAACTCCTATTGGGAAAAATTGTAGGCAGAACATGCGTTTGGAACACCAGACTTCAGCAATTACTAGATTGTGTTGTCTAATACAATTTTTTATGCAATTTAGGTCACTAAGGCAAACATAATGCTTGAAAGCATGGAGTATCTCACGGTCTAAAGGTTAAATTACGTGACATACCTACAGAGTAAAATAATTTGATCATTATAAATACATAAATAATCGGATGAACTATATATATATGATTACATATTAATTTTTATCTATATGTCGCCTATATAGCAGTACCTACAAATTAAATGAACTGAAAATAGCATTATGCCTGGTATTGGGGTTTAAAATTATATTGTCACGTCGATATCTAATCGAAATCTATTTAGACGCATATATTATTATTATCATTGCATATGTTATTAAATAAGATAAAAGTACAAAGTATGTGGCTAATAGCTTGACAGATAATAATTTCAGTACGATTAGTTTAAACTAATCTATACCTAATTAATGAAATCGGGACAAACGCCCAAATACTTCATCAAATAGGCACGTACATTTTATATTTCTCAGGCATATTATAATGTGCTTCTAATAATCTTCACTTAAGTAGAAGATCGCATCCATATTTCAATCAGTCGCCCGCTATAAAGTTTAAACTACAAGTGTAGGAATATATTTCAACAAGAATATAAATAGTTACTAGGTACAGTCACACACAATGTATTTAATGCTATTACATTAACTTTTTAAATAAAATTAAACCATTCGTAGATGTTTGATTTGGAATCAGTAATAGCTTTAAATGATTTGATCCTTCTAATTGATATGTGATAATGACAAAATAAGCTTCAGTTGACAACTGTTTAGTTCATAAATAAACCTAACCAGTACATCTTCCGTTATAAATATCAAATTATTTATTCATTAAAATAAACTTCACTCAGGCTAAACTAACTTGTAATCGTTAACTATCATTTTTTTTTCTAGTCACAGGAGGATAGGTAATATGACACTCGTGTCATATTTTTATTTTTCTGATGCTGATGCTACGCGTAATGACAATACAAGGCTCAGTTAACAACAGTTTTATTCATAAATAAGTCTAACCAGTACACTAATGAACGTTAAAGACATTCATCCAAAGACATTCAAAATCAACTGCCTCGTTGGTCTAGTGGTTAGATGTGCCGCCTTTGGATCAACGGGTCCCGGGTTCGATTCCGGGGTCGGGCAAGTGTCTTTGTCTAAACCAGAGGCACTGGCTCGGAGTCTGGGTGTCATTTCTATCTATAATATGTATGTATTTACAAAAAAAAATGTATGCAAGTAGTTTATCATCCATCTCGTTACCATAACACAAGCATTAAGTTGCTTAGCTTGGGACGAGATGGCGTTGTGTGAAATGTCCAAGGATATTTATATTTATTTATTTAATATATAAAAACCTGAATGTAATTTTTTCACCTTTTAAACCTTCCCTGGATTCACACGAATTTTTGAAGACCAAAATTAGTCTAATCGCTCCAGCCGTTCTCGAGTTTTAGCGAGACTAACGAACAGCAATTCATATATATTATATAATAAGATAGATAGATAATATGCGGGTTCTTGGAAGAGATCGCGGTATGCGATAAGGCCGCCCAAACACCATACTTTATGAATATATATTTCTTTCTTTATCGTGTGTTTTGTTTTGGTGTGCAATTAAGAGTTTATAAATACCTCTGTAAAGTCTCTGTCCGTTAGGTATGTCTCCCTTAACCACTGACCAATTTTATTGGATTTAGATTCAATAGAAATTTCAATAGACTTTTCCTTAGCTTGTGTTAGCTTCACATCTTTTGGCGTATTTAGGTGTGTTCTTATTGTTATTATAAAATTGTGTTCCGACTGTACCAAACCCGCGCCAGGGAAATACCAGTTCATAGCGGTAATAAATATTCTGTCGGTGCGATTAGTTATTCAGGCCGAGGGACGAGGGCGCTGTAAAAATCTCGTAAAAATACTAAGCGCAATGATATTAAAACGGAGATGTTTTGCATTTCTTATAGACAAGTAACTCACGCAATCAGATGCATAATGGGAAGACGTAACTCCTTTGCAAAATATTTCTATACTTACACAATTAAGGTCCTAATTTCGGCAAAGCTGCCAAACTGGGGAAATGTCTCCACCTTACAGAAAACCGCAGTCAGACAACACCATCCTAGGTTGGTGGTATCTTCCTCCATCAGGGGATAAATGGTGCTGGCAGCGGAAGAAACCTTTCTTTTTACCAACGTCGTGCTTTGCTTTTTATTTTTAAAGGCAGGCGACGCACCTTCATCTCTGGTGTTGCACGTTTGCCTCCCTCATTTATGGAAAAAGGGTAGAAAACAGTAACACAATTGGGCCGATATCCCGGCCACATCATCAAGTACAAATTAAAAATATTAGTGACATAAATTAATTTGAGAGGGAGAGAAATGTTTTATTGACAAGCTTAAAACGACATACATACCAATTACACCATAATACTACATGAATGACAAGGCAAAAACCCTAGCCCTGCAGGAGAAGGAAACCTTAACACGTAACTGTGTAGCCAGCGTGACACAGTAGGCTAATTTCCCTCCATTTAAATAGAGGAGACCTGACTCCGTGAGTCTTACGGGCTATTAAGATGATGATGAGATAAGTATTGACATTAACGGTGGCAAATCTTATATATGATTTATGGTAATTTAGATAAAGGTAGGTACATAGTGTCGTCATCTTAGACATCCTAGACTTGTTTGTCTTAGAATGACGCAAAATACTAACGCCTGACACACAGATTTTCTCGGTCCACTTAGAGGAATCCGTCGGTCGACAGCCTCTCTACTCATCATATTGAGCTATAAATTACCCATGCATGGTTTTCCGCCAGCACGTGCCCGCCATACCTCACATGTGATGCTGCAGCTTGCGAACCAACCTTTTATTGCCATTTTATGGAGATTTATGACTGCATAAAGCGTTCCATGCGAACTTATTTTCCTAATAGAAATCTCTATGAAAATCGTCACGTTAATGCCAATGGAACTTTGTACATAGAAATGACTTATCTTGTATGTATAAGTTCACATATTTTAATCTGTTTAAATCGCAAGAAATCAGAGCAGAAATAAGCAATAAAAAGATGGCGGCAATTGAGTTTCTTCCGCCACGACTCCTCAGTTGGTCCGTATTCCGACCTGGTGGTAGCTCTAAAAATGTATCATTGACGACCATAAACGCCAGAATTGGTGGAAACAATATAGCCTTTTTCTATTCATGTAAGCCCAAAGAGAGATATGAAATTATACTCAAATCAGTTAAATTAAAATATGTAAATACAGCTAGCATTTTTGTTTTCTTTTGAGCACGTAACATGGATTCAATTAAAGAGGTTCGAAAGCAAGGAAAAGTTGTTAGTTACTTAGTTTCAAAAGTTTACCTCAACATTCGTAATAACATTAGTTCATAGTATTTTAAAACTATCAATATTATGATTTCTTAGGTGTTCGTGATTATTACACATTGAAATTAAACACTTCCTAACGGATTTCGCGTGTGTATATTACATTAATTAAAAGTTGGGAATTATATAATGTAATATTTATACACGTGATAAACCCGTATTTTTTTTTGTAATTTCACTATTAAGATTGTTAAAAAGTATCTACTTATCTTGTGCCCTGGTAAAAAAGCTACCTTAGACACCAAAATTCCACCGACAGCGTTAAAAAAGATTACAACTTAAGCGTAACATTCACACCTTGAATATTTACTGACGGGCCCCAAGGAGCGAACGTATTAGTGATTCACGGCGCCTGCGGGAAATACTGGATGTGTAAGAGACAGTTGGGTTAACATTCTTGCATGCGGTACTAGTCTATTTCGAATGCGATTTATTTACTAGGTATTACTAGCTACCGCCACGGTTCGGTATACGCAGAAGTTCACCCGCTGCCATAAAAAAATGGATATCTAATGGCACTCGTAATACTACTACGTTATGAAGTTTAAATGTTTTCTCACGTTCTGCTGGAAATTGCATAACCCAGATGCTGAAGCTTTTTGAACAGCTTCTCCTTGCCTAAACAGAGCCTCTTAACTATAGGTGTGCTAAATATTTACACTTACTATGACCAACCTTTGTTAATACTCCAGGATGCTTACTTTAAAGCATATTCGCCAATTGAAGCATTTTGAGCACTGCCCGCGTCACTGCGGGCAGTGCTCAAAATGCTTCAATTGCGGGCAGTCAAAGAACGTCGTTAGTTTTAGTGGGTAGGCCGGGGCGTTTACTATCATCTTTCCGCGCCCCGAGGTTCCACATACCCTGGCTAGTCCCCAACAGCATCCATGAGGATTTCCGACGAAAAAAAGATACTGTTTAATATACACCATCAGGGCAGTGGCGTAGCTAGGTAACCAAGGGCCCTGGGGCAAATTAAAAAATGGGGCCCCACTGCTATGTAAACTGATTAGGTCTTATCAAATAAAATTATGAAATATACAAATTAACTTTAAAAATGCTAGTAAGCTACATAGGCTCTTTTTGTGCACTGCAGGGCAGGTAATATAAAAATATTAAACAGTAACAACATAAATTACAATTAATGCTTGGTGTAGGTTTGGCTAATAAAACGAACCTTGAAAGAAGATTCAAGAGTTTATTATATAAAGGTTGTGCCTACCAACCAAGTTTTCGCTAAAGTATCAATGACTTCGTTTAAATCCATGCTTGATGCGGTTTTGTTTTCAATTGCTATTAGCGATAAATGTCGGAGTCGAGTTTGGCCCATATTATTTCTTCAATATTTTTTTATTATTTTTAATTTGCTAAATGACTTTTCAGCTGCTGCAGAGGTGACAGGAATTGTAAAGAATAATAACATTGCTGTATCACTCCATATTTGCTCATTATTTCCTTACATAATTGGTGAACAGTACATGCTTGAGTTAGTTGAGGTAAAACTAGGTAGCAAATATTAATAAATTGAAGTGAAACACTAGGGCCTATTATATTTGAATATTTTCTTTGGAATTCGTCACACTTTTGCAATAAAGTTGCTTCATCAACATGTAATAAAAATGATGGTGTTAGAAAATCGAATAAATGACAGACTGCAATGCAGTCATGACAATAAAATGTGTATCTAATTGAGACATTACTGTGTCTAGTACATTATTAAAAATCTCAATTTTAAATCATTTCAATCAATTCATCAAAATATTTTTTAACTTTTCTTTGCTTTTTTTCTTGAAAATGTATCAATACCTTATTTTCTTGCAGTTTCACTGGCTTTGCACTTGAATACGCTACAAGTGGGGAAACTCCGGAAAAGAATTATCACTGTTAGTGTTACCACATTTATCGGTGGAGACCATGACCGATCTCCTGCCTGCGGGAATTAACGTATCAACTGCAGGGGACTTGCATTTTTTCACGAGATTTCGCGTTATACAATGAGTTGTAGCTAAAATCTATAGATTTGACACGATTTATTGACCTAATGGACATCAATATGAGTGATAAAATCTAATAAATTTAAACCATTATATTGACCAGTACAAAAAAGTTTATTGACATTAGCTTACTTACTCCGTTCCTGATACACAGTGCCGGATAAAGCAAACGCGGGGCCCGTAGCAAATTCTTTCAAAGAGCCCTTGATCTGCTATGGGTGATAGTGGTAAAAATACAATTCAATACTCAATCCGTTTATTTGCTATCTATAAGTTACAATTTTTGGGTAATTAATACATACCACATCTTAATAAGTTTCACTCAAAAAAATACGCTCAGGCGAGTGTCATGAGTGGGTTTAAATATGCGGGGCCCCCTTTCGCGCGGGGCCCGTTGCCATTGCTACTCTTGCTACGTGGTTAATCCGACACTGCTGATACAGCATTAATTTTTAAACCGTTCTCGAAAAATATCTTAACTCGAATTAACAATAAAACGCACGTCGATGAATAATAAAACGCACATATCACTATCCGTCAAATTGACAACACTGCCAACCTACAGAAATTTAAGGGAATTTAGGGGAATCCCTTGGCATAACTTTTGAATTTCTGTCAACTGAGTTGTCATGATTAAAGTGGGGCTGCAACCTGTCATATTTATTTTGAAAATTCGATCGAGATTTCTGATAAGGATTCGAGGGCCCCCTGAGCTTGAGGGCCCCGGGGCACTGCCCCGCCTAGCCCCTTGGTAGCTACGCCACTGCATCAGGGTGTCACTCAAACATACGATCCATCTGATGGTTAGAGGTTACCCTCGCTTGTAGACTTTTCTAACACAGCCCCCTCACATGTGTCAAAAATGACAACATGACAACGTGGGGACAATAGGTTCCTCCCGCTGCCAGCCACGTTCCCTTCGATTGAGCAGGGCAAGGTAGGAATGATCCCTATTAACACAACATTATGTAGGTACATCACTAGTAAATAAAATGTTATTATACAGACCGCTTTTAGCATTAAACATGTTCTTTCCATACCTTACGTATTTATGTCGCCGTTTGTCAGCAGGCATGCACCGCAAGTCCATCGAGGCGTCGCGTCACCTATCCAAGGAGTCAGGGTCGGAGCGAGAGGGCTCAGAGGCGGAGGGCGAGAGGGACGCCTCCGCGTCACCGCACCACCGGGATCGAGATCCGCACGATGTACAGGTTAGTGGCTCGGTAAACTATTCTGGTTACCACTAGAACACACGGCTCGTCTGTTGACAACTTGTGTTGCCAATGAACGTTTGCGGTGCGGTGTTGAAGTGCAAAGTGCGAATCTTGGCCTACTACAGAACTCTGGTGACTTTAACAACGCGCAAAAGCAGCCCAATCCAGGGCTGCCATTTGAGCGCTAACCTTGTTAGACCAGCGGTGGTGGAAAAGAAACCACCACTGCTGGTGCAATTACTCCTTTAATTTGTATAGAAAGAACTCATCCCAAATATAAATGTGACGACGGATTTAAAACACACCATGTCAACACCCCATTTCATCTTAAGGGTGTCGTAAGAGCCAACATAAGAAAATGTCAAGGCCGAACGCCTTGCCGCAAGATAAGGAAAACTTGAAACGAAATCCTGTGCCAATCCGCCTGGCCAGCGGGGTGAGGCTCGACTCTACAGTCGGTAGTGATAAATAGTCGCGAGCGCAGCCGGGTGCGGTAGCAGGTGGCCGATTGCGAGAAATTAAACTTAGGATTTCTGTAAGTTCCTCAGGAGTCAAGTGTCACTCGGATAATGCTGCTGATAATGGTCTATATAAGGTGAAACAGTAATTCAGAGCATAGCTTTGTCTAAGGGTCCGACCTGGTTAGCCCCGCTCTGTTCTTATCTATTATACCTTCGGCTTCCAGGCACAAAGTTCCCCGGCCAGTTCGACAACAGCGTCGTCGTCAGCCAAGGGTCGCGCGTCTCCCGAGCCCAGCAGAGAGCTCTACGAAGACGCCGAAGCCTTCCGTAACAACAGCATCGCATGCCTGCGGGCCAAAGCGCAGGAGCACCACGCCAGGCTACTCAACAACAACTTGCTATTGCAGGTAAGTCAAACCGGGAGCCTGTTCTATTCTAACGTCTACATTCCACATGTACCTAACGTCGACATCTATGCAATTTAACAACTTTTTGTAAAATAAAATAAAAACGCACTTAAATTTACTATTAAGCTGCTGAACGCTGAACTAGAACTGTGCTGAGACTAAATTCGTTTAAAGATGTTTGGGATTTGTCAGTTCCAAACGCCATTTTGTCTTTCCGATCAGTTATTCTCGTACATTTGCATGATAAGATGACACCGCGCCAAAACTTGCCTTGTTTTCCGCCTTTTTATAGTTCGCATAGCGCAGGTGCGTCCGCCATGTCAAAAAACGCAGCAGTAAGTATGACAGTTTCGGGCACTTTTCATAACTAGGGTTGTGTAACAAGCACATCACATTTTTAAATAAAGTGCCCGAAAACATGACGGAAGTTCGGGCATGCGTACAAAACATTTTCAACGATTACAAGGACTATTGACGTGCCCATTCGACGCGACACAATTGCTAAGTTTATTTCATTCATTTTATGTCTTCAATTCAAAAATTCTTAACAATTGCTTGCGCCTGAAACGTGTGACATGAAATTATACTACAGTATTAGTAAGTTCCCAGCACTGTTAAAATCGACAATCAAAATAGCACGATTATTTTCGATTTGGGCAGCATTGTCATCTAAGGGCAGGTCCTCGTTTAGCTCATGAATTACAAATAGGTTGTTGGTCGTAAAGACGTTTGCGTTTTTCTAACAGAAACGTTGCTTCACCCAAATGTTACCATCTAACAATTTAAGTCGGAGCCTGATTTTAGTCAACAGCAGTGTTTGAAAGCCGTCTGGTGACACCACAAAAATCCGTTGCGTAGTTTTAAAGATTTAACCATGCTTAAGGGCTGACAGACGACAGCGACTTTGTTTTATACTATGTAGTGATTATTAATTAAATAGATTTTTCCTACATCTACAGTTATCAATTGCTTTCCGCAATATAAATTAGAGTACAATCTAAAAATAATGTAATGTAATCTTGTGCAGGTGCGAGGGCTAACCCGTGGGAATATGGCGCCCCCAGAAGAAGAGGCGCCGGGCGACATCGACGTTGGCACGGAGGCGCCATTGCCGACAGCGCCGCACCTCTATTGACGGGCGCCCCTATCGCCGGCTGGCGCCCTCACCCAGAAACACTAGTACTACGTCTTGCATCCGCAGACACTTAGCACTTTACCCCGTTAAATTAAATTATAGCAAATGGTATAAAATTTCATAGTGACCAAACAATGATGATAGTGTTGTAGTTTTTGTTTTCTATCTGCGGATGTCTGGGAGAAAGGAGAAATATCGAATCGGTGATGTTTGATACATTGCTTATGACGTTTAGTCATTATTTTGGGCATTTTCTACGTCCGATTTAGGTTAAGCTCCCCCAGTGTACCTAATAAAAACGAATAGCAAGAAAGAAATACCGCAGAATTCGTCCAAAAACAAAGAAGAACATATTGTATGAGAGAGTAAATGTTTCAAACCATGTGTGTCATACAGAATTTTATGGTCATTGGAATTCTTAATAGACATTTCTTTCAGTATCAACTTGTCGACAATTAAGGCAGAAATATAATTTTAAGTAGGTAAGTAGGTGTTACTATAATGATTATATGATTTTGAACATTTGAACCTCTCTATCTTTGTACAAATTAATGTATGGCCCATGGCTCTTTAAAAATTATTCTGTTAAAGACTACAAAAGATGGGAATTTATATCAAATTAATTTTGATTTGTGATGTATCTTATACCTACTTTTCGGTATTTCTTCAAGTGCAAGTACGGTAGTTGGACTTGTGAAATGAAAGTGCGGTGAGGACTGTAATTATGTAAATTGTTGAGCGTATTTAAACCCCAGTTTTCGTGCAATACCTTTAGTTAAGTATTTATATGTGTAGATGGTGTTAGTTGTATAAAATTCTCTGCACTTTAACGTAAGTGGTGCTGCGGGATGGGGCTACTCTCTTTGTTGTACTGAAAAGGTATGGCCACAGAAAAAGAAAATAATTGTATAGACGATAGGCTATATTATTATTTTCTTTTAGTTTAGAGTATTCAAGTAAAAACGATTTCATTTTAGATCAATTGGGTAATTTACTGTCAATGCTACCTGCTGCTAAAAATTACTTCAACTAATGTTCTGTAGTCATAGAAAGTATTGCTTATCTAGCAATATGAATTCATAAACAAAATTATTGTAATGGTTTTAGCTTATAACTGCAAAGAAGCCGTCTGACACGAAGCCCTCTCTCGCAGCACAAATCAGTATTGTATAATGAGAGACCCATTTACTTATAACTTAGACGTAACTTGTGCCCCGTTGTAGAACTAAATTAAACGAGGCAAAGGAAAGACTATGTAAATCGAACTAGCTCTTAATTGTAAATGATTTCCTTTAAATTTCTCTAAATTGTAAAACAAACATTTTTATTTTGTAAGTAAGTATGTATTTTTTTAGGTATTTGAATTTTGTATTATATGTAGGTGTTTTAGCATTATGTAAAAACAGCAAATTCTTGCCAGTGTCAGTCTTTACTTTTAAGTAAATACTTTATAATGGGCACGTGGACTAAATGATCTCTACAAATTTTAGCCCAATTTCTGAAACAAAAAATGTTTAGGTTTAACCGTTTTAAAAGAAAGAGAATAACGGTTTATCTCGATTTCCGGCATAATTACAAGTCCTATGGAAAAAATGCCAAAGTTGTAGGTAATAAAAAGATCTACAACTTTAGTACATAAATATATTACCATTTTTTGAAATACCCTCACAATTTATGTGATCATTTAAATAACCAAGTTTTAGGTTTTTATTTTATCTTATGAAAATACATATGTTTTCTCTCGAAATTAGGTGAAAACTTGTCTTTTTTGTTCTCAGAAAATGCAATGCTTGCGGGCAAAGCCTTTCATTTTTGCCATATTCTCTTCCCTTTTCAATGGGTTTCATCCTACTATTATTTTCTTCCACTTTTTACCATTTTCTCAGGCTTCCGCCCTGGTCTAATCTATGGCCTTGTACTTATAATAACAACGAATATATAACACCTTCACATAATTTATTCTACTTACGACATTTTAGAATTACCTACCGAAAGCGATCAATAGCATTTTAAAGGTTATTATGTTTACTGTTTGTGTCTTCAATTATTGTCATCTCTAGTTCAATATTACATAAGAAATTTCATCACCAAACCTTTATTTTATACTAAGTACAGTACTTAAATAGAGTTGTAATATATTTATTAAAATTAAACAAATCTAAACGAAAATTATGTGAATCTTCATCGTAACATAAGTTTAAACCGATGAATACAACGACATGTATAAAATTATTTTGGTAGTTTGATTTCATTCCTTGTATAACATTTGCCACAAGCACATCAAGAACACTTGCCACAAACACTTTTGCAAATGCAAATAAAAGGAACCAGTGTAATGAGTAGCGATTGTTAAATATAAATTAATATATATCTACCTACATAAATAAGTCTTACATGCAAGTAATTAAATCTGAAGCTTAGTAATACCTACACTACAAATAAGGCCCTAACCAGATATTTATGAGATGACTACCACTACTACTGGTTCGGATAGCTTACCCACAGAGAAGACCTAGCAAGAAGCTTTTTGGCTAAGTACATCTACTTTGAAGACTGTTGCCGTGAAGACCAATGCCAGCGCGCTCAAAAGAAACAATTAATCAAATCATTCAACTACCACGGAACCATAATTTAATTACTTAAAGAAGCGTTTAGTTAACTTAGTAGTTACAACTGAACAATGCAGACAAATTAAATTATGGGAATGCCTATATTGATAACACTAAATAGATCTCGCAAATATGTCTTATCCCGGCCTTATATCTTAAAATGGCGATCTTAAAAGAGCAACTATAGAACTTCTTTCCGACTCTTCTTTGTAGATATGCATTCCGAACCGGTGGTGGATGATAAATTTCCAACTTTCAATTTACCCTCTCAGCATTTTTGGCTTATATTCTTATATACGAAGGAGCTCGTTAAAAGTATATTGCAAAATTCCCTTTCGGCCTATGCTATACTTGAAAGAAGGTAAACATGCTTGGAAACATGTTTGCCCAAACGGTAGCCAGCCATCGATACCACCCTTCCAGAGGGAATGGGACGTGCGGCTATGTGAGATTGTGCGGAAACAAGAAATTATTAGCCCTAGCAATCCCACAATCTGGTCTTTGGTAGCAGGCTCTCCCTTCACAACATTCAGACACCCTCATTGATTCTACTGCGTTCACATTGGCCGTATCTCTTAGGTTAGGCATCCAATGCCTTGCGCCACATTACTGTCATTGTGGTTCTAAAGTTGATCGTTTTGGCCACCACGGACTTTCCTGTTACAGAAGTTCAGGCAGAATATCAGAATAGTTAAGAATACTAAAGTGGCAATGGGCAGGGCACATAGCTCGCAGGAACGACGCCGCGTGGGGCAGAAAAGTCCTCGAGTGGCGACCGCGTTCCGGAAGGCACAGTGCTGGTAGGCCTCCCACACGGTGGACCGACGACCTGGTTGGTTAAGGTCCCTGGAAAGCGACTACAGAAAATAACATCACCTAACAAAATATCTTCATCATCATCAGCCCACATTAGTCCACTGCTGAACAAAATATCTTACTCTCACTAAATTAGAATCAGATACACGTGGGTATTTACCGTTGTTATTTCGTACAACTTTTCCTAACATTAATGTTAAACACGTGTAGAATTGTGAGATTTTTTTAGCAAAAGAATACCGTAGGACTGTTTTGCTCGAAAACGGTGGATATCCCACTCCAATGGGCATCGAATATGGCTGGGAATATTATTGATATATTATGTATTATTATTTACCTATACCATACATTGATATTTATTTAATTATAATTACAAGTTATAATTTTTAAATAAACTATACTATACCTAATTAAGACTTTGAGCAAGCGTGTAGGTACCTAAGTGGTTACGTGGAGGCTGGATATTGAGTATAATAAAACCACGTTTTGGCAAAACAAAGCCATAAATAGCAACTTTAATAAACAGCGTCACATAGACAATACATTTAGCACCTATTTCATACAAGTCACACTAAACTGTTATAACATTGTGGGTTTCCGTTATTCACACATATCCATTTCCATATGGATTTAAAATAGGCACTTAATATAACCAACCCACTTCATGGTGATGGCTCCTGATGTCTCCAGGGTGCGTTGAAAACTCGACAGACATCCAAAATGAGACTAAAGTTTCGACATCGACTTTTAAGTGTTAATTGCCAATATGGAAGTCCAGAACTAGTCCAAACGAGCAAATCCACGGACAGAAGTAAGTAATTACTTATTCCTCTGTCATAATTCAAAATAAAAAAGCATTATTTGTATTATAGACAAAGATGTAAAGAATATTCGGGTAGTATTTTAGATGTAATTTTTAAACACAAACGAAATGATGCATATAATCCCACAAGCTTCGTCTATGTCTAGAGTTCTACATGCTCACTTCTTTTGTTATGGCACTTAGTCACCAGCTGGTGACAGAAAGGTTTTTTAAGTACAATATGTCATACACGCGCCATAGACTATAAAATTGGAAGCTAGACAACATGCGTCCTCAGTAAACATGGTAAACCCATAGCATTATCACAGTTTTGTGTCAATTTTTAATTATTATTATTCATTACACTTATTACTTAAGTCATAAGTACACTTAATAATGCGCTTTAACAAAGTAAGTATACAATTCAAGGTACAATTGTGTGCGTCAATATTTGGAATTCTTCTTTATAACAAGAATGCTTGGACCTATCAGTTTGACGCCGTGTATCGAATGCCCTGGAGTAACCTCCGAAGCGTGTCAATAGTTGGAATTATAAAGTAAATAACAAATGAAAACTGGAAAGATTATAAAAAAGATGTTAGCTGTTTTATTATTAAAATCATAAGTAAAACTGGTATTTTGTACCTTGCATTGCATAATATCAAAAGTTAATTCCAGTTTTTTATTATTTTAGGCTGTTTTGAGAAACAAATGATAAACATTGAGGTCTAGAACAGTGTTCAAGAGACTCAATAAAATCACTGACTGGCCTTAATATAAAGCCAAGAACACACATGCCCTTAAATGGCATGCCAAGTGCTCATAAAGCAGCATTCCGGTTACTGGCACACCACGTTCCAGAATAGTCAGTCGTTCTAGTTGGTTGTGCCAGCGACTCAGACGTTTTACAAAAACGCTACAAACAAACTATCAGCTTCAAGAAATGTCGCATAGAGACGCTATACCAAAAATTCTACATCGCGATAGCTAAGTTTACCAAGCAATTCACAATATTAGAAGTCCTCGAAAACAATCATTGGGATGTAGCTGGCTTTACTGGGAAGCGGAAAATATCGAACGAGCTACTATTTTCTAGGATGCCTTTATTTAATGTGTCCCTTGCACATAGGTATCTTCTATAGAGGGGACCTTTACAAATATATAATTCACAAACTCAAAGGCATCTAGAACAAATTTTCTTCCTCGTCTTTATCCCCAATTAATTGGGAAAGCCATGACAAATATCTTTGGCTTACACAAATAATTGCCGGACCCCGGAATCAAACCAGGGACCAATGTCGGACCAACAAGCGATAAGGTTTTGTAAGGACGCGCGAGCTACGTACAGATGCTGGCACCGATCGGCACCGTGCATGAGCCTCAAATACCAAATCCCTGGTTCGATTCCAGCCTACAGCAATTCACAAGCGCATGCCAGAGATAACTAGTGTGAGTCTGGATGTCCTTTCTGATAGTGAATTAAAATATGACAAGGTCGTCAAAAATACTAGTAGCTCGTTCTTACCAACCAACAATTGACATGCCTATATAGGAATAGTCATGTGTATTCTGGGCATAACACTTAACCTAGTACATAGACAACTACTGCTTTAATGGTTTTTATCGAACTATTTAGCCGTTTAGGCAGTCAACCTTTAAATTAACAATAAAAGTCTGAAATTTTAAGGCTTTTCAAATTTCTACCGCATTTCAAATCAGTAATGTTAGTCTCCATCTCCAACCGCTACAATTTAAATCGTTACAAATTGTGCAATTTGTTTAATATTTAAAATGAGGTCTAAATAAATATTTTCATTTTAAAACAATACATTCACAATTATCAAAAAATACAGTGTTCGAACTATAAGAATATTATAAAAGTAATTGTTTAAAAATTTGGCTGAATTGGCAGGTTTCAATAACAATAAGGCTCGTGTATGTTATTTTGTAAAAATATCAAAAACTAAATGAAGCATACTCTAGGGAACACTTTGTAAGGCTCTTAACAAGTATAGAATAAGGCCATACAAGGCACGAACACACAATAATGGCTATTTATCATTATAGATTTGTATTAAAATGTCTACAGAATGTGGGTGTGCTTAACTTGACCAAAAGGGCAAGTCGTGTCGTCAACCAATCGCGTGGCTTAAACCAAGCTTTTCCGCCAATCATCAAGATGTTGACATCAGCAACTGTATCGTCACATAACATCAGATAAGATGGCGGTGCAAACCTGTGCCAACCTGTCTGGCCGTAGCACGTAGCAAAGTGGGCTACGTGCTACGGCCCGACTCAACAGTGGGTCATTTATGGGCTAACTTTGCGAGCAATTAATAGTAGGTAGATATTCACAAAGCATTACAACCATAGACACATAATGTTAGCCTGTTCCAGCCACAGAGACTAGTTAAATTAAATACTTAGAAATGCATTCGTTTAAATATTCAATTTATATCCATAGCACATATTCATAAGTATAGTATATAATCACTAGCTGACCCGGCAAACCTTCTTTTCCATATAAATGAAAATATCAGGATGACCTCGGTATATTTTTTTTGTTATAAATTGTGTTTTTTGGAAATTATAGTTAAGTACGAATTACGCAAACACTCATTGACTTCGTGTTACTTAACAACGCCATCTGCTGTTGTGCTCACAAAAAAGAGTATTATTATTCGCCAATAGATGTCAGGATTCCTAGCTTGATAGATTTATCGCCCCCGAAACCCGAATAAAATAACATTTTCTAAAAATGATTCCTAGCTAGATCGATTTATCGCCCCCGTAACCCCCATACTACATTTCATGAAAATCGTTGGAGCCGATTCCGAGATTCTAATTATATAAGGTAATAAAGACATAAGATTGAAAATTGGGTGAAAATTTAGGGTTGTATGTACTTTTGTATGCTGTATTACAGATTTCGTAACTTCAATGCCAAATACATATATTCATAATTTTCGCTTAACAGTGAACTAGTTTTGCATATAATGTAATATTGCTTTAGAAGCAAACATAAAATAAAACATAACATTGTTTTGCATTGAATTAATATATTTAATTCAACCGCTTAAGTTCAGCGTAAATGAGAGGTCGAACCTTTCACTTCCGCATATTATTTTAACAAATCATCTCGTTCATAAGTCAACAAATGAGCCTACTGTTCTAGGTGTAAATATTAAATTCACGAACACAACTGACACCCAGATCCGGAGAAAGTGCCTCTGGTTTACACAAAGGCACTTACCCGACCCCGGAATCGAACCGGGGAACCGGGGACGCGTGATCCAAAGCGGCACATCCAACCCCTGGACCCACAAGCCATTCGTATTTACTACAGCATTACTTCGCATAGTAAGGGCACTTTTTAGTATAATAAATGGAAATGGACTTTTCATTAATCTGCACAATTACAGAAAATATGAATTTTCTTCACAGCGAGTTCATAAGGGAAACTTCGTATACAGTGATTTTCTTTTCCAGTAGTTTGTAAAATATTCATAAGATTTTATAGAGAATTTATACTTAAAGTATAGTGTTATAACAATATTATGATCTATAACTTAGCATCTTGCTCCAATAATACTCAAACTATTTTAAATTAAGGCTGCATTTGTATTGAGTATTCAATGCTGCATTATTCGCATTATAGATTGCAGGTACCTTTGATTTGATTGATTGCACGCATGTTAGGTGTGTATTTTATGGATTACAAAGTCACAAAAATAATAATTTGATTTTCCATTGTTGTTCAAATGACAAACCACCGTTTTCAAACTACTTTGTCATTAGACACAGTCGTCTTATCTGTAACGTCGGTATTTGCTTGGCTTACTGTTTAATGTGTACGGCGACTTGAGGCTTCTAAGCCAACGCAAATGCAAGTGTTACCAAGCGAATGGAGCATAGGCAGTGGCGGTGGCATTGGCTTCAGTAGTCGGCCTTGTTCGGTCCCTCCATATCTTGAGCGCTCTTCAGCATCAGGTAGTAACTGTTCACGCACAGAATGAAATATGCCACCAGACCTGCAAATATAACACGGACAGATCATCATCATTTCAACCAAAATGCGTGTACTGCTAGACTTCGACGAAGGCGGGTTAGCGACTTTAACAAGGTCGTCGGATCACCGTGAGGGAGGCCTATCTGCGCTTTCCGGGACTACCTGCCCCGTTGGCCGTCTTCCTGCGAGCTGTGTGCCCTGCTCTTAAGTTTGGCAATTCTGTGCGCTACGTCGGTGACCGTGATTCGCCCGCGTATTTCATCATTTCTGATATGATATAATAGGGAATCTCCGGATCGTGGCCTACGAAAAAGAGACTTTACTGTACCTCACCCAAATAACATCAAGCCGCGTTCCTGCCCATAAATAAGGCCTTCAGAACTCTGGCTCTAGCGGGGTAAGTAAGGAGTTGCGTCGAAAGAAAGAAAATAATTTTATTATTGAATTGGTGATCGAATCGACGACACCCATATGACCGCTTACCACCGGGCGGGTATCTTTCTCGGGATCGTGGCTTACCGAAGAAGATTAGTCCCTCGAGGAAGGCGAGGAAGATTTCGGAGCCCGAGCCGTTGACGCCGGTGGTGGCCGCCAGAACTGCCACCGCGATGAGAGCGGACACGAACAGCACGCACATCACCCACACCCACACGCGCAGCCCGGCTGGAACGCGCTGCGGACCCACGCACACGACCTCAGTGGGCACTTACTCTTACGACACCTTGGTCCTGGTGCCGTAAGAGGCCCGTAAAGGTAACAGGCAGACCACCTCTTGAATAGTATATTTCATTACAAGTGCGGAAAGGCTGTCATTACAACGAGTTCCGGCAAATGTCTACCCGAGCCGAGGCGCAGCTGAAGGCGAGGGTTGACAGTCGGAACAAGTTGCAATGACGGTTCCGCACGTGTACTGAACGACTATTTTTAATACAGTTGCGAAAAAATGAAGCAATTTAATAAAATAATAGAAACACAATAAACTAAACTAACTAATCATTTCTGAAAAATGGCGCCGACCGTAGAATATAAGCAGAGATTTTTTTTTCTTCACCCATTCTGGTAGGCAAAAGGAACAATGCCCATACAGCCAAGTCTTCAGTAGAATTTTTTTATTGATATGAAATGAAATTTAATTAGATGAAATGAAACTCATTCAATCAAATCATTAAATCTGATATTGAAACAAATTAGTGCGTAGTTTCTTTTTAGAAATATACGTATTTGCATGAATCATAAAAACTTATATGGTTTTTTTTAGTTAACACTTCATGGTTGGTTTTTCCTTAAAATAGACATTATTTTGACAGTTGGGAAAGAAAACGCACTAGTGCGGGAATGGTAAAAAAAAAAGCACGCGTGTGTAATAGCCCACTTCCCGACGCTATACGGCCCTGCAATATGCCACTTTTTGAGCAACTGTATTAAAAAACTTAATACCGACGCCGTATTTATTTAAGCATCGTACAATAAAGAATATATCTATCCATCCATCTATTCTTTGCTATTACTAGGCTTACTGGCCTCCCCGGGAGGAAGGCCTCTCAGCGGCGAAAAAGGGGGGCTGTACAGCCCCCCTCGCCTCGGAGCATGGGGGTCGACTAAACGGGGTGGGCCGAGGCCCCCAGGGTCGCGGAGCATGCTCCCCCAACGGGGGAGCGAAACCCGTGGCCCCGTTTCAGGCAGTTGAGGATCGCCGTCGGTTTTAGTGGGTAGGTTGGGGCTCAACTTACCATCTCCACGCGCTCCGGAGTCCCATATATATAACCCGGTCAGTTCCCAAGAGGATTTCCGACGAAAAAAAAAAGGGCTTACTGGCCTAGTGTAGGTTTAACGCCTCTATATGGACGGCAGAGCGAAACGATAACCTTAGTTTGCGATTAGCTGTATGACAGCTCCAGCTCTTCTCCGGGAAGATTGTTATTCAAATTATATTTAAAGAAGAACTCTTGTATCATTACATTATAATCGGAAACTCAGTCCTATGAAAATAGTGTTATCTCCCTCTACCTTGAACACGGAGACGAGCAGCGTGAGAGCGAGGAGCACATGCACGACCGAGACGACGGCGGCGACCACAGATATCTTGTACCAAGTGCTGTAGAGGTCGTCGCCCACGTCTTCCACCGTGCCGATTTGGCTGTGTGCGTTCGCCGCGAACAGAGAACTCAATAACACCAGAATCGATGATGCAAGCTGAAAAAGTAAGATCTAAGATAATTTTGTACATTTTTTTATCAGTGACTTGAATGCCTACTGCGTGACCTAGGCTTGCGTGATGGAAAGAAACGCCAGGGTATAAGATATACTGTCGGGCACCGACTCTCGCATACACACGACGAAACACAGTACAACTACTTGGCGCCGGACTCAGATGTGAGGGTAGGCACTAGCCGGGCAGACCATTAGATCCTACCAAGCGTGCTAGGTTTTGTTGACTTTTACAGCACGCGTTATTGCGGTGGGGAAGTGTAGTATTCTGCCCCATCCCCATGCGTACTCTGTACGCGTGACAAATTACGCAAGTACTGTCAATCGATACGAAGACCGGTTTATTCGCGGAGCTTTGTTTGACTAGCCCTGTTACGAGTATGTTCTTGTTCGTTATTGTGCATGTGTCGTGTTGTACACAACGCTGTTTAGTGTTAATTTATCATTTGGAAATAGCGATAATCATCTTTACAAGATTTCTAAACGATGGAACGCATCTACGTATGGGTATAATTGACACCAACAATGTAAAACTAGCTTATTCATCAGCGGCTTAACTGCTTTATATTATTGGTGTCACCATCCCTTTCCATCCTGAGGTTATAGGATCTTGAGTGTTATGTGGTGTCAGTGTCGTGTTACGTGGTTCAAGTGTCGTATTACTTGGTGTCAGTGTCGTGTTACGTGGTGCCAGTGTCGTGTTACTTGGTGTCGGTGTCGTGTTACGTGGTGCCAGAGTCATGACACGTGGTGCCAGTGTCGTATCAAGAGGTGTCAGGGTCGTGTTACGTGGTGCCAATGATGTATCAAGATGTGTCAGTGTCGTGTTACGTGGTGCCAGTGCTTTGTTACGCGGTACAGTGTCGTATCAATATGTGTCAGTGTCGTGTTACGTGGCGTCAGTGTGTAGTGTTACGAGGTGCCAGTGACGCGTGACGGGGTGCCAGTTTCGTGTTACGTGGTGCATGTGTCGTGTTACGTGTTGTCAGTGACGTGTCAATAGGTGTCAGTGTCGCGTTACGTTGTGCATGTGTCGTGTTACGTGGTGCATGTGTCGTGTTACGTGGTGTTAGTGTCGCGATACGTGGTGTCAGTGTCGTGTTACGTGGTGCCAGTCTTGTATCAAGATGTGTCAGTGTCGTGTTACGTGGTGCCAGTGTTTTGTTACGTGGTACAGTGTCGTATCAATATGTGTCAGTGTCGTGCTACGTGGTGTCAGTGTGTAGAGTTACGATGTGCCAGTGTCGTGTTACGTGGTACCACTTTCGTGTTACGTGGTGCATGTGTCGTGTTACGTGTTGTCAGTGACGTATCAACAGGTCTCAGTGTCGTGTTACGTGGTGCATGTGTCGTGTTACGTGGTGTTAGTGTCGTGTTACGTGGTGCCAGTCTTGTATCAAGACTTGCCAGTGTCGTGTTACGTTGTGCCAGTGTCGTATCAAGGGGAGTCAGTTTTGTGTTACGTGGTGCGTATCGTGTTACGTGGTGCCGGTGTCGAATGCCGTGGTGTCAGTTTCGTGATACTTGATATCAGTGTCGTGTTACATTGTGCCAGTCTTGTTACGTGGCGTCAGTGTCGTGTTACCAGGTTCCAGTGTCGTGTTACGTGGTGTCAGTGACGTATCAAGAGGTGTCAGTGCCGTGTTACGTGGTGTCAGTGATGTATCTAGAGGTGCCAGTGTCGTGTTCAGGGAATAGCTATTGTATAGCTATTGTATATAATAGGCGCTGCATATTGTATTGTAGCGTTTCTATGATATTTTTATTGCTGTTACTTCTCATTTACCTTTAAACGCAAAAGGAACTTTATTTATGTACGTTTTACCACAAACCTCTTATAAATTGTCATATTTTACGCCTATCAGTCGTCATATCTACATTCAGTCATCATTAATGTCGCTGAAGTAAAAAAGTGGATAATCTTCTTCATTCATACATTCATTCTAAGAATTGTAATTGGTAACTGACCAGATGTAAGAAGCCGACGCACTTGGCGCCCAACTCGAGGCCCATGCACCAGCAGAACGAAGTTACGTGCGGCACCCCCATGCTGGCAGCAAGCTCCTCTGCCCGCCTACTGTGAACAGTGGAAGAACCGGTTAAGAACATTTTACTCTTATCTGGTGTTTGATTTAAAAGATAGCATGGCGGAGTAGGCTTTCGCTGCTGTTGACGAACTGGGGAAGGACCTTAAATGTACAACCTGTTTTTTGGGTATGAATGAAGCCTACAATAGGCTTACATCCCATAAGGATTATTGCATAACAACAAAACAAACAAATCCATTTAGGTACAAGAAGACAGACAAAAGGGGCCGCTAATGGTCGTTATTCAATTAGGTTTATCCATACTGCTCTTTTGTTTGTTTGTTTTAATGGCAATCTGCCAGTTTCATCAGTTTTTTTACCAGTGCCGCATGGTTGCTAGCTACTTTAGCGCCGTGCGTAGAAATTTACAGGGAGTGAATTGCTAAAGGTTTCCTAGTATAGTCATAATATTTTGCATAGTTAAGCATTGACCTAGTTTTATTGTAGAAATAATAAATAGATAAATACTATCTTTGTATAATGTAGGTCAGATGCTGCAAGATACGAAAATACTGAGAATAGGAATATTTCCTATAAAGTGGCGGATTTAGATGGAATACATGTCACCAACCCATACTATACTGAAGGTGTCGTAAGAGGCACGTAATGGAACGCAAGAGGCAGATCATTTAGCCGCAATACATATAAGGAACACTTGATACAAAGCCGCTCTTTCCACACTTGCACAGTAGGCTAATTGAATGCATTGATGCGTATAGTTCTGACTGCCTTGTTGGTCTAGGGATTGCATGTGCCACCTTTGGATCAACGGAACCCCGGTTCAATTCCAGGGTAGAGCAAGTGTCTTTGTGTAAACAAGAGGCACTGCTCCGAGTCTGGTTGCCACTTGATTGTTGAATTACATGTTTGTAAACTGCCCCCGCGATTTAGGTTATACCTAGGACAGGGGGTGTCGTTTTAATAAATAAACAGTAAGCAAAACTCAGCAACTATTAAAAAGGCCATTGTGAATAACCCCCGTTCAAAACCCTAATAAGACCTCATGTCCTACGGGTCACCGTATTCCGTGACCCCGACGTGGGTGGTTCAATTAACTTTTAACTGCACGAACACTACTTCTCAATTTAGTTTTACAGTAAGTATGACTCAGTAGTAACAGGACCGTGCCAATGTTCAATGCTGATCAATCAACGTGCCGATTATCCGCCCAATATCCTGAATACAAATACATGTATTAAAACAGGCAGCTAAATTTTAATTATTAGCGACAATTTCCTGCCCACTTCCCAAATCACTTACGGTCGTACAGTAGGTATTCATCGTTTTATATTTATGTTTCAGGACGTGGAACTCTGCGCGACAGCCCTGGTGCTACACGCCCCACACCAACCCTCCCTGGGATGATGTGGATATTCCAACAAATAATTTAACGCCGCAAAAAAGAGGCGATGTTTTAAATATCAAGTTGAGGACAGGGCCCCTACACGTGCTATTTTCTATTGAATTGCCCATCCGCCAATAAATCCAAAACTTCTTCCAACTTCTTGTGTCAAAAACGTGTGAATGTGTCACACGTCCCGAACTGACACTATAGTAATAAGTTACCAAAACAGTTGAAATCGATTTTGACTCTTTTGAAGTAACCGGACTAGGTGGACGGACGACCTTATAAAGGTCGCTGGGAGTCGGTGGATGCGGTCTGCACGAGATCGTGCATTGTAGAAATCTATGGGGCAGGCCTATGTTCAGCAGTGGACTTCTGTGGCTGATAGATAGATAAACTGGTTACTTAGTTTAGGGCCCTGGCGCTTTCACGCTTATTGAGGTGATCTTTCTCTTTGTCTTTCCTCAATCGTGAAGGTCGTGACCACCCTTCAGCGTCACTGTCTCTCCCCTGCCTACCTGTTTGACAATGTCAGCCATGACAACTGTTCTCGTTGACGAAGGGTATTCATTCAGCGATTCATGACAAGACAATCTTTTTATGAGAAAATTCACTCAACTGCGTAATGTAATGTTTATTAGTAGAGTAAAGGGTGCATATCGCAAGTTTTTCCGGGAAGAGATTGTATCGAATCATATAATATATGTCGTGGATTGATGAAGTTATGGCACGAGAGACAGCGCCATCTAAGGATTATTTTAGTGAACCAATAAATTGTTACCGGAAACGCAAGCGGCGCAGTACCTTCCGCTTGGACACGATCGTCGATAGAGCGGATGTAGCGAGACTGCGGCAAGATGGCGCTAGTAGAACGTGAACCGGATGCACCATTGACAGCGATAGTCTTTATAAGGAGCTGCGCTGTTGAATCGAGGGACATTGATATCTGAGACGTCTCGGACCACGGCCTCAGACAATCAGTACTGTCTTTACTGTGGTGCGCTGTCTACGTCGGACGGTCTTTCATTACGCTCGGTGTCGACGCACGTGTTTGTTTCCATAATGTAGGAAGCCGTTAGTAAAAGAAAATAAAGTTACTTTGATTTAAATTATCTTTCGTTCAAATACCCAAGTCAGTGCCCACATCCATTTTAAACTATGTCGGATCATGATGAAAACCGGATGCTTCACATCTCGGCCACCCATCCATGATCCAGTGAGGGTATCTGCGACATATATATATGGGATACGAGAATTTCCCGAGACTAAGAATAAATATGCGTCAGTACATTCCACGACTCGAGATGACGTAGGTACGTATGTCTTGTAAAATCCAGAGTATCAAACAGTGAGTTGGAACATACACTGCTGCTGAATCAAAGGGCTATCGGTAGGTATTCAAAGTTATTGGGGCCAGATGGGAACCGCTCCGTAAATTTGTTAAGACTGGTAGTCGACGGCACTTAATCGGTATCTACTACTAGGTACTACTCAACCCATATATGTTCCACTGCTGTGTCGGGCCTCCTCCAGCTATATGGAGGGCAATTAGCCTACTGTGCCACGCTGGCCACACGGGTCGGCGCAGGGTTTCGTATCAAGTTTTCCATCTCTTGCGGCTAAGTTATCCTTGTCATTTCCTTTTATCGACTCTTACGACACCCTCAGGATGGAACACTATGTATTCTAAAAGCATCCCAACACAGAAAATTAATTGGTCTAAGGTTAAATTAAATACACATATTAATTGAGATACGTAAAGTTATAAAACTCACCGAGTCTCGTCTTTATCCATCGCGATCTCAATATAGAATGATAAATGTCCAACATATTCCCACAATACAACTATTTTACCGGTCTCGAATGTATTTTTTGCATTGAAGGGTTGTCATGATTATCAGGTGGTGTAATTAGGTACTTCCAATGCTAAACGGGCCAAAGCTAAGACTGGTAGCGATTTACAAAGTGGTATGAGATATTAATATCATTATATCTATACAAATTGGAGTGTCTGTTTGTTATAATAAAATAGCCACTTTTTACTAAATGCGTAAGTATGTATACGTACTGTGTAGACTAAAACAACATTTTTTTTTAATTTTGTCTATTTTCTGTTTTTCCGGCTAATCTCTGGAACGGCTGGACCGATTCTGACGGGACTTTCACTGATAGGTAGCTTATGTTATAAGGAGTAACTTACTTTATCTTTGTAAATTATCTATGCTTGAAATTGAGTAACCATAACCACCCGCTAGAACAGTTGTTAAACAGTCTTAGGAATATATGTGTGGTGACCGTGACACAATTTCACCAGCCCATACGTCCTGGGACTGTCGTAAGAGGCGTCTAAAGGAGATCCTACAATTGAAATTAAACACTTGAAATTAAACACTTTTCAACGGATTTATCGCGTGTATACAATCTAGCCGTAATAGAAGGAAAACTTAATACAAATCTTTTGTCAACCCGCCTGGCCGGGGCTGTACCGTAGGCCTGGCCAAGCGATAAACGATACACTTGGACCACACACCAAAGTCCCGCTAGTGACGATATTGAACTCATCAAGGACACTTCTCGTCTCGTTCTTTGTTTACTTAACCTTAGGGGCTGTCCATTGATCACGTGAGGTTTAAGACTACCCTTCCACCCCCCATGAAAAATCACGTTATAATAAAACTATTCGTCCTACTCTCCTTTATCAGAAACTAGCGCCCGGCCCGGTTTCGCACCGGTGCAGTCATGGATGTATTACACATAATAAACCTTCCTCTTGAAACCCTCTATCTATTAAAAACCGCTTCAAAATCCGTTGCGTAGTTTTAAAGATTTAAGCATACATAGGGAAGGACAGACGACAGAGACTTTGTTTTATGTATGTATCTATGTAGTGATAATTATTTCCTCCTCCTTAACGAGCTTTTCAAAATTGCTTAAATATTAATAATTTTCGAGTTATTAACGAAATACCAAACACCATTTTTTTCATGTTATTATGTTATTGACAATTGCAATTTTTTACCTGCACGAAAATGTTTCAAAATTATTTTTCTAGAGGTGATTCCGAACCCAATGAGCTATAGCTATAGAATTTCTTTTTAATAAATTTGAATTAAAAATAGTGTCCGAAAAAATGATTTTATTGTAAAAAGCGTGGGGTGCTTTTCAGGATATTATCAAAATAACCCTTCTAATCATATCTGTTCATAAAATATTTAGAACTATTGATACCATGCACCACTATTTTTAATTTAAATTTATTTTCTATTTTGTAGTTGGATTTTCTATAAAAGCGTATTTTTTTGTTTTTTTAACTATTATTTTTAAACAATATTACATTCTCAAAATGACCCCTTGCCCATTTTACTTTACGAAAATTCCCAGCGCTTGTGCATCTCCATGGTGCCTTTATGCCGATGTTCGTCTGAACTAGATAATGGTTAACGACAAACGGCAACAAAGTGTACGTCTTACGTTTTTCTATCTCAATGGCCCGCTGCCGAGTCTGGCTCCTTCAATTTACGAAGAACAATTTGCTCACCAGGCAGCGCTTGCTACAGACCGGAATGCCCTTGAGCCGTAATTGCACGTAAAAAGTTGCTTAGTATAAAAGTCACGAATGTTATTGGCATGCCACGAAAGACTTACGCGGGTTGACAACATGTCTTGTTATGCCATTAATAATACATGACTCTGGGAACCCAAATGAGCAAAAATTAAATATCGAGTCTACACACAACAGGCGAGGCTTTGAGAGAGGAACCGATTTGTGATTGAGTGATTTTAACTAATTTTATAATTTTAAATTTATATTGTTTACCAGAATTTACCTGGATTATGGATCCGTGCTCAAATCAACTAGGAATAAAGAACAACTGCAAGTCATATTCCTCTACTCATAATAGTATCACATTAAACTCTTTTCTTCTTTTTTCATTAGCTTATTTACCGCATAGTACAAACATAATAACATCCAAATGCATAGTAAAAAACAATACCATGCATGCCGAAAAAGTCAATGTTCGTTTTATTTTATTTCACGATGCTCGAATCATTTTTCCAATTTATTTCGTCACTGTCCTATTCGCCCGCGTGAGCGTCAAACTCGTGCTTATCACGTATAGCCTATTTTGGGATAGGGATAATGTAGCATTCGAATGTATAAGGAAATTTTCAATCGTTTATACGAATACTAAGCTCGTTGGGTTTTGCGCATAACACCACAATTACGCAGTTTGTTTTTCTAAAGAAGGTATAGAATAAGGATAATTATTACGGATTTGTCGAACTTCGAGTCATTATAGATAGACGGTCGAATTTTGGAATTCAAACTCTTAACTACACTCGAGAGCAATGAATCCGGGTCACTTAAAGAATGTTAAAAATCTCGGAAACTAAAAATGATAGGTTAATGCAATAAATTGTATTTAATAGACAATGTAATACTCCTTAAATGAAAGTAAAAAAAATATGAGTCACCATACATTTTATTAACACAAAATTAACATGAAATTTTTGAACTTTATTACGATTTTCTTGAATTTTAATACTTCGTATTGCCTCCTCGTGCTTCCATTACTGCGTTTAAGCGGTTTGGCATGCTGTACACCAAGTTCCTTATACGATTTTGGGGAATATTCTCCCATTCCTCTGTGAGAGCAATTTTGAGCTCACGAAGCGTGATTGGGGGAGGATTTCGTTGTTTTACGCATCTGCCTAGCTCGTCCCAAGCATGCTCGATCGGGTTGATATCCGGGCTGCGCGCTGGCTACTCTATACGAGTAATGTTCATCTCTTGAAGGTAGTCATTCACAATCCTACCTGTATGAGGTCGGGCATTGTCATGCATAAATATAGCATCCTCACCTAAATTGACCATAAATGGACCAACGTGATCATTGAGGATTTCTTCCACATATCTTACGCTAGTTAAAGAGCCGTTTTCTATGATCACCAGCTCTGTGCGACTTTCAGAAGAAATTCCGGCCCACACAAGTACAGACCCACCACCGTAGGCTACATTTTCTTCGATGCATGCTTGCTTGAATCTTTCCCCTGGTCTTCGATACACTCTGTGTCTTCCATCGTGCTTGTGAAGCTTAAATTTTGATTCGTCGGAGAACATAACTTTTGACCAATCTTCAATACTCCAATTTACGTGGCTCTGGGCATATCTTAGTCTTGAAATACGATGCCCACGCTCCAGTTTAGGGCCGTTTGCAGGTCTAAGGGGTTTTAAGTTAGATTCAGCAAGCCGACGTCTTACTGTCCATGCACTTGGGTTACTTCCTCCGAGGCGTCGAAACTGATTTGTGAGTTCAGTTCCTGTGAGAAAGCGATTTCGAAGCATGGTGTTCGCCAAGTATCGGTCTTCTTGTGCTGTGGTACACCTGGTTCTGCCCGTTCCTGGTCTGCGTAGGTTAGAACCAGTTTCTTCGTAACGTCGGAGAACTCTTTGTACTGTTGACAGCGACACACCGACAGTCCTGGCTGTATCGCGCTGACTCCGGCCGGTTTCCAGCATTGTAAGTATTCTGGTGCATTCTTCAGGCGTAAGCGACATAATTTCAGCTTGAATAATGAATATAGAGCACTATCAACATGGTTTATGTACCCACATAAATGACAGATTACAAACAAAAGCAAAACCAAATGCTGTAATTTCGTAGTTCCATCTTCGAAAGTGGCCCTTTTTCAAGTTTGATTTTTTTATGATATAACTTTACAATAACTAAGAAGTTTTAATACCTTCATTTAAGGAGTATTACATTGTCTATTAAATACGATTTATTGCATTAACCTAGCATTTTTGGTTTCCGAGATTTTAGGATTCTTTAAGTGACTCGGATTCATTGCTCTCGAGTGTATACTAATTTTACCTTCCTACTAAACTATGTTTCACTTATATCATTTTTTTTTTTTTTACATTAATTTATTAATTTCAACTAACAACATACAATAAAATATTAAATACTATGTCTAAAACTAGTAGAAAAAAAAAGCAACTTAAATATATACTTAAAAGAAAGATAGACTAAAAACTAAATAAATCTAAATTAAACTTTGCACCGCATCCTCAGCGCTGCAGTGGTTTGCAAAAGTGCCCATAAGGCTGGCAGCATTGCCAAGTATTATAGCAAACTACTGATCAGTTCGCGATTTATATGGGATCAATCTCGAACCGATATTATTCGAATAGAATATATATATACTCGTATATATATAATAAATATTTGGTATTACACAATATGTCCGAGTTATACCATAAGTTACGGAAAGGGATTTTTAAACGTTTGGTACGGTACAACAACAAACATTTAAAAAGCACTTTCCGATGTCGGTTTAAACTAAGTTATTTCGTTCAACGAATACCACGATTCCGGGTCTTAATCTATGAATAATTCAGAAGTTTGTATAATTGTGTGCAAATATCATCGATCTATTCGTATTTAAAATTCACTAGCGATATTGAGTCGAGGTTCGGCCGAATGTTTATTTCTGCCGATTGTTCGGCCTCAGTTTGGATTCGGTTTTAACCACATTCGGCCCGTCTCTTATTAATATTGTATGACAGGAACCACAGTATTGCTTTGATAGAGTAACGAGCACCTGTTCTTACCACTCTCTTTATCACTCACTCTATACTTATTTACGCGCTCAAACACTTGCTACCCAGGACTGTATTTTGTGAGGTGGAGGTCCTGTTGGCACGTTCAGCAGCTGTTTCGAACTAACCAAGATTGTCACAAATTCTTTTCTGGGGTCGGGTAAGCGTATTTGTGGAAGCCAGGTATAATAGGGCTGGGCTGCCACTCGAGTCCTATATTTACATGCATAAAAGCAAACAGTCATGGCCTAGGTTTTTGTTGAAAATGCCTATGATGATCGTGCAAATACTTCCTGAAGCCTAAAACCGATATCTGAACAGATGGCTACCATGGACACGCAATCTCGTAGTAAATTACACGACTCACGCACACGCCATTGGGCCAATGGAGGAGTCACAGTAGATTAAAAAAAGCTAAGCAGTATCTTGCTAAAGCAATATACTAACATTAACATAATTCTTTTCCCAATGCCATACAATCGTGGTCGTGGTCTATCTACTGCAATCGTGGTCCATCTACTGCAATCGTGGTCTATCTATCATATAGAAAATACGACCCCATGACGGCGCCCTGGACAGCTACTGATTGATTTTACATTACACACCAGCTTTCTATGTGAATAGAGTCCACTTCAACCGAGTACCTCTCTGTGAAACCCGTAAAAGTTGCTCAAGGTAATGTCCATCGCATAACAAAATCAGCACCGCACACCGGCGTGACTACGTAGACAGGCCCTTGTAAAATAAACTGCAAAACCCTAAACGGTATAAAGCTAGCAGAATGAGCCAATCCCAAAGATTTTAGGACCAGTACATGAAGACAGGCCTACTTTCATGCGCCTTTCATGCTAGTTACAGCTGTTCTGTGTGCTTGCTAATATAATCCAAATGTAAATTTAGTGACGGCGCGGCGGCGGCGCCAGCGCATGCCGGCGACACTGCCTCAAGGCCGCAGGGGCCGCTGGGAGGCGCGTATTGAAAATGCTGCTTCAGCACAAGTCATCCGAATACTGATAATTGTTATAATGTCTTAAAGGTAAACATTATGAAATTCTACTTCAATTTATTTGTGTGAAATGGACATAGGAATGGTATAATTTACAAATAAGCGATTGCCGTTTGACTTCAGACTACAAGACGTACGTACAAACTAAGTATATTCCTCATACAAGTATCTTTGGTCTGGTAAACTAGGGCTCCGAAAACCTACCGCATATTATATGTATACACGTCGTTTCTACGTTATGTACACGTCAAGGAAGTACATAACGTAGAGTTGATAATAGGAGAGTTTACATTCCAAGAGACCCCGGCCATATTATTGCGAAAAAACTACATATTACTTCGATAAGTATAGGTGCTAAATATACTACGACTATTCCGATCCGATACTCGAGATTAGGACTCGATTGCTTATAGTGGTATCTTATCGTCTTAGAAACCGATGGCTACAACTTGTAGACGTCTAGAAGTAACTTTTCTAATCTATTCATGCTCTATGCAGCCAAAAGAAACACGTCATTATACTTTGCAAATTGAGTGATTTAACTGAGGTAGATCTAATTGTCTAATACTATTGTATTCTACATAAGCAAGGGAGTAGAGACAAAAACAAATCAAACACAACCTTTGCAATCTCTCTGATACCTGGAAATTGTGCTTAAGTATTTTTACATCAAGTAACAACAATGACAATAATCTGTACCAACTCAAATGGTATGCCAAAAATCTACAGTAAAATACCAAAGCAGACAATGAAACAAAAAAACAGCTTTCAATGATGTTATTACCGGGCGTAATAAACTACTGACCTTGATGCTACACACCGGGTAAGCAGGCCACCATTTGCTAAAAATTGACTTTATTCCAATGCAATTAGATCTATGTTGTTAGCAGTTAAATACATGTACATTTTGCAGATTAACTAGAAAGATTGTTACATGGACTCAATTACAATTAGATACAATTAGACATATCTTGTGAAGAGGTATAGAAAACTTGAAATGATAAGCAATGCCTAATCATCATCATCTTAGCTCAAGAATTACTAACACTGCTGAGGCATCCTCAATGATGGGAGAGAGATAATGGGAGGAGGGAGGATGGAATGGGAATTAACTTACTCTACCATGGTGGACTGATGGGTTTAATTTAAATGATTATTGCCGTGCTGTTTGGCAATATAGGTGATCAGATGTTGATAAAATTGTAAACAAAATAGTTAATAAACTAGATTAAAGCATAAGACTTTATTATATTGAAATAAAAAACAACTATGGCAGCTGTTACAAGGGTGAAATAGTTTACATTTATTTATTTATTTTACTTTATTACTATTCGGGAATCATACAGCTACTACATATTTAAATACCTACAACTTATAAAAATAATGTTGGCCATTTATAAGTTTCCACTGATAAAACATTCAAAGTTTACATTTAAATATTAATTGTATTTGTGATAAGAATAAAGAGATAATATTATATAACCCCACTCCATCCTAAAGGCCGACAAACTAAATGACAAGCCCAAAAACCTAGCCGCAAGAGAAGGAAAACTTGATATAAAACCCTGTCCAGACTCATCTGGTCAGTGTTGTACAGTAAGCTAATTAGTAAGCCCTCCATGTAATTGGAGGAGGTACGAGTCAGTAGTGGGTCATGTATGGGCTGAGTAGAAGATAAGTTAAATAAATAATATTTAGGTGACAATGTGCTGAAAATCGGCCTTAAAAAAAACCTTATTTATTTATTGAATGTCATTATTTTATTCCTTTCCTGTTGTTTTGCACTGATCATAAGTTCAAGGGCAGTCATCGTAAAAAATGTTTATCAACAACTACAATTAATGATGATAGGAATATAAATTATCATACGCAAGATTTGTTTTCTTCAAATGAACTATAGCTTAGAAACAGGACAAAAATGTTAATTATTTTTTGTGAAAATCTGTTGTAGCATGTTTACGAATTAATCCTAAAAAAATATATATACACTTGCACATCAGTGTTCGTTTTGAAAATGAATTTGATTACTTACGATTATTTAAATGCCGTGTCTCAGCGTCTGGTGCTGCAGTAGCACCGATAGTTAGAATAATATATATCTTCACCAACGTATTAAGCTAAATATCTTGGGCCAAAAGGCAAATATTAAACTCTAATATTGTTAGTACTATGCGTTTGTACACCACAGTAAATTAGCAAATTCAAAAATTGTTACATGAAGCACAGCACTATAACACAACAGTAGACAGTGTAGACACTAACACAACGCAACGAGACGAAATTGATTTCGATCTGTCTGACTGACTTGTCTTGTGACAGAATGACTTGACTGATTTGAACTTGATGTCAATTATTGTCAATCAATATGACAGGAAGTTTCGTTCGGAAACGCTCCGCAATAAAATAATATACTACGTTTATTAACTTTTTTATTACAATGTTCATATATTCTTTATTCATATTTTTACATATTTTTTATAAAAAATAGAAAATATATTTTTTTCAATCATTTATTTATCATTTTTTTAATAATAAAACTAAGTTGACAAAATGTGCGTGGCGATAAAACTCAAAAAGGGGTCCCGGCACGATAAAGGGACCTATAAAGTGTGATAGCCCTTTATCAGAATCCCGTTTTAACATAGAGGGCGTGTTTATAAGATCTAAGGTCTTTTCAAAAAATGCGAGAACTACTTAAAACTTCTACTCCGCGATAGCGAAGTCATCCCTTTGCGCCAAAGTGTGTGGTTGTGTTCAGGGTTGGGCAGTATTTGAATTACTTGTAAATAAATACGTAATGGAAATACAAACGATTTTTGTATTTGTATTTCAATTGCTTCCTTAAAATGTAATTTGTAATTCGTATTTCAAATACCTGATGTCGAGGTATTTTGTAATTAAATAGTATTTGAAATACTTGAGGCTTCATAATACATTTATTATTTTAATATAAAATTTATATTAAAATATTTATCACACAAATTACACTTTTAATACACAAAATACAAAATACAGCCCGGCTAGATACCTACCACTCTCACATCTAAGTAAATCCGGCGCCAAGCAGTTTTACTGTGTTTCGTCGTGTGCTTGTGAGAGCCATTTCCTTAATTTGCCTGTTCCATCTTAGACCCTGGTGTTGCTTTCCATCACGAAAGCTTATGGTCAAAGGCATTCAAGTCGGTGCTAAAAAAACAGTGTTCATCAAAGAAAACTCTGGTTTTACGGGTTAATTAATCTTGCTTTCCTCTATTTTTCAGCCCGTGCTGGTCTAGATTAAGTAATTTGTATTTTGTATTTCAAATAGTATTTTAATTACTTGCGATACAGTATTTTTTAATTTCTATTTCAATTAAAGCAAAGCATGTATTGTTCCCAGCCCTGGTTGTGTTCAATGCTCCGCTGACGGATTCATTGTTTTCCTTCTCTTGCAATCGAGCCGATGGTACGTAGATTACAAGGCGACTGTACTGCCACATAAAGATATAATTCTAGTAAATGAATGGCTGTTAAAAACGAACACATGGGGTTATTATGCAATTTGGCCACGAACCAAACAATAAATTAAATAAACGCGATTATGAAATTGAAGTATTACTCCTTGGAAGCCCGACTCAGTGCTGGGTCATTTATGGGGTGATGCCATCGACGCTGTTGTCGGTCGAGACTATTTTCATACTTATTCACCATTTACTTTTCAAACCGTTTTTATTTTATCTGTATTTTTCTTTTCTGTCAACGCAATGGTGGCCCCAGCGTCCTCATGTATGATTCCAAAAATGGTTATTAAAATAAAACTACATACTTATCTACAACATATTTTAAAATAAATAAGAATAGGGTTTAATCTCATAATTTCATATCACAATCACATATCATTAATTAATTAAAATAATTAGGTACATATTAATAACGTTATTGTATTACTAGATAGCATAATCTGATATTTTAACGGGTTGATAGATTCTGCCTGAATGTTGGAACCTTCTTTCGTCTTCTTCGTTCATGATCTGCTTGTGCCTGCTGTGTACTACAACGATGCAGTATACTGATATACCTGCAAATTATAAATTTAATTATTATCCTAATTTATCTGCTGATCATTATAAATTTAGGTAAGTAGGTACTTATTACTGTTTTTAATTCAGATGGAGGCAAATTTTTGTGTCTAGAATACAATTATTCAGTATGGATTAACTTTTTAAGAATGTTAGTACAGCAGCACCTCCCTGCATAAAGTTTATATGACTTGATAACACACTCAAAATTTAATTTGTGAAAGGAACTCAATTCGAGAGTTTCGACGTCGACGTTTCGAGAGATATAAAGCAGTTGTGGAATGCACCACTTCTTCTACTACTACTTCTTAGCCTATAAATTACCCACTGCTGACTCGGGCGTCCTCCAACTACATGGAGGGTAAATAGATAGAATATAGCAAAGATATAAAATAGGGTGATCCCGGCGAAATTCGGAGGCATAAACCGCATACAAAAGTTCTGAAGTCGCTCAAGCTTTTAGGCTGCTCTTCGGTAACTTAAATAGATTTAGAAATAATTTAATTGTAATACTAAAAGTAGGTCCAGCGTTTGGGATCTATGTCGTTAATGTATTTCCTGTTTCTCGGGGTTACCTAATACATGAAATACATACCCCCGGGTTACAGACAGTGCATAGAATTCAGAAATTAACAAATCTGGAGGACTCGTCGCGATCTTGAGTCAAAATGACTGTATTTAATGTGCTGGAATAATTTATTAAAAACGAGCATTTTTATCTAGTGATGTTTAGATCTAAAAGCAGGTCTTTTGGAACATGGTGACTCACATGCTCTAGCCAGATGCAGGAATATGATGATAGATTCCACTTCCAGCAACTCTCCCGTATCCTGCAGGATAAGGCTCATGCCGGTCAGACATAGTAGGAAGAATATCGCAGAGATTATCCCTGTTACAATGGTCCACGGCAGGGTTAGGGACGCCAGTTTCTGGAAACAAAATATCCACATGATTTTCACTTATTTTGTGGATTTTTAGAAACAATTTCTCATTCATTTTCACATAAATAATATATTATATCAAAGTCGATTTTTACTCAGTAGATAGATATCTAGATATCGAAGGACTTTTGTCTTGAAAACAAAACTATAGAGGGGTGCAAAAGTACCATCTTACCGCGCCCCGGAGTCCCACGTAACCCGGCTGGCGTTTAGCGGGAATCCATGAAGATTTCCAACGTGAAAAAAGGGGGTAAAATTTGAATCCATCATAGCACGAGTGCAAATTACAAAGCAATTCGTTCAACCATTTTATAAATATTTGTGATCGATTTTTAATACACAATTATCACTAACTCCCTCACGACACCCTCAGGTTAGTGTAACCTGAGGGTGTCGTGAGGGGTGACTAAAATAACGCAAAAAGCACACCACCTGGCAGCAAGAGAAGGAGGATATTGATACAAACCCTGTGCTAAACCGTCTGTCCAGCGTGCAGTTTTCTTATAGGATTTTTTAATGGTAATTAATGGAATTATAAGTATGTTTTAAGGTCCTGTTGGCAGATCACCACACCTTATAAGCAGCCAGCACGAGCAACATAGAGCATATTAGGTGCACCCCGCTGACCACCGCCGCTGTTATGTACAGGATCAATTTGTGTGTGGATACTACGCCGTCCTTTCCCAAGGGAGCCAGGGTTACCATGAGACAGTAGATGGTTAGGTCAAGAAGTGACCAGACCTGAAAAAATAAAAAAACATTTCACAAACAGTGCATACATTACACGGTTTGAATCCAGGTCCGTTGCTCTGTTTCTTTTCTATGCCTGTCGTACATAGAATTTTGAGTAGTTTAAGAATTTGTTTTTTGTTGGATGTGCCTGTTCGGTTTCGGGGTCGGGCAAGTGTCTTTGTGTAAACCAGAGGCACTTGCTCTTAGTGTGGGCGTTATTTGTTACTTGATAGGGACTTGAACTGGAAAACCTTGAAAGTGATAGAATTGGGAAGCAATATTAATTAAGACATCTGTGCCAGTTTATATACCTTAATATTAGCTGTATTTCTGCGGAGGTAGGGAAAGACGAAATGAATAAAAAAATTGCTAATAGAACATTTTGCATATTTCGGATAAACACGATATACACTCTTATGGTAAAAAAAGATGAATCTACATTTGTTCCTGTCGAGCTTGAGTCGAACTCAGTAGAGCATGTTTTACCGTAGATTTTGCTATAAAACTTAAGCGCCCGGAACCTTGGTAAAAAATGATAGCAATAAAATATTCGAGTTACCATCTAATGGAAAATGAGTAGGCGCTATTAAGATTTTCCCGACAATGAGGTGTGACCGTAACATTGACATCATTGCCAAAAATACCGCTATAAACAGAATCCAAAATATTTTTTTAAATCACTATAGAAATAAACTTAAGTAAAAAAGAATAGGGAAATCAGGAAGTCAAGAAAAAGTTTCCTATCACTGTGTAGATTTTTCAGATTACTGAAAACAAAGACCTTGGGTAATATAAAGAAACCACTTACAGTGTACATATATCCTATGACTAGAGTTCCAGTATGCAAATTGGCACAAAAACAGCATCTTTCCACCATCGGGACCCCCATTTTCACAAATTTCACAATATTAGTACCTAAGGTTTATTTATAAATTGGTTTTACAACGAGTGAATTACGTTCGAGCGTTGTCATTGCTGCGATATCACTATTATTGTGAGATATAAAGGTTTTGTTACTGATAAGGATTCCCAATGGCACGCTGGACCAAGGTTATCATCTTCACCATTACAGCTAAACGAGTCCATTGCTCCAAGTCACCGGTCTTAAGACGCCTCTATCCATAGAATTTAGGTGACCTTAACCTTCAAGGACAGCAGCTTGTTAAATGCACTGTATCGGGGGAAGAATGGTATTGGGAGCTCCTTTTTTGCCATCGGCATATTTTTACAGGGCTGGTTGTGAAATTTTCCGGTAAGCCAAGGTAACCTGCTGTTAAGGCCATAGGTTAGTGATTGTTAGTGTCAGGTTTGTAAGCGCTGCATTTGGATCACGCCCCGGTCTGGTGGTCATTTGTGGACGTAGTGTCAGCAACTAATTCCATCATGTGGGTTTCACAAATGGTGACTAAAATAAATGGTTAGGTAGACAGTTTGGTCACAAGAGAAGGACTTCATACATACACTGTCTCTATCTCTATCCGGATGCCCGAAATAGCTGCTAGTTATGCTAGACTGGTGCCGATCCCACTGAGATTGGAAAGAGGCGAGGTACATGATATATGAATGTGGAAACTCATAGCTTGTCCCTACATTGTTTAGATTTGTGCAGGTATATTAAATAACACTGTTATCATTGTCAATGATAAGCGGTTTCACTATAACTGCGCGTGCGCATACCTTTCAATTGATTGTTGCCATTCGGTAAATAAACGCACACACCGTTTGGGGACTTCTTTGGCTAATCATTGGCAAATAGAATCTAGTTCACTGTAATTATGCTTAATCAATCAGAACAGGATGGACGGGCAGCAGCTGGATGCGTCAAGCTGAAGACGGGGCGCTATGGCGCTCTTTAGGGGAGGCCTATGTCCAGCAGTGGACTAATGTGAGCTGATGATGAATCAGAACAGATAAACTCACCATTTTATTAAATTACACATTTTGGAAATTAGTACGAAATAAATTAGCATGAAAGAATTTAGACCTTAGGTATGGGACTCAGAACGTGAATTGAACACAAATGTTTTTATCGCATTACCGGTTTGATGGTAATGGAGTGTCACTGCAGTGATTGTAAAACAGAGAAGCATGACGAAGGCGGCAGAGGGGAAGTCATTTCCTTCAGATGCAAACACATGATAGAGCAAAAGGGTTCTAAAAAACTCTTTTGATAATGGATCTAAACACCGGATCTTCTCTCATGTGTACTTTTTTCATAGTATTAGAAATTAGCGGGAAACGAGACCCAATTTCCTAGTTGTACCATAGACACCTATTTGCGATCAATGAGCTCATGGAAGGGAATTCCATAGGTACATTGATTGATCCATGGCAAGAAAATATAATAATATTTTTTACAATAATTTAGGTACTCGTCCATGTTAACATATTAATTAATAAGCATTTACATGGCTACGTCCGATAATTGTTTATCTTCGGCTACTACCAGATAGTACACACAGTGCAGTAGATTTAATCAGTACACTTCAGTTCCCCACGTAAACTCCACGTTGAATACTGTTTGCCTTGAACTGTGGTCAATTGTAGTTCTAAGATTTCAGTATTGTTGACTAAAAAAATGTGTTTATCTGTGAATAAATGCTGTTGTTGCATAGGATTGGATAGGGGCACGAAGATCATTGGAGTTTTACATACTGTGAGTATCGCGTAATTTTTAGTACGGTACACTTCTTGGGAGTCGTCTATGTCTTATCAAGAACTGCAACTTGACTGCACATAGTTCTTGATAGCAAAGATATTGTGCTTGGAATTTCGATTCATATTTTAGTGGTAAATGGAACATTAGTCCGTGTGGTGATTTCGAATACACAGTGTCACCACCCCATTTCATCCTGAGGGTGTCGTAAGAGACATATATTTGCAGAGAAAGCAATAATTCAATTTAAAGTCGCGAGTAACAGATTCTGATAGCTCTCGTGCTCAGTTAATTTAACGCACAATAACGTTAAGCCTAGGTATTTCACGAATTGGCGATCACGATTACTTCGCCACTAATCTCTTATTTACTCACCCGACGAATCATAACTACGAAGGCCTAGATAAGAAAGCCACACAATGATATCACGATTATGAAAACAATTCAAATTATGGCACTCATAAGAGAATACCTATAGACCGTAACCAAGCGGATGTGTTTAAAATGCTGGCCGATTACAAATTTAACAACTATTGAGTCATAAGTGGTGACGGATATAAAATACGTAGTGTCATCACCCCATTCCGTCATGAAGGTGTCGTAAAGGCCGACAAATGGAAATGACAACGCCGATAACCTAGAGAAGGAAAACTTGCTACCAAACCGGTTTTTTTTGCGGGGCAAAATCCTTGATTGACTGTCCACCTCCAATCAGCCCGTGGAGGGCTGGTGTAGGGCGTGTGCGACCCCTGCGCTTCACCCTACCCAATAAACATCCCCCGGCGTACCGTCCCACGCTGACCGCCCAGTGGGTCCTGACTGCATCTTCACGGGTTGTTCCGAAACCCTGTGCCAACACGTTTGGCCAGCTTAATACAGTAAGATAGTTACCCACCATGTAATTGGAGGAGACCCGACACAGCAGTGGGTAATTTATAAGTTGAGTCGACAATTATGATTTCTGTATTACACAAAGGCACCTAAATCGAACCACAGTCCTGTGACTCACCCATATTCAGAAAAAAACCATGGTTTTGAAGAAGACAAAGATAGGCCATGACCAAATATAAATCGAAAGAATAAGGAAAGTGGTAATGGGTCATTTAAAATGATGCTGATGAAATGCATCTGACCACAGTTCAAAGATAAACAGACACAAGTGTTCTTTTATCGCCTGACGCATCCTTGTTTACTAACTAATTAATCTTGCACCCAAGCTGACTAGGACACATGACAAACGACGTTTGACCTTACACGCCTTCATTATAAACATTGCCCGCTGAAGAGACAAGCGATTAAGTAGCCCCGCTGTCATATCTTGGTCAACTGCTAAGAAAAAGTTAGTTCCTTCCCTTGCCAACACCATACTTTCCCTGGTAGAGATTCGGTGACCTCACAGGAACACAACACGGCCCAAGTGTAGTGATAGCTGACTGCGGATCTTCCTCAGTGAAACATGTCCTGTTGAAGCAGTAATTATCCTCTAGACCTCTCTACCACAGTCTAACACCATCTGTTTCAGATCTTAGCAGCATGTACGGTGGGGCTGTATGGCACTTCAGCAGTGCTGGCGCAGCTGCCACAGACGAGGCTGCTCTTCTACGGTGCCATGACGGTGTGTGCCGTCTTCGAGTTCATGTTTGGATGCCTGCTCATAAGGGGCGTTTATAAGGTGAGTGGGCTAAAAGTTATTTATGAAGACTCAATCCCAACGTCCACCGCCAGCTAAAATAAGTTAGTTAGTTTAGCTTAGAAATAAGTTAGTTAGTTTAGCATAGTTGAGCCAGTTTTTCATACATGTTAGGTCACCGTCGGTGGACGCTTCGAAAGGATTCTCTGAAAGATATACTCCGTAACGAGACTATCCGACGGAGAACCAAAGTCACCGACATAGCCCAGAGAATCCACAGACTGAAGTGGCAGTGGGCTGGTCATATATGTGGAAAAACCGAAAACCGCTTAGGCAGACGAGTTCTTAAGTGGAGACCGCGAATCCGCAAGCTTAGTGTAGGACGGCCCTCTGCTAGATGGAGCAGCGATCTGCGAAAGGTTTCTAGCAGCAGCTGGATGTGATAAGCAGAAGGCGGCGATATGACACTCTTTAGGGGAGGCCTATGCCTTCCGACCAAGTCTCGTAATATACCTGAGGGTTACTGGCACGATTCTACATCAACATCATCATCTTAGCCAATAATCTACCTCTTCCAAATTGGTGCAAGGAACTAGGAAACTACGGCAACGGCTACCCAGGTTGACAATTTGACATACGGTACGACACCCTAAGGAAAAAACAGAGTTAATAAAAATCGTGTTAAAAATCACGCAGGAACGTAATGCGTGAAGCATAACTGCTGATCTTCCAATTCTTGGTATTGTTGTTGGGAAAATGCAAATTGATATTTAAAATGAGCACTAGCGGGGTTGTGGCCTCGACAACCCAGCCCATAAATGACCCACTGCTGAGTTGGGCCTCCTCCCCCCACACAGAGGATAATTAGCCTACTGGGCCACGTTGGCCAGAGGGTTGGCACATGGTTTCGATTCAAGCTTTCCTTCACATATGGCTAGGATTTCGTCCTTGTCATTTCCTTTTGTCACGCCTTACGACACCCACAGACTGCCTCGTTGGTCTAGTGGTTAGATGTGCCGCCTTTGGATCAACGGGTCCCGGGTACGATTCCGGGGTCGGGCAAGTGTGTTTGTCTAAACCAGAGGCACTGGCTAGGAGTCTGGGTGTCATTTCTATATATAATATGTATGCATTTACAAAAAAAAATGTATTTAAGTAGTTTATCATCCATCTCGTTACCTTAGCACAAGCATTTAGTTGCTTAGCTTGGGACGAGATGGCGTTGTGTGAAATGTCCAAGGATATTATTATTCTAAATCCGTCACCACACGGAATGTTATTTCGTCGTGTATATGAATTATTCTTCTTACCTGATATTTTCAGAAACGGCCTCAGCATCTCTGGCCCTGGCTTCTGCTATGTTGGGTGAAGGGTTTCGGCCTGATCGCCCTCACTCTGGCCGGCGTGGCTCTGCTGGCCTACCGAGGCATACCTGAGGGCACTTCGGAAACTAGCCTTGTCATATCTGCTTACTTCATTTACGCTTGTAAGTAACCTGTTATGACACATTCCTGATACGTGAAAGAAATACTTTGCATTCGCTTTCACAAACTTTTGGTGGCCAGAATCGAAACTTAACATTGTTCAGAAACCTCGACAAGAACACTTGGCAAGAACGTCGTTGGCGCCTCTCTAGTAACCATGCAGATAATTATACATTTACCTAGGAATAGTAAACATTCATGTATTATTAGGAAAGATTTTTTAGTCTAAAAATTAAAATGTGTTGCCTCCCGTCTTTTTGTGACCTAGCGCCCGTAGGTGCTCAGTTTTCTATACGAATAATCCGTGTCTGCGTTTTGTTTTTATATATGTAATATACGTATAACCTTCAAAGGGCTAAGATTCTGTCCAACCTTGCTAAGAACACTCGATCAAGACACCTTTAGATTTTGTTCCCATGTTGTTGATTTTGACTCAATAATTTTGTTCCCAGTGCTGCTACTCTATTTCACTTCAGTAGTGAATAGTAGAAGACAAGAGATGATCCTGGAGAACTACTGGGCGACGAAACGGCTACTGCAGCACGCAAAGAACCAGTACTATTATGTCTAGCACCAGAAGACATAGTTTTAACATATTATTACGAATCGAATCTTAGGTTAAAGGGAAAGCAACCAAAATATGTAGTACCAACATTTTGATCTCTGTCTATTTCGCGGAACCTACTTTATTCTTCATAATCTTAGATAAGGGCTGTCCATTAATTACGTGAGGTTTGAAGGGGGGAGGAGTTGTTCGGCAAAAATCACGAAATATCACAATACCCCTCCCGGGTGTAAGATATCTCGTGCATTTAGTTTTTCTTCAAACGCGTGATTTCTAAACCGAATAGCGACGTGAAGTTTAAGTAACCTTTGAGTGTAAGATTCTTTGTATCGTAGGTACTAAAAAATACACGTAATATTTTATGAGGGATAGAAATGTTAAAAAAATATCACCTGATTAATGGACAGTCCCTTACCGTTTCCCATTGTGGCAATACTTATTAGTGCCAAAAATGGTGTGTCGTCAGTCAATTTTTCTAGAGATTACGCACGACAAACAAAGTTGAAGACAAATGTTCGTTTTTTATATATGTCTTGGCAAATAGATAGATGAAAATAGGAGACAAAATATACTGCAGCTATAGTGCCAGCGAATGACCTACTAGTAAGTACCTATTTTGAAATAGGTATACCATAATAGCGGTTATACTTTGGTGCAATACCATTATAATGTACCTCAAAAAAAAGAAGTAAAAAGTGTTTTATTCAATTCAATGAACTTCCTTTTAAACCCAGTGATCCTCACTCTCGTTCTTGGTTTCCTTTAGATGCATGTTTCCGAAGAGAATCTGTGCTATGGTAGGGAGTTCAAGTTTTGAAGTCCAAGGACCGAATGTAAATAGTTAAAGAAATAGAGTCTGAAAAACTAACCAAATCCTTAAAAATAGTGACACATTGATAAAGTGCTTCATAGTGATGGCAATACTTAATATAGTAAGGAAAATACATATTTTTTACCATTACCAGCGTAAGATTTCCTAATTTGCCGCTTATTCTCAAGTTTTGTGTGTCAGACTAACAACATCGTTCAAGTAACCGCCCAGACCTATTAGTTATTAAATAGGTACATTCCGCACATGCCTTGATACTGATCAAGGAATCTAGGGCCATCATAAACAAGTTGCGTCATACATGAAAACATTTAAAAGTTTTACCACAGTAACTGACCGTATCAGTAGCGGAACTCTATACATGCGGCTACCAATGGGGCATGAAAGACCACGAGATGCGACTGATTAACACTTTATGTCAATGATCTTCCGCTTACCATCTATGTTAGATACCTACTTCTTTCTGGGAACCAACTAATTTAAATGTCGCTGGGTCGAGAGATAGAAAGAGAGGGAACTCAAGGGAGTGTTACTGGACTACTTGGGATTCTACTAAGCGAAGTAGGCTAAGGCCCATGGAGCATGCCCCTCCATTGGAGAGCGAATCTCGTGGCCATGGAGTGGTCAGTCGAGGAACGCTTTTGCTTTGAGAGGTTAAATCTGCTAACTCGTGTGGTGCTCCTGAACCCGCACCGTGAACAGGCGTGACCGGACAGATACGACGACACGGTTGGCGCAGTGGTTGAGCGATCGACTGCTGCGCAGCATGTCGCGGGTTCGATTCCCGCACGGAAGAAATATTTGTACGACCTACAAGTATTTATTCCGGGTCTGGGTGTTCTCCATCTATAATATGTATGTATTTACAAAAAAAAAATGTTAAAAAAGTATTTATCATCCATCTCGTTACCATAACACAAACATTAAGTTGCTTGGCGTTGTGTGAAATGTCCAAGGATATTTATTTATTATTATTTATCTAAAATGGCTAACAAATGCAGAAGTTAACATACTGCTTGCCTATAAGCACAGAGCGCACAATGGCCTGTGAAGGCGCGCTCCGGAAAATCGTCGCACTTTTCACTGCCACAATGGTGCTGATGAATGAGATGTAGACGCAGATATTATAAATAGGGGACAACAGTCGCTCGGGAAATAGTTCCACTTCAGACTATACCGGTGGAGCGTGTTGTGCTGCTAATGAAGTGCCTTGGAATCCCTTAAACATGGTAAGTGTTGTATACCGCAGTATAGTAGAATATATCGATTATAAAAAAGCAAATGTAATTATAATTAATGGGTTCAGATTAAAGCAACAGTTTCATAACAAATACTATCCTGTTCTCACATGCGGGTTCTCAATATAATATATTTGGCATCGGTCTGAAGGTACATTTTTTACATACATTTTACTAATATTGGGCAGAATTTTTCAAATTCAAATCATTTATTTTGTTTAGGTCACGGTGGACACTTACAAAAGTCAACACTGTCATAGTGATATTAGTTATATATTAAAAAAGGTCTAACGTCTACCACCAGTTCAGCACCAGATTTCAGAGTTATCTACGGAATAATTTATTAAAACAAAAATGCAATAAAACATCGTTTTTTATACATAACTAGTGGCCCGCCCCGGCTTTGCCCGTGCAAAGCGGGGGTGAGTTATACATATAAACCTCCCTCTTGAATCACTCTATCTATTAAAAAAAAACCGTGTCAAAATCCGTTGCGTAGTTTTAAAGATTTAAGCATACATAGGGACGGACAGACGACAGCGACTTTGTTTTATACTATGTAGTGATAAGCTTACGTTTGACTCCAATCTCGCTTGATGGAAGGCAAAGATGAGGCCTAGTACACGATAGTCTTATAATAAATTCTGTCATTTCCTTTAATTAGCTCTTACCAGCGGAGATTATAAATGTAATTTATCTACAGTAGGCATTGAAATATTACATACTACCTGATCCCGCAAACGTTGTTATTCCAAATAAATGACCTCCCCGCAACCCCCCTTTTTTACTTTCGTAAAATCCGTTCCTTTATGACCTCTACTCGGTGAAAAGAATATTCCTACCAAATTTCAAACATCTAAGTCTTAAGGTTCCAGAGATATCGTGATGAGTCAATCTATCTAAAGAATAGCTCTAAGTATATACAGGGTGGTCAAAAAGTCGTGGATCAAACGAAACCAGCGGTTAGATGAGGCCATCAGCAGCAAAAAATTGTTCTACGGGAGGTCCTTAGGGTCAACCCCTGCAGAGTTACAATTGATTTTGTGTTTTTATGAGAAATTGTCTTTTTTTACTAAAACTTGATAAAATTCGAAAAAAAATTACGCCCTGTAGCTTTTTTATAATTTTCACTAGATTGGTACTGATGAGTCCTTTCGTTAGACACGCTATTTATGGTAGTTTATTGGGTGTGTTGAAGATAATATTAAGTTTTACGAAAGTAATAATTCTTAAATCAAAACTTGTTATTTACTGAGAAAAAAAAATACTCTATAGAAAAGTGCCCTTGTATCACAATTTTTGGCGCATTAATAGGGATTCTAAAAAGGTATTACGCATGGCCATGCGTGGCTTCGATATCTTTCAAGGACGATCATTCGTAGCAAGGCCAGAGATAATTCATACATAAAACTCGGTTAGGCCTACTAACCTAACCTTACCTAAGCGTGATCGTTTTCCGGACTACTGAGTCTTTATCGTCGTTTCAGCCCATAAATCACCCACTACTGAGTCGGGCCTCCTCTAAGTTCATGTTGGGAAATTAGCCTACTGTGCCACGCAACCAAGACGGGTTGACACAGGGTTTGCATCAAGTTTTCCTTCTGTTGCGGCTAGGTGATCTGCCTAATGCGTTCTTTTAGTCGCTTCTTACGACACCCTCAATATGGTATGAGTTGGTGACATTCTGTATTCTAAATCCGTCACCACACGGACAATTTATTAGAATTGTATTCTTTATGCGCGTACATAATTCGTACATGGAGGGAGTCTTACCGGGTCAGCAAACCCTGTGCCAACCCGTCTTGCCAGCGTGGCACAGTAGGCGAATGTCCTTCCATGAATTGTGAGTAGGCCCGACACAGTAGTGGGTCATTTATGGGCTGAAACGAATACGATAAAGAATAAACAATGTCACCAACCCATACCGTATTGAGGGTGTCGTAAGAGGGCGACTAAAAGAACACATTAGGCAGATCACCTAGCCGCAAGAGAAGGATAACTTGATACAAACCCTGTGTCAACCTGTCTTGGCTGCGTGGCACAGTAGGTTAATTTCCCTACATGAACTTAGAGGAGGCCTGACTCAGTAGTGGCTCCGGAGTAAATAACAAATTTTGATTTAAGAATTATTGCTTTCGTAAAACTTAATATTATCTTCAACACACCCAATAAACTACCATAAATAGCATGTCTAACGAAAGAATTCCTCAGTACCAATCTAGTGAAAATTATAAAAAAGTTACAGGCTGTAGATATTTTCGAATTTTATGAAGTTTTAGTAAAAAAATGACAATTTCTCGTAAAAACACAAAATCAATTGTAACTCCGCAGGGGTTGATCCTAAGGACCTCACGTAGAACAATTTTTTGCTGCTGATGGCCCCATCTAACCGCTCGTTTCGTTTGATCCACGACTTTTTGACCACCCTGTATATTATATTAAGTAAGTAGAGCAAAGCGGATAAATCCTAGTCTCAGTAAACAGGAGGTCCAACTCAGCAGTGGTAACTATTATTCGTTGTCTCTCACTACATAGAAAGTAAACTATCATTTCACACGTCCTGATGTTATGAGTCTTTTAGATTAAGACAATAGATTATTACCATTCCCATTATATTATCTTTTATCTGCATAACCTATGCATCCTATAAAGAGTGGCTCGCACAAAACTTTGAAAGAAGATTTTATTTGGTTATGCGTGTAAACGTGTACGTGTGTACGCACTCACAAATTTGTGACAATTGTTTGTAAATGAGACCTTCGTCACTATCTGGTGACGAAAGTTTAATTTATTTTAAACTTTCGTTTGTTTTCCTAAATTTTTGCACACAGCAGTACTATTATTATTTTATAAGGGTTATAAGGTTTTTGTTAAACCCTGTAGACATTATGAGATGACTGAGAAGATTTTCTTCAAACGCTTTCGATGACGGCCTCATTCAAACATAAAGCAAATCTAAATTGATTCATCCTTACAGGAACTTTGATGTCTTGACAAATAACACGAATGTTTAGTTGCAGGGACTTTAAAAAAATATTTAAACTATTATTAATTATTTTAATGCACAGTAAATTAAAGGGCCTCCTCCAAATTCATGGAGGGAATTAAAGGTACGTAATATTAACTTCTCATAAATTAGGTCAGGAGAAGAAACACACATAGACTTAAACAAAATAGAAAGAAGAGAAAAATATTCAAATATATAATATAATATAATTCTGCCGCAACGCTCTCAGTCAAGGATGGCAATGCTCATGTGCGGAGCAAAGTTGAAATCCGCCCTCTGGTCTCGCGTACTTTGGCCCAAGCGATGTCCTACATCTTTATAGTAATACATACTAGTACGTTGCATTTGGGTTCCATTTTAATCGCCTAAAACAATTATATATATTTAGCAGACAAAGAGCGACTTTCTTTTTATGTAAGAATTATAAACATTTGCAGTCAGCGAACATAAAAACCAAACCTATTGTTTAAGTAATGTATGAGTTTATGACTGCTTAATTCTGCAGCCGTTCTCACAACACCATTTTACGAGACAAGGCGATCAAATAGCGCTTGTTAAAAACCTATCTGGTTATGTCATGTAGAGCGGTTTAGTGGTTGAATTAGAATTGTTACTACAGACACATAAACATGAACAACATGAACTGGGACAACGGTACACACTTACCCATCTTGTATCAGACACAAACCCGAATAGACTCATCACAAAATAAAATAAAATGTCATTGCTCCTGGGACCGTTCTGTTCAACATGTTATAACAAAGAAAAGTCGATACAAAATCCCTTTGGCCATCGTGGCACAGTACGCAAATTTCTCAGAGTAGGGTTGATATGGCCCGAGATGGTATTGACGATAATGTGTTATTACAATGAGGTAACACAAATATATCGCTAATAGGCTATAAGATGTCTAATTACATTACGTTGGGTGGCGTCACTTAAGGAACATTCCCACGCCACATCGATCGACGGCCTGCAACTCTGGTGTGGCCAGTGAAAGTACCCAAAGCATCGCCATGCGTCATGCTCAGCGGAACCCCATACGATGCTAAGACCATTACTCAACTGGTCATTAATTATTCCTGAGCTCATTTCTTATTGGTCCCCATGGGTAGTGGTATACAGAGTGTAACAAAAAAGGGGTACGGACATAACAAAATGTTTCATTGTACTATTGATTCATAATATTATTATGATCTGTGCAAAATTACAGGATAATTTATGTAGTTTTCCCTCCATGTAAATGTAGGAGGCCCGACTCAGCCGTGGCTCATCTGTGGACTGAGTAGTAATAGAAGTATATGTTTATCTATTTACTAAAATATGGCGTACAGAGTATTTATTGCACTATTGGTCCCAAACTAGGCAAGCCTGTGTCTTGGTGACCTGAAATAAGGCTAACATATTCTCAATTGTACACCGGCGTGATACCGCGATCAATTGCATGAGAATTACAGTTGACTTAGGTCGTTGTTTATGATTTTTTTATTTTAGTTTACAAATGTCATATCAATAAAAATGCCCAAGAAACATTGTGGCACATTTCCAACTTTCTAGGGTAACTAATAAACACGATAGCTAGGTGCTTGTGTCAACTGTGTTTGTAGGGTAGGAGTATTGTGTTAAAAAAAAATGTCTTTGGCCCTCAGTAATTCAGCATGAAATTTATTTTGTTTATCTTTGGCAAATTCCTATAATCAACCGAGGTGGGGTGCTTGATTATCGGATAATGTTGCGACACTGCTCAGTAAAAATAGTACTCTCACCGCCCTAAAAACTTATGTCCACCAAAGAAGCCCACTATCTTTTGCCTGAAATGATGATGATGAAACCTGCTTAGCTGCAAACATATATAATGCAAACCTACAGTACGGAAGTTATTTTCTAAAACAAGGTAACGTTGACATTAACGTACAGTTTATTAAAGTAACACGCATTATGTCATCCGTTTACAAGTTACGTTTAAGTAGCAAGTGTCTCACAATCTATGCCAATGGTCATTGAACAAGTATCAAGCACACCCGGACACGGGCACGGCAATGAATGAACTCAGCCAATCAATGAAACCTTCAATGAGGCAATATTTTGCAACGTTTTTCCATTGACTCAAACACAAGAGACTTGTCATAACAGTGGTGAACTCAGGCAAATCTTTGACTCACTAGCAATGTAGTCGGCGCCCTGGTACGGTTTGTACGGAACACCACCCTCAATGAGCTGCGGAATTTTTGGGCCCGTGCTCCAATAGGGTAAGGGGGATTATATGAATAAAAGGTTCTATGAGGAAAGGACCGCGGTAACCATTAAACTAGATCTGGGGAAAGACGTTCCTAACACCGCACCGAAGCCAAGTAACATCCTCACGTGTCTCTGGAGCTCTGCAAGCAGAAGCATGGTGTTATTGCAGGAGAGGACTTTCCGTTTCGCCCTTTGCTGCCAGCGTGATACTCTACAGTTGCGAAAACCAGTCCCTGTAAATAAATAACTTGGAGCATGACTGTTGCAAATGAATGTGTAGACTTTAAAACATATATTTAAAAAACTTAAAAAAATAATAAACCTGCAACATTTTAATGCATCTGGCAATCCGGTCAGGCAGCATTGTAAAAAAGTTTGTCTCTTACATTAAATAAAAAAAATTAAATACTTTTCAACTTTTTTATCTATACTAATCTATACTAATATATAAAGCTGCAGAGTTTGTTTGTTTGTTTGTTTGTTTGAACGCGCTAATCTCAGGAACTACTGGTCCGATTTCAAAAATTCTTTCAGTGTTAGATAGTCCATTTATCGAGGAAGGTTATAGGCTATATTTTATTTTCAAAGGAATTAGGGATCCGTATGAAAATTGCGATTTTGTAACCCAAGGTGTAATCGAAAACCTATTTACGCGTGCGCTGCAAAATCTATTGACAATAGAACAAAATGAAGTACTACGAGTTTGTAGGTCTTATTAAAATCTACAAAAAAGTCCGCGAGAGCACATATCTAACTATCATAGTTTAGTCACAATAACCACTTTTATATTCATAAAAAAAAATGCATCGAGATAAGCACAGGTTAGAAGCCCACGCGAGCGAAGCCGCGCCCAAAAGCTAGTTAATAAATACGACCGGCTACAAACCCGGTCAATGACCTTGCCTCGATTTTTGTGTCTCATTGACAGAATCAGGACGCAAAACCCAGGCGTTTGACGAGATCGTCACCTGACTAGGGCACTTTATGACCAAGAAGATGTTTGCCGGCTACTAATCGACAGTCATATCTTATGCTAGCGCTTTACTATGTCTGTCATACCGTATGCCATACGTAACGACGTGAAGGCCCTCATGAGACTGGAAACCTCTGTCCCAAAAACGAACTACAACAACATTAAGACATATAAACAGCCCTTTAAGGTCTCGCCGACGTTCACATCCTACATTGTCCTCGTTGTTCGCTGGTTAATGACATAGCACTGCTATTTGCCAAAAGCCGGCGCGGCAGGTTACGTGCGCGTTGCGCAACAGAGAGCGGCCACTTTCTCCTACCCGGTAAGTCACTGACCGCACGCTGACGTCTGCTAGAGACGGCGCTTTTATTAAAATATCGATATTATAAACATATGTGTATATTTTCTGTTAAGCCTGGAATCCTGGACGCCGCGCCGGTAGCGGTAAGGCCGCCCCTTGTACATTAACTATTTATTCATGAATATACTATTTTAATATCTTACAATGATGTATTAGTAATAAAGTTTCTTGAGGGGTAGGCGCCGCGGTCCCCTGCCCGATATCCCACCTTGTCCGGCTGGATGATCATCCCTTTGCGCCTAAAAGCAAAGATAAAGATAAACACGAAGTTATAAGTGTGAAAGCTGTCACCTCGCATAACCATACTGATTACCGTCTAACTGAATAGGAGACCTATTTAGTGATTTAGGAGAGCAGTTCATACAATATAGAATTAACGATTACTACGAAATTTAATTCAGATAATCTTAGGTTATGCGAAAGTTAAGTCTCAAATCTTTAATAGCCGCGAAAAATGTATACGCCCTACGATAATACCAGTTACTTTGATTATTATCGATAACAATAATAACGTCCCTACAAGGGCCACGTGTCATGTCACCGATGCATCGGAACATGTGCTGACGAAAATTTTCGCAGCTGTCATCTGTCCATCAAGAGCTGTTCACACAGCTACCTGTCATTCATCCCACAATTACTAGGGCCTTACAATTAAATGCAGTGTAACATACTGTTATGTGTCCGAGTTAAGAATACAGAATGTCTCCAATCAACTATGTGCTTAGGGTTTCATATAAATCCTTGTGCCATCAGTCTGAACAGCAAGAGCTCACTCTACCAAATAGTGTGCATGCATATGCTGGGTTAGTACTTAGTCACACTTTACAAAGGCCTAATTAATGAGATAAAACTACACCTACTAGTACTACTCAGCCCATAAATGACTGCCTCGTTGGTCTAGTGGTTAGATGTGCCGCCTATGGATCAACGGGTCCCGGGTTCGATTCCGGGGTCGGGCAAGTGTCTTTGTCTAAACCAGAGGCACTGGCTCGGAGTCTGGGTGTCATTTCTATCTATAATATGTAAGTATTTACAAAAAAAAATGTATCTAAGTAGTTTATCATCCATCTCGTTACCATAACACAAGCATTAAGTTGCTTAGCTTGGGACGAGATGGCGTTGTGTGAAATGTCCAAGGATATTTATTTATACTGCTGAGTCGGGAGTCCTCCCACAGGGAGCCTATTGTGCCACGCTGGCCAGTCGGGTTGGCATAGGGTTTCGTTTTAAGTTTACCTTCTCTTGCCGTTAGGTTTTCGGCCTTGTCATTATATTATGTCGGCTCCTACGATGTCCATATGCTAGTATGGGTAGTGACAGTATGTATTCTAAACACGTCACCACACGAAACGCGAGATAAAACTACAGCTTGCCATTTTCATTGAAAATAATAATCGTGTACCTTCTAATTACATTGGGATCCGGTCTAGTCTAACCTGACTTAGCTAACTACCATTATTTACAAGGAGTGATTGCCGTCTACCCTCAGATACGTATCCAGTAGGTAACCGGGAGTAAATTGGTTAGACCAGCTATCAGTTTTCACGCTACTTCGTATACCGACCGGTGACATTACGCGCCAAAGCATGGAGGAGGTCATATGTTACCAATGATAGACACCCATCCAACATCCAGCAGAACCAGGCGTTACTTAACCCGTCACTGCGTTGCGCACTATTCACGATACTTTCAAGGATACTATGAATGAGTTCAATGTAACAGAATGACGTGGGATCATCATTCTGCTCTTGAGGACAACAGTACATAGGTCCCACTATATTTCAGAGAAGCAAATCGATTGAGATACTATCTGTCAGATGTAGCATGGTGTTGGCTCAATGAATCCACTGCACCTCGGCTGTCAGCTTTAAGGTTGCACTTATGACAGAGAAATTCAATGCTTTAATGTATTGACAGAAAGTGCGATTGGGAAATCAAGGCTTAATCGCACTCGCTATAATGCATAATGGCAAGAAGTCTTGTCGTTACAGCGATATCGCTAAGATAGATGTAGATAGCGTGGCACTGGGTAAGATAAAATCATTGTCTTAGATAATAACATAATGCTTTGATTATCAGATTTATCTGTTTGTGCTAGTTTTCATTCATTTTTAAACAAATAAAACTTCCGAATAGTGTTACAATCAAAGTTAGTAGGCATAGATGGCAATCGGAACTCCACCAGGTACATGGAAAGCAATTAGCCTACTGTGCCACGCTTGCTTGCCAGAATGGTTGCCACGAGGTTTTGTATCAAGTTGTCCTTCTCTTGCGTCTAGGTTTTCGGCCTTGTTATTATTTACTTATTCTGCATAACACAATAAAAAAGTAAAAAAAAAATAGAATGTCTTTACGTCATCATTTCACCCCATAAATGACCCCCTGCTGAGTCGGGCCTCCTCCAAATTTGTGAAGGAAATTAACGTACTGTGCCACGCTGGTAAGACAGGTTTGTATGAAGATTACCTTCTCTTACGGTTGTCTGCCTTTGCCTTCCTTTAGTCGGCTCTTCAGGATAGTGTGGGTTGGTGTCATTGTGTGATATCCACACGGATAGTTCTACTGTCAATACACAAAACAAACAATTACGAACGATTAGATAAATTAAAAATGAAAGCAATACTATCTCAATAATCTTTGTAACATACAAGCAACTACAGTGCTTCTAAATAAAGCTGTCTTGCCTAATAGAGATGGATCCAAGAGATAGCGCTCAACAATTCACTCAGCGATTGTTATGAGAGACAGAATAGACATGCATCAAACATTTGCTACCCTACGGCTTGGCAGCTGGTATTGTCTCGGTTCACGACATATGACCTATGCCCCGGCTGCTCGATCTGATGAAAAGCTCATACACTCTCGGTGAAATGCTGCATAACTTGTTTAAATTCGTGTTTTATGGGGATTTATATAGTCCGTGTAGTAACTAATTTAGAATACCTATTGTCACCACCCCATTTTATCGTGAGGGTCAGCTGTGGGCACAGCTGGTCTATCCGGTAGTCCCACTAGCGTGGTAGTTAGCTACATTACAAATTGGTAAAAGGCACTCACGATCTATTGATTATCATGGGTTTAGACAATTTTAACTATAATGATCTTGGAATATTTTACACTACCGGCTTTCTAATATAGTTATTTGAAATTCTAATATGACGATCACTTATTCCGATTTTACTACGTCTTCAACATGCGGAAATAATTCAAATTGCTAACGATTTTTCAACGTTGTATGATGTATCATTCTAAAATGTTCGTAACAAGTGTATGTTCTTCTGACAATATTAGAAGCTGATACTTAAATATCATAAAAATATCTACCTACCTATACTGAAAGACTTTTAGTAAAATGAGCTTTCCCCTGCCACCCAATGCTGAGACGGGCTACCTCCAATTAAATGGAGACATGCGTTACACTGGCCAAACGGTTTGGCACGGGGTTGTGGTTTTCTGTCTTAACGTTTTTTAATCACCTGTTACGACAGCCTATGATGGAACGGGCAGGTGCCATGATGTATTGATGAGGGTGACGACAAAAAAAAGGCAAGATCACCTAAGAAGGTGATCTTGCCTTTCTTTTGTCGGCAGATGACCTAACCGCAAGAATTTTAAATCGTGAAACAAAAGGTCTGGTTAGAGCCATCCATAAATTATGTCACACGATAATAGGACTTTTGAACCCTTCCCCCCGTCATTGTCACAAGTTGTCACACTTTATCCCCCCCCCCCCCCTTCTGATGTGACCTTTTTTTTTATTTATGCATGAATTTAAAAATAATCGGGAGAAAACAGCGATTTTTAAATTACTTACGTATTTTTATTAGATAATCTAATAAAATCAACATACGTATTTTAAACTTTAACATGTGACGTCACAAAACTACGGACTCCCCTTGTCACACTATGTCACATTTCGGTGATACCCCCTCCCCATTAACGTATGACGTAATTTATGGATGACCCCTAGCAGTAGATTAAACGGAATTGTTGGAGGCCTGACTCAGCGTTGGGCCATTCACAGGCTGAGATAATGATGACACTGGAAGATCTATGAAGCTAAGATAAGTAAATCTTGAAAAGTCATCAGATAAATATTGGCGAAGAAGGCGTAACCCATGACCTGCCGGTACTTACACCGCTCCGCTTCACGGATCACTTTCGCGAGTTTCACGGCGACGATGTGGCGACCGGTTACCGCATCGCTCAGCCCAAGGTGCCGGATCGTCTGGGAACGGAATCTTGTTTGGCCAAACATTAGGCAAATACCTTCTATTTGAGGTCGTATGACACATACCATCTTATGATTGGAATAGACCACCCATGGAGTTTGGGTATAACTACTGCTTAAGGAGTCTGATAATGAGAAAAAAAGTAATGTGTAATGTCATAGGTTTTCAAGATTATTACACAGTTTATGGGTAAAATTAGAATCATGTTGATTATGGTAAAAAGCAATTAGTTAAATAAAGCAAATTGAACTTGTTTGCCTAGAACATTCGCAGTTACATAAACTAGCCTAAATTGATGATATATTTATTTCCTTACAGATAAAACATTGTATACTAATCTTATTAGTTGTCTTCACCAGTGCTGAAGTAACTACAGTTTCTTCCAATACCACCACTCTATACCCAATTCCTACAAACACCCCGAACAATGAAACTCTAGAAACCATTTTTACTCAAGAATCTACAGCAAAACCTCCTAAAGTTGATACTACGCCGAGTCTACAAGCAAAAGAACTATCAACGACATGGAAAATTGAAGCATCATTTACAAAGTCGAATCTAACAGAAGATGATATTACTACTGAAATAAAAGAACATAGTGAGGCAATGAACGAGATAAAAGAATTCAAGCCAAGCCCCCATCTAGGGAGTTTCTTTGATGAAGAATCAGCAGAAATTATTAAAGAACCAATAGTTACTCCGGTCAAAAGGCCAACAACATCTTTCGTAAGGTAACTTTTGTAATAGTGTTTAATTACATAGTAACTAAGCTTTATGTGCAATGCAGTTACCAAAATGTCTCGGTCAGACGATTATGTAACATATGATCTTGAATCCACATCTCTACACAATCTTCCAAATTAATATCATCAAGTATTCATCATCATAACCATCATTTCGGCCAAAGTATGTCCACTGCTGGACATAGGCTTCCCCAAACGATTTCTACGAAGGCCGGTCTTGAGCCGCTCGCATCCAACGTTTTCCGGCGACCCTAACAGGTCATCGGTCCACCATGTAGGAGGCCAAGTGGCACTGCACTCACTGAAATGCAGTCGCCCCATCTGGCATCAGTCTTGCGAGCTATGTGCCCAACGCAAGTACCCGTGGCGGGCCAGACCGTGGGTTGGTGGAGGGTTGCCCACTGCCAACTGCAGGTATGGCAATCCTGTGGGCTATGGCGGAAACTCTGGTTCTCCTGCGTATCTTCCCATTTCTGATTAAATCTCTCAGGGAACGTCCTAGCATGGCCTTTTCTATTGTCCCATCAAATATTAGTCATCTTAATTTAACATATAAATTCTTTTTATGTTCCAGCTCCCCGAAAGATGTATTCAAAGCTAGCTTCAAGAAGCCTCCTAAAAAGATTTTCGATACGCATCAAATGTATCCTTATAAATTTGAAACTCCCTTTTACTCCAGAGCCAAAGGAAACTGGCTTTCAGAAGATACCATAGAGTCCAAACCTACCGTCCAAATTCCTGTAGAAACTCCCGCTGGAGACTTTTACACGGTGCCAGAATCGTTCATAGACAGACCTCTGAACAGTGAGGAATATATGCCGAACGCTTATGAAGATGGGAAGGACATTATGACTCCGAAAAGGTAAGCAATTTTTATGTAAAAAGCTATACCAGTAGATGGAGTGCGGATACGCCTCCACCTGGTGGGCCGGTGATCCCGTGTAGGTTTGCTGATGCAAAAGATACAAAACTTGTCATAGTGAAGATCCTTGTCTCCTATAGTGGGAGTTCTTTTGACTACTTTTGCTCCAAATCGGTCCTTATCCTCCATTGGTAGTTGTGTTATAATCGACTGGAGGAAGTTGATATGAGGTGACGCTCTAATTTCAGAACCATGAGCTGCTATTAAATATCCATAGCAGGGCAACTATAACTATTGACATGGGTCTGAATCCTCTGAATCCATCAAGCCGTGGGTCATGAGCTCACTGAATTAGGTGTGATTGTAATATACTGAACCTTTTCATCTTTAAATTCCTACCGCAACTCAGACTTGTCTCGTTAGTTTAGAATGAGTCATCTCATATGAAGTTGATAGGATAGTTATAATTGGTTTAGCCCGTTCACTTTAAGTCTGCAATTAACGAATCCCATCCATGGAGGAACTAACCCAGTGACTGTTGATTATGAAAAATAAAAGGATAAGAACGGGTAATACCAGAACATACAAAAACAAGGTAGGAAAGTGGAAAGGCTAACGTAACCTCCATAAGTTGGTATCCTTTCACTGCGAACCGGCTCTGCCCACCACATTAGTTGTTATGAGCTATGCCGATTAACATTCCAGTAACGAAGCTGATGGCCGCTATGGACGAAAATGTTCTGTCTGTTTGTTGCTTACGTAATTATTTGATAACATCGAAATATTGGCGTTAATGCGTTTGCTTTGAAAGTTCATCTTGGCCGTCGGTGTTTTCGTATTCGATGCCAATCTATTGGCTAGAAACTTCGTGAAACGGAGAGATATTATCTGGGAGTTGAGACAAGTCGTTACCGTCTTCTTAGACATTTCTCTACTTTTAAATTGGTAAAAACATACACACAGACACTCATTTACATTCTTACAACATCCAGGAATAGTTTTGAGATAATAGACGTCATGGTAAAGTCGACGATTACTGTCAACTAAATTAATTATATAAAAAATAAGACATATTCTTCGGGCTAATTTAAATAGCATTCTTATACTTTTATTTGCGTCTAATACCCATTTTCCAATCTAAGATAATGGTTGATGTGGGGAATCGTATCTCTCGTAGAAACTACAGGGGGAATACAAGTTGAATGGAGCTGTTACTATACTATAAACGCCAGAGATCACTCATTACAAACATGTAATTAACCGGTTCAAAAGACACTCGGTCCCAAATGCAAGTTTTTTGGCATAAAATAGGGCTTTTACAATATCTAAGATAAAAACTGGAGGTCCGAGCAAAGCAGCATGTCTAAGATAATCATATTATATACGCTCCATGAACATTAGCATAGATTGATGCGCTCGATTAGCCTGCGTTGGCCGACGCACCGCCACTGCGCACACATAATGATTGATTACTACCTATCTACGGCAACATTAAATAAAAAAATCTGAGTCAAGAACGAGATTTCTTAGTTTTTTTAATTAATACATATATTTTGAGAGTGAAGCTAAAAGAATCCCCTCTTGCAAATTAAGCTATCATTGGATGTTCATATATTAAAACATTTCATTTAGGTATTGACGAAATAAGAACTATTACTATTGCAGGATATGATTATTTCATGGTTATACGGTTATGATCGTTAATTAAATAAAATAAAACGATCATAACCGTGAAATAATTATTTCCAGCAATGTGTAAAGATCGTGAAAACCTAAGACATCATTAATTATTACTATTATTTTATTTTAGGCTTATATTCAATAAAAAGATTTTTATTTTATTATTTTTATTATATTATTTTCAACGCGAAACTACTAAACGATAATCATTCTGTTTTTCGGGAATATTCAACATCGCGTTTCTTCGAACTATACCTATCACTATCACTATCACTACATAGTATAAAACAAAGTCGCATTCTTCTGTCCGTCCCTATGTATGCACAAATCTTTAAAACTACGCAACGGATTTTGAAGCGGTTTTTTTTAATAGATAGAGTGATTCAAGGGGAAGGTTTATATGTATAACCCACCCCCGCTTTGCACGGGCGAAGCCGGGGCGGGCCACTAGTCGAGAAATAAAATTATGTAGCTTGAAATGTTTATCACTACGGTCCACCAGCCATGCGAGGTGGTATGCATGATGGAGGTCGCAGCGCCTATCCCTCAATCACTCGTTCTTATCCGTGCTAATAGTCTCTAAACTTCGGTATCGTTTTATAACTCTCGTGTAAACCTCTAGACGATATGCTTAAAATGTGTAGGAATATGGTCCCTTCAAAAGATTACTTTCATATTACAAAACTACGGTACTCTAAAACCAATACCTATCTGGTACAACAGAAATTTCTCTTATGTCTTCCTTAGCTTAGTAGTTGTTATTTGTACTAAACAAATAGGTTTTTAATGTCTACATTAGTCCGCAAGATTAGATCTAAAAAATAACTCCCGTCTAGTGTCAGGTGAAGATAAATTAAACTTGATTAATTACTTTCGGCCTGTGAAAGGACTGTGTTTTAAATGAATGTGTTTGATAGTAATTACCACAAAGTGAGTTATTAATCCATGTTATGATTTTAAAAACTAACGACCCGCCCCTTATTTACAAATATAGTGATTATAGTATAGAATACAACAATATTTGTACCTTTTTAGACCTATAAAAGTGTAACGATCTTACTTTGCGTGGCACGGTTGGCTAATTTCCCTCCATGAGCTTAGAACTACTACTTAACATTTTTTGTAATATCTTAAACGGTTTATGGAGCATTTTCAATAAAAGCTCTCAGATGGTTGATTTTTTGTGACAACTATCTTCATACTTAACAATGGTTACCGGCACTCTTAACTAGGTCTTCGGTCCACAGCGTGGAAGACCTACCAACATTGCTCATTCCGGTATGCGGACGCCATTCTAGTCTAAGTCAGATATTCTTGTAATGTAAAATTGTATACTATAATTAAACTTATAATCAATTTCCACAGGAACCCCTGGACCAGCTTGTTCCAACTGCTGGCTGCTTTCCTTCCCGTGGGACTGATCATCTCCGCGCTGGCTCCCAACGTCATCACCATTGACTCCACTGGTCCTGGCTCCCAGTAAGCTCTAAATGAAACTTATTTTACATAAATGTTGTTCGAATAGATGCGGCATAACGGTTGCTAAAGCATTTAGGAACAGAGGCAAAGCAATGCGAGAACAAAGCTCTGAAAAAAATAGCAGACCTTGGATAATAATCTATCATTAGTTGATAGATTATACAAATTCCTTTACGCCTTTTCTTCTGGGCCGATGTAAACCACGAAGACAGGTGTCAGTTACAAATTTAATCAACGTTCATAAAAACATGCCAATACCCTTTTGAACACGCGACTGCGTCAAAATAAGCATTCATAACAAACTACCTACGCAGGTTTTCATGCCGGTTTGATTTTTTCCTAGTGCACTGCTTATTGTGATTTCCTGAATTTTCAGGAATACGTTTTTCGACGATATATACTTTTATGACGAACGAATTTTCTCAAGAACATTGCCGATAGACCGATTTTTCTAACAAAATATATTGAATCTAGGCCGATTCATTTGTTCAGGAGCTTTATTGCTGTAAATAGCCAGAGAGAAAGACATGACTGTTATCAGCGCTCTTCGGGGTATGTTAACGTGTCCGTTCTGTTGTATCTACTTCAGTTCACTTGTTTAACATACTTGCGTAATTAATTATCGCATGTGCATAATACATCCGGGCGAGAGCGCATGTGTCGCGGTGCGTACGCGGCTTACTTCGAAAAAATGTAACTTCCAAACATAGCGGATAGCTTCAACCAGCAAAGTAAAAGAGGTTTATTATACTCGTAAGTTTGAAATATAAATTCGAGTAAGTGGGTCTTCTACTTCTACAGTTCTATTCTACTTGATTCAAGTATTTTTTATCCACAAAGAAAAACCTTTCTATCTGAGGAAGTGAATACTGATTTTATTTAAAATGACTCGCAGCAGATTGGGCTGACAAATAAGAAAAAGAATGACTGAAGCCTTTTATTTCGTGATTTCCTGATAGCAAACTTGTAATAATTGTTACACATAACCAAAAGTAACTCACGTTTTTATGCAATCGGCCGGCAAAACGCGAGTGCTAGAAAGCTGCGTTTGTTGCATGATTCATCATCACAACTTCCTTGAAAGCATCGCGTCTGCATTGCGATCTCTGATTAATGTACAGGGTGTTTTTATAAATGTGATGATAAACAATAGTGATAACTGAAAAACATTCAGTTATCCTTTGAATCCTGTTCGCATGTAAACTAAACTTGCAACGAGCATAACTGAAAAACATTCAGTTATCCTTTGAATCCTGTTCGCATGTAAACTAAACTTGCAACGAGCATCGTGCTGAGTTTGAAACGGTTAGTGGCAAGAAAGCTTTATTACATTAAGTTAATGCCTACTTTGAATATTTTGTATTTTTCTTTCCAAAATAAAGATTATATTTATGTCATATATTTTGATGATATGATTTTGTCAAAAAACATACCAATTATTATATCATTGAATAGCATCCTTAAAGAGGATTAAATTCCGGGAAGTTATGTCAGAAGTAGAAACAAGATAAAACGAATTATGAATTATAAAAAAACCCTTTACAACTAAAAGTCTACAAAAACTTGTATTAACGTCAATAACCCATTACCCGACATTTCCAGTTGTGTAATGCGATGCTTCGGGTATCGGCGCGTGCGCAGCACAAGTCGCCAGTGTGAAATCGGAATTACTGGGCATTGTTGCATAGTCATTGACGATTGTAGACTCCAAAATGTGTTATTAGTTTTACGTACTTTTCCAGGTTTTTATTGTGTAGATATGACGACTGATAGGTGTGTGTGGGACTACCACCTAGCGTGAGACTGGGTCCGTAAGATAATAAAAAAACATTAAGAAAAAATGTCATTTTTAAATATGACGATTTTTAAGAATTTTGTGATAAAACCTACGAACCTACTGTGAAGTTGTATTATACTTTGCAACAGATTTGTGACACTCAAATTTTTTATGGTAATCGGTTGGAGAGGTTTATGTATTGCAGTCTCAATCCAAGATGTGGCTAGCCCGCTTTTAGCATACGTCTAGCAAGGAAAATAATGTTCTTTCGGCTGCCCCCACGTTATAGTGTAATTTGCCGGCCGCCATATGTAATGTGGAGATAATTTTCTAAACGGGCTGTTCCTGTTTGAATAGTGCTCGCAACATATTTCATTTTTGTATACAAACTCTAGACATTATGTTCAGGTATCCATCAAACCCGTTTCGCCGCTCGGAATCCGGGATAGAAGACGTTGGCCCCTTGAGTGAAGAATGTCGCAGAAGACTGCTGTGCGAGCTGCGTTCCGAGATCAGCTACGGATCGTAAGCTCCAATATTAGATCAATATGCAGGTTGTAACTAAACCCTATAGGTAGCCATAACAAAAAAAACTATAGTAAGACTAATAAAAATTAAATAAAAAATTTAAATAAACCCCCGACACAATAACCTTTAAAAAGTAAAAAATAAAAATAAATACTTTGCGTTGGGGGACCAGGGGTCAGGAAATAAATAAGTGGGAGTGGTCCCCCAAGTAGACTTATTATAATGTAGATTTTGTTAAATTGCACGTGATGCGCTTTCATTTGAGACCCCACTCGATTATATTTGCAGACATTCGGTTATTCTTCCCCACTTTCACCCCTCATAACTTTTAAACGGATCACCCGATTTTCATCAAACATGTCTAAGAACACTGCCCGTAACTTACCTTTCATACAAAAAAACTTTATTGAAATCGCTTCATCCGTTCGCGAGCTACGGTGCCACAGACAGACAGACAGACAGACCGACAGACAGACAGACAGACAGACAGACAGACCGACAGACAGACACGTGAAACTTATAACACCCCTCTTTTTGCGTCGGGGGTTAATAAAGGTAATGCGTGCAAAATTTCAGACAAAATAAGTACTTTGTATGTACCATTTTCTCACCTGTCTGTGTCTAAACTTAGCTAAAGAAACACAAATTACTAGGCTTGTGGGATAATAACAATGATTGCTAGCTGATTGGGTTTGGATCCTTTGTTTTATAGAAAAATGCATGTCCACAAAAATGTACACAATAATGTCCTCCCTTAGACTTCACATCGAAAACTATTTTAAATTAAACACAGGACTGCTTCTCTACCGTGGGTCACTTCGGACGCAATATTGCAGCTTCTCAGCATGAATCTTGGTGTCATTGCCAGTATTTTGCAGTATTTCACTATGGCCTTCTTCAGCTCTTATTAGAAGCTTTTTGGTGTGCTTTAAAGGCTTTGGCCGCTAATTAGTTATATAAGTACAATAGTCTTTTTCTTAGGTTTTCCCAATCACACGCCAAAATCGGAACAACTAATGAGGATTCAGAGCTGTTAAATCTCATACATTTTTCTGCGGAAGATTGTCGTAACAAATTTATATAGGCCGCGAAATATTGGTCACATAGCCTAGCATAGAAATTTTGTTTAATAGTAATTCTCGTATTCATCAGGTCATCAGAAACTCCTAAGAAGAAGCACTGCTACAAGATCTTCTGCGAGGACCTGGGCCCTTTATGGAGGATGCTGCAATGGCTGCTGAGCCACCAGCCAATTGGTATTAATGATCAAAGAGCGAGGATTATTAGTTAAGCATTTCCAAGACTGACATTATTAAACTGGGGTTCGCACTATATTTTTTGTTTTATTCGCTGACCACTATTTATCGTTGCATACCAAATACGATAGACAAACATGTAGTCCCGCACCTTACCGCCCATAAATAACGCACAGCTGAGTCGGGCCTCCTCCTGTCACAGGGAGGGTAAATAGCCTACTGTGCCACGCTGACCAGACGGGTTGGCACAGGGTTTCATTTCAAGTTTTCCTTCACATGCGACTTTTTGTCGACTCTTACGACACCCACAAGATGGAATAGGATGGTGGCACTGTGTATTCTGATTCCGTCACCACACAGCCTAACATTTTAAACTATCTAGTAAATAATCGTCAACTAGTGGTGATTCCTTTTCTTAATGTAAATAACTGTCATCTTAATGTATTTGTGTTGACGGATGTGAAATACAAAATGTCTCCAACCTAATTCCATCCTGAGGCTCAATCGTAAGACAGCAGGCAGATGGCCTAGCCTTTAGAGAAGGAAATCTTGATACCAACTGCGCCAACGCTAAATAAACGTCAGCGTCGCACAGTGGGCAAATTGCTTTTGATCATTTAGAGATATACAGAACAATGTGTTGTAATTTGTTACGCTAATAAATATCTACGTTATTGTAACTATTTTAACTAGGACCGCAAAGTAATAAAAAAATTACAAGACATCTAAGTTTCTTTCCAGTTCTTCTCAGCAGTGGTCGCGTTCCGAACTCGTGGTAAACAATATTACTTTACATTATAATACAAATAAATTATTTGGCATTGACTTTATGAGTTCCAATGATGGTGATCGAGATTGTACTAAAGTAAAACTTCGATATCGAAAGCGAGATAAACGTAGGGCTATACAAGATACGCATCACGTAGCCATCACATTAAAACATAATCTTGGAAAGTGGTACAAATCAATAGGAACTCTAATGCCTTGCGATAATAGGGGTCATATAGTTAACCTCAGGTTAAATTAGTTTTGAAACTAATAATTTATATAACCTCTTTAAGTACTCCAATGTGCAGAAGTGGACTCTCAGTGTCTCAAATGAGTTAATACGATTTTAAAATACTCAGATAAAGCCAGAGTCTATAATCTTCAAACATATCTAGGTTCAATGTGTTCCTAGATATGACAGACAATATCAGACAAACAATATCAACGAAAGTCGTCGTTATACCCATTAAATGACCAACTACTGAGTCGTGCCTCCTCCAAATTCATGGAGGGAAATTAGCCTAATGTGCCACGCTGGCAAGACGACACAGGGTTTGTATCAGGGTTTCCTTCTCTTGGGGCTAGGTAATCAGCCATTTGCGTCCTTTTAGTCGCCTCTTACGACACCCTCAGTATAGTGTGGGTTGGTGACAATATATATTCTAAAGCTGTCAGCACATGGATATCCATTAACAAAAGTGTCAGTAATCAATTATTTCATTCAGTATGAAAAATATTTATTTCTAAGAAACATAAAAAACACTGAACTAAATTACTAAAATAAATTAAATAACTAAAATAATACAAAGTAATTTGCGCCAGATCGCTGTCATCGGGTACGGTGCCAAGAAGGCTACTAGCCTTAGTACCACGTTGAATGGCAATTCGCTGAGCGAAGTAGTAACCAGCTGTGGGATTGCTAATAATTTGTTGTTTCCGCACAATCTCACATAGCTGCACGTCCCATTTCCGCTGGGAGGGTGGTATTGATGGCTGGCTATCATTTGGGCAAAGCTGTTTCCAAGCATTTTTACCTTCTTCCAGGTAGGATAGCATAGGCCGAAAGCGAATTTTGCAATATACTTTTAACGAGCTCCTCCGTGCTATATATGGAAGACAAAAATGCTGGGAGCGCTACGTTGAACAATTTTCTGACTCCAAAACCTCCAAATCTTATTGGTAATGTGGCCTGGCACCACGAATCATCAGAGAATTGGAGGTTTATAATTTTAGTTAAAGTTCGTCTAATAATATTGTCTGATTTTTGTAAAAGATCAGGGAACTTTCAAAGAAGACTACATCTCAAACTGTATGTAAATTGAGGGACAAATAGACAATATCTAATGATAAAAAGGCCATATGTTTAATTTCTAATAGACATTCCGAAAACTCACAATATTTTTTAATTTTTTCCGCTACGAAAGTCTGTACCGATTCTTCAAAAATCAACATTTTTATGCTAGGCGCCAAATTGTCGAGGCTTTGGTGTATCAAATTTGGGTTTGAATAGGTTTTGTTTAAAAATAGTTCACATATAGAAAAAAATAATTTAAGTCCAACGTTTTCAAATTGGTCTTTTTTAAATGACAAATCGTGTAAAACGGTTTCGACGTCACCACCTATTTCATTCAGGAGCATAATAATGCCAAACACTGATATCATTTCTCCTTTCCTTGCAATCAGGTTATCAGTCTTGTCATTTCTTTATTAGGCTCTTACGACACCCTCTGGATGGCATGGGACTGTGACACGGTGCATTTTGAATCCGTCACGGACAAAAACCTTCTCAGTGAGAGTAATCAATCTTAATTGCGTCACGGCGCGGGCGAATTGACAATTAAAATGTTTACACGCCGTTTATCGGTGACCATTCATTAGTGTAATGCAATTTTGCGTAATTGAGCGGTCAGAGGACCCGCCTTGATGAGCACCGGATGTCGAATTAAAGCATCCGTTTTACTTTATAATTACAAATTGTAAAGTATCACTTTCCATATTGCGTTTGTAGCGACCATAACGCTACATACATTACGCAGAAAAGTGAACTATAGGCAAATATCTATCGCCTAGAAAAAGGATAATATCAACCAAGAATAAGCGCGGCAGACCACCATCGCTTGGCTAGATGGTCATCCCTTTGTGCCTAAACCTTATTACATATCAAATCTCTACAGGACTTAACAATAACATAGCTTATAAATACATCAGAAACACATGTAGTTACATCTGAGAAAGATCCCAACACCTTTGAGGTAACTACATCTTATCCCTACAAGGGAATTTTCAGTAATCCTAAATGTTCAGTAAATCCTAAATGTATGTTTACTTAAACAACAAAAGAACCGATATTGCCATACAATGATTGCAAAAGAAAAGATTATGTGCAAGATTTTAACAAAAAGAGGTCCTTGGTTCGATTGTCGAAGAACGACAAGAAATGCCTTTGTGTAAGAGCCTGCTCAGTATGTTAGTTGTAGGTATTCGTTATTCACGTATATAAATCCTAATATACGTAACTATTTTATATTATGAACGCCAAACTTTGGCGTTCAAGTTGTTACTCCTTCACGCAAAAGTACAGAACTTTGACGACTTAACAATAACATAGCTTATAAATACATCAGAAACACATGTAGTTACATCTGAGAAACATCCCAACACCTTTGAGGTAACTACATCTTATCCCTACAAGGGAATTTTCTGTAATCCTAACTAGAACAAATTATCTCCGATAAAATTTATTGCTAGTGGATAGCGGATACAAGTTATTCCTCTGTACTAATAAATTTTGTAGTAGTTAGTAGTAGTACTCGTATCTAAGCAGCCTCCTTGACATTTTTTTTAAATATACATAAATAAACTTTTCAACGACTGCACTAAATGTTCAGTAGGTACTTCTTAAGTTCATTGTTGCCAGAATTTGTATAAAAATTTCGAACAGTTCTTTTTAAGTCCCATAATATGACGGAACGTTGCTCGCCGGGTCAGATGGTTTTTAAACAATAGATTTCGTCTGACGTCTGATTTCGTCCAAGACCTTTTCACCTTTTCACTACTATATTTCTGTTCTGTTTGTTAGGTACTAACGCAACATTTCTCTCCACCTTATCTTACAACTGTTAGGATATAGATACCGGTTTGCCGTTCTTATAAAGTAACATCCTATTACATATCTTTAAAATAGCAATAACATTATGAAAGCTTGCACAGTTAAGAATTAAATACTTTTACTTTACATCAAATAATAATTCAAAACGCGTGTCATCTTTTTTTAATTGTATTTAATTAAAGAATTAATCGCGTTCCGATAACAGTCCGCGCTAGCCTCACTTTCAAATCTGCAACTCACATAATGTTTCCGTCAGACTAAGCAAACTATTTAGATCAAATAAAAAAGTAGCTCTGGATTAATTATTTTGTTCACGAATATCGTTATAATTTCAATGCAATCTGACTGAGCGCAGAATATTGATATTTATTTTATTGCTCATGTAGGTACTTTTCTATTTAAAGACTTATTAAATAAACCTGATATATAAATATAGTACCACCCGGTTCCACCCTTAGGGTGAAGTTACAGTCAACAATAGGAATTGACAAGGCCATATAGGTACATACAGATTCATACAACGTTTTTTGATATCTTATTTTGTTAACTTTTCCCTTCTCTACGACAGAAAGCTCTGATACTAAGTGGAGCCTAGATTGTGATTATTTTAGATGAAAGTACACGTAAGTAGCTAATGTAACTCAGGCTATTCTTCCCACCAGGGTCTTGGAGCATACCCCGGGCACTGGGAGAAATATAACCTGGTCAGGGATCGCCGTAGGGTTTCAAAATGGCGAGGTGCCTTTCTCGTCAAAGATGTGCGGCTCGGAGTCCCGCCTAGCCCAGCTGGACTCCAGGCATAAAAACCGTACGCTTAACAAAACTTGTAACAAATACTTTAATTTCCGACTCAACACTCGCAGTAGTAATTCATCATCTAGAACCGCTATTACGCAAAATATTTCTGCAAATACATTCACATAGTGACCATAACTTACGTGGTTTTCACTATGAGGTTTTCAATTATGTAATAACTTTATGTTGCAGTAAAAGATCTTAAGCGCCTATTAAGGCTATTTTAATATAATTTATAGGTTGTAGGTAAAATATATTATTTATGAGTGAAAGAAAAAACTACTAGGAAATTATGACTGTGTATCAAAAGATATGATAGCTTAGAGCTTAAATGGCTAGATATATGTAACACGAAACTTCATCTGCTTTAACTGGGTTGCACTAGTAGTTAAAACTAATTTTGACTCTTATTTCAGTGAACACTGTTTTCAAACTACTTTCGACTTATTGTGCTATGTGCTAGTTAAAACTATTATTGTCTGGTCAAGGTCTTTGACTACAACATAGATAACATGAAGACGTACGGTCAGTTGGTCGTGGGCACTTTTGCGGTTGTGCAAAACTATAAGAAACAACAGCGCGCATTGTAATGTTATATTATTATGAGAAAGGGAGAGGTGAGAGTGGTTGACACAACATCATTTACTTGTAACTGGTTTCAATGTAGGCAAGATTTTTCTAAAAGGCTCAACGGAACTTGCAGAGGTACCTAAACAAAAAATATTAACAAAAGGGATGGGATTGATAATAGATTTCAGGAACATTTTCAAATTCAGTAGGAACTTTATTCATGTAGGTTTTATCTCAAAACTCTTATAATTCTTCACGTTTAAAATTACCATCAGCGTCTTTCGATCCTTGTCCCACGCTAAGCGGTAGTCTCCACACACGCCTATCGACAGCAAAGCTACGTTCATACCTTTGATACGCAAGTCTTCATTCTCACAATCCGATCCATCTCTTTACATTCATACGGGAATTACTACAATAAATTCTTGCCCTTTTCAATGTCTTTTTACTCCTAACCCCTAGACCAACGAGACAGAGAATATCTTGTGTACAAGAGAGCACAATAGAGTATAGTGAGAGCAAGTTCGCTAGATGCGATGAACAGAGGATACAACCTTGAAACGAAACCGATTTCGAACGGTATGTATGTATATGTATCGCTATTTAGTGCCCACATTGAAGTCTGTTAATTTTTTTTCTATATAAGTACGATTTTAGTGCCTTAAGAGACTGCTAACCACAACCAAATTTCTAGACAAATGACGGAGACTAAAACTTTGAAGCATTTTTTAAAAACAAACCTTCGGGCTTTTTTTGTATAGCTGTGGCTCTATAATCTATATTGTCCTCTGGTTTACACAAAGATACAAGGCCGACACCGGGCTCACATCAGAGATACAACGCCTCCAACGTGTAGACCAAGAAATTAATAAAACCTACATTTCCTTTGACATTTACGTCCTAACAGCTGTTAGAATTTAAAAAGGTTATTATTATTGTAATGTTAAATATCAATTGTATTGTTATCCCATTAACAACTTCAAACGTTAACTCGCTTTAAGTAATGTTAGTTTAACCGCATTATGGTAATTAGCGGATCCCGAGGTCCTCCAAATACATAGCATTAAATTGATGCACCTTTATACAGTGGTAATAAAAGTGCTAATTGCGCAATTTCGCAATGTATGTCACAGGTTTATAGTATGTAATGCAAATGCCAAAGGGCAATGGAGAGGGCTATGCTCGGAGGTTCCCTGCTAGATCCAGCCCATAGGATGGCCAAACTTAAGTGGCAGTGGGCAGGGTACATAGCGCGCAGGACCGACGCCCGATGGGGCAGAAAAGTCTTCGAGTGGCGACCGCATTCCGGAAAGCGCAATGCTGGTAGGCCTCCCACACGGTGGACCGACGACCTGGTCGCCGGAAAGCAATGGATGCGGGCGGCCCAGGACTAACCTTTGAGGAAATCCTTGGGGGAGGCCTATGTCCAGCAGTGGACGTCTTTTAGCTGAAATGATGAATGAATGTAAATGCTTACTTAACAGTATATTGTATCCATATCGAAGAATTTCCAAGAGGTGAGTGTCACCACCCCATTAGGTATGTCCTGAGGGTGTCGTAAGAGCCGACAAAGGGAAATGAAAAGGCCGAATCTCTAACCACGCCGCGGCAGAAGAAAACTAAAATCGAAACTCTGTGCCAACCCTTTTGGGCAGCGTATCACAGTAGGCCTATCACCCTTAATGTAATGGTAGGAGGTCCCTCTAAACAATGGGTAAATGGGTAAAGCAGTAGTAGTAAGTAAAGCTCACTAAGGGGCTAGCTTCGACTCCTATAGCAAAAAGCTTGAAATGAGGCATTGAAATTGTGACTAGGCCAAATTATCGTTAAAATATCAAACGCCATAGATCTAGTCTCATCTTCGCCATAGTCTCACGACAGCTTTCGATCATTCAATATTATGACAAAGACATAACAGGCGGAACTAACACCTGTTTAAAGGGTGTCATCAACAAACAAAAAGTTGTAGACACTTTCAATGGCATACACAAATACATACGAGACATCGCGAAATACGTTATTGTATTTGTTTGTGTTCAAAAAATTATATTAAAAATTTAAATAAACCCCCGACACAATCAACTAAGTTTCCTTTAAAAGTAAAAACAAAAAAATACATCACGTTGGGGGCCGCTCCTACTTATTTATTACCACACCCCTGGTCCGCCAACGCGATGTACTTTTTTCTTTTTTTTTCTTGTTAAAGGGAACTTAGGTGATTGTGTCGGGCGTTTATTTAAATTTTTAATAGAATTTTTATTTTCTTCTTTTTATAGATGCTTATTATGATGTAGATGTTGGTTGTCAATACATAGATTCTTGTCGCATCTTCATTTTCTCTCTACCACATACATTTGCAGGTATTGGGTATTACAAAACCCTTTTACCCCCAGAGTATTTTCAGGGCTCAACTGATTTGAATTTCATGGAACATAAAATTATTTTGTAATGTGCACGTGATGCGCCACTCATTTTGTATTCCCACTTCATTTGAGGCCCCACTCGATTATATTTGTAGACTTTCGGTTATTCTTCCCACTTTCACCCCCCATAACTTTTAAACGACTCAACCGATTTTCATCAAACACGTTTAAGAACACTCGCCCGTAACTCACCTGTCATACCAAAAAAAAACTTTATTGAAATCGCTTCATCGGTTCGCGAGCTACGGAGCCACAGACAGACCGACAGACACGTCAAACTTATAACAGCCCTCTTTTTGCGTCGGGGGTTAATAAGTATTTAGTATGAATTACTTATCTCTAAGTCTGTCAGTTATAATGGAGCTGCACGACTGGGAAAACACACGTCCACACAAGACCACAGACAAACTACATCAACCTCAAACGGTTTTCCTGGACACTCGGGGGTCATAGATCTGCATACCGAGGCAGTGGAATCAACCGCTCGCTTTTGATTTCGGCAACGCTTGAATGACACATGAGCTGAAGCAAAGAAAGCAATTGACGCGGGCGTCTCAGAACTGGCCTTCGTGGAAATGTTTGAGGCTATATCCAGCAGTGGACGTCTTTTCGCTGAAATGATAACGATGATGAAACAGACCTCGGGATACAGGTTATGCCTAGTGCAGAGATTTCTTTATTTTTTAAGAAAAAAAAAGAACCACCACAGATGACGCCGACCCAGCCGGTTACGTAACCATCTGCATCATAGTTCAATTGTTGTGTAACAATAGCCGCACTGGCCACGCGACCTCGACAGCGTAGCACACTTGTACTAACTTCCACCCGCCTTATCTTATCCAGGGGTTTGGTTCCATAGTACTCCCAAATACACTTAGACCCTGTGGGATCTTCTGTGTTTCCCCAGCCTTGTAGCCCTACTTATGTTTCTCATCATACATAGTATATGTCCCATGCTCTCACCGAGCTCTGCACATGTTGTTGTTTAACTAAGAGGCCCATCCGGTGCAGGCGGTCCCTCGTGCCGTAGTGAACAGAGAAGGCACCTATCAGACTCCTTACCCGGTGTCGTAGGGCGTTGCAGAGTTTGCTATAATAATGCCCACCCATGTCCAAATCTTGAGTGACGGTTTCCTGTTCTAGACGCGCAATATTTTATGTGTATGTCTAAGGAATACTCCTATATTACCATTTTACTAGTGGTGTTTGATAATCCGGCAAAGGGCTCTGGACTAGGTCGCTTTACATGCGTGAATCATGAAGCCGAATCCGAATTCGAATCTCTGAGCTCTTAAGCTGCAAATCGAGCCCATCCTTCAAAGGTCGCTTATTAGGTACCTTTCACTGGATCGCTGGTGATGTGTAGGGTGGACCCTACATACCGCAGCCAAATGGGCGCTATTGCTTTTGAGTGTTGTTGTGTACCTAAACTTAAGTAAGGTAGCCCTGGGCACCTTAGCTTCTATGAACTAATAAGTTATTCGACTTCTCTAATAAAATCTGTTTTCATTGATTGAGATTTCATTGAAAGATTTTTTTAAACCCAAATGTGAACTTCTTTATATTCATGTAATAGAACGATCGTCTTGAAGGGCGCAAACTGAGCACAGGCCACTACATAATTTATTAAGAATGTTCAGAAGATTCTCTAAAAAATCTCGCCACAATGAGACACGCCACGCGCCTCATTTCTCGATGAGAGTGCAGCAGCATCGTTAGTGGGCAATAAACATGTTACAACACCCATTACACTGGTTCCTACACAATGTTTATCACCCATCAAAAACGTCGCACTTGCATTGGAGCGTTCCAAATACACGCGTCGAAGAAAGTTGTATCGTCTGTTATAAGCTTTGTAAACAAGTTTCAAACGACACCTGTTGCAATGCCGATGACGGATTTCATGTCCACAGACCTGCTAACTCAACAGGGTCAAAACTAACAGCCTTCGACTGATTATTTTGATCGTTTTGGTAACCTACTACTGGTATCGAATAACTAAGCTAGTGTCACTTTGACACGTACTCCACACGTTTTGACACAAGAACTTTGGGCATTTCAGTAGTAAATCGCCATTTTGGCACCGAGACGTATGTGTGGTATAATAACGTCACTCAGGTTATTATAAGCCGGTACGCTGAGAGTCGTTTCAATCCTCCACAAAAGAGGGATGTTATAAGTTTGACGTGTCTGCCTGTAGAATTTTTATTTTTATTCTGAGTCGGGCGTAGTTTACGTTCACTTCGACCTCTTATTTTGTACCAGTCCCTTAATCTCACTGCATTTCTCCCAAAATAGTTTGCACGTATTGGAGCTTCTTGTAGTCATAGGGGATCGGGATCGGGGGATAGGGGATCCATTACTCATTCGATGTCTAGCCGTTGGCAAAGCAGGTGCATCATTTGCATCCCCACGGGTTCTGCAAGTCTTCTGGATGTGTTCATTAAATCTTGCTCGTTAATCTCACCTGTTAATTGCTTTATCTTAAGAATAAGTTGTTAGTCCAGCCTTTATGTGCTCCTAGTAAAAATTGATTGGAGTCTTTCAAATGCTTTGCTTTAGCACATACCTTAATAAATTGGTTTCGTAATGATGCTTCTGTACGAAAGACCCAATTGAAATGTTCTTAGTCATTTTTTATCAAAATCACTTTCAGACGTTAAGATTATCAGCTGTTTTCTAGTTGTATCGAGGCGCCTTAACCTATTCAATTTTTTATTCGTTTATTATGTGTTTAGTCAAAGTAGTTCTATCTTTAGCACTTAAATAAACTCGATTAGATCACCCCTTGTACATAATCTGTTACACCGCTACTACTCAGGCCACAAATGACCCACTGGGTAATTGGCGTACTATGCCACACAGCCCAACCGGGTTTGCATAGGATTTCTTAGCAAGTTGTCCTTCTCTTGCAGCTAGGTTGTCATTTCCTTCTGTTGGCTCTTACGACACCCTCAGGATGGAGTGGAAAAATTGTTATAAAGAATCTTTATTGTATCTCTGTGTTTCTGAGGTACCTACAATAAAGAGTACAAGTATCTATTTTTATAATACTCGTCTTGGAAGTCGTTAAAAATTTAATAACCTCTCATAACTAATAAGCACACAATTAGGAGAAAAGAAAGTCAGCACTTGACAATGAGACGTCGGTACACCAATCAAATAAATTAAGTTTCCTATTAGCCTGTCAACGAGGCATCCGGTTGGCGATCATATCTCGGAGTGTGAAGAGCCCCGGGGCGCAAGATGACACCGCTAGTAGTCAATCAAATATTTTAGTGGTCGCTAGCTATTTATAGTTACCTTAGTATACCTTTACGTTAACACGTTCCCTGCGCCATCATTTTCAAAGAACTTTCAGCTGGTGCTTTGGAGACTTAAAATATCTCGCAACTAACCTATCCTTTGGTGCGTTGGAGACCTAATCAGTCTCCTAAAAATACAGTTTGGAAAAGAATTTATATCTTCCAAAATAACCATGACATATATTTTGAAGTTTTTGTGGGTCAAGAGAGGCTATTGCTCTACATTTTGCTAGGTTCGCACGCAGTTATGACATAAGAATAAACTACAAATACCAAAAGAAAATTAGGTATCGATTGTATCTCGTACCGCAACCGAAGATAGTTTAATATGTGTAGTAAGTAGTGATGGGAATAAAATAATATCTCAGTTATCGATTGCAAAGTTTTATTAGAGAAGTTTAATAAACTAAAATTTAAGTTTTATATACTATGCAAAGTGGTTTTCATTAAAACATGGTATAAAGGCCCAAGACTGGCCTTTGTGGAGATCCTTGGGGGAGGCCTATTGTCCAACAGTGGACTTCTTTTGGCTGAAATGATGATGATGATGATGGTATGTAAATAAACAGGATCTAACCAGATGTCAGTAAATGCAATGGAATCTATTTACTAATTATACTTTTTCTAAAGTTATACGAGTGTCATATGTGTATTTTTGTTGAACCTAAACCGTTATGTTTAGAAAAAAATAAAGTATGGATGGCAGAGTGTATCTGCGTTCTATTAGATGTCACGTTACGACAAACATGCAGGGTTTATGCACGCTTGTTGTCACATGAGTTGTATTAGAAATAGTAATTTGTGCTATATTAAGTTTAGCGCGCGACTTGCCACGTCGATGCTAGTACAACACTAAATTGAGTCGCAGCGCTCGCGCCGCCCACCCTCCCGCTCTTGCGTCTACGAGGCGTACGATTCCACGAGTTTCGACATGTCTCCTAACGCAAGGAATCAAAATAATTATACTACTGTGCGTTAGGGACCTAATCCATCTCTAAATTTTATTTTTATGTCCTTAAATTCCCCTTTATGTAGGAAGCAAATATGTATATTTTTCTTACTCATACTTATAGAACTTTACAAGTTAGAGCCTCCCGCAAGGAGTGAAACAACACGATTATAGTCAACGCACAATACAAAAGTCCTGCAAGAGATCTGATAGATCTCGTAACGCAATGAACGTGTTAATAGAACTTCAAGGAATACTTTATTTTGGAATCTGGAACCCTGTTAATTCAATCGAGTCACAATAGTCGATTGTTAACACCATTTCAACCCATAACTCAGCTTCTACTGAGTCGGGCCTTCTGTGGCAAGACGCGTCAGCAGAAGGTTTGTACCAAGTTTTCTCTTCTCTTGCGGCTAGGTGTTGTGCCCTTGCAATTCTGTAGTACACTCCTAAGACACCTTTAGGATAGTGTAGGTTGGTGACACTGTGTACTCTAATGTCCACCGCAATCGTTTCTTTGGACGTTTTTGGTAATGTACTAAGACGATCGTGTCATATCGGCACGATTGCCACGCGATTGGTTTCATGGTCATAATTGATTCCACAAATGCATCAGTTCAGCTAGCGCCTTTAATGCCAACACTAGTCACATTTATTCATTCTTCATTTAGACAAAACTAAAATCGTATTGTGTCGTAATGGCAAATTAATTATGTAAAATGGCAGACCTGGAATCCTAGCTAAGGTAGTTGGGCTAATAAGTAAAGTTGGTTTTCTATTTAGCCTTATTTATCACGGCCTCTTCATTCATTATTAAATCCATTAATAAAAAATAAGTTGTACTACTATACTACTACTGCCACCCCAGTAGCGCATACATGACCCACTGCTGAGTAACTGTGCCACGCTGGCCAGGAGTTTCGTATCAAGTTTTCATACTCCTGCGCCTGGATTTTCGGCCTTTTCATTTTCTTCTGTCGGTTCTTACGACATCCTCATGACAGAATTCTTCAATTATTTTGGCGGCCCCCTATCTTCAATACAACTGTGAAGTTATTCGCAGCTTTGTTCTCTCTTTGTTTTCGTAATACATTTTTTCTTACAAAAAAAGTATTCAGTGAAAACGTTTTCGTAATACATTATTTCTTACTAGAATAGTATTTAGTGAAGACGGTGCTAACGGTCACAAAGGTTTTGCTTAACGAATATTTTAAGATATTATGCAAATATTGCATACGTTACTAATGGTGGTTATACATTTATATAGCCACGCGCGTTGGGAAAAGAGAATTCTATAACCAGAAAAAGAGGTTACACAATTCAGTTCTAAATACTTCAAGATGGAAGATTTGGTCGTAATATACTTCTCATCAGAAAAATCGATACAGTTCCCTTTTTATGGTTTTAAACAAAATACGAAACTTATGAAAGTTTAATTTGAATTTAGAACATTAATTAGGATTTGAAAACCTTTTGATGTTCACTATTAAATGACATTTCACATATGTTTATTCCTAAATATATACATTTTTATGATAATCCTTACAAAACATAAACTTGCAAGGTGTTTCGATTTTTCTGATGAGAAGTATATTGTTCTTGTAAACGGTAATTTACCTTAGTGCTCATCGTCGATATACTCCTTCATGACGAGGCCGTAGATCGGGTTTTGCACCCCGAACAGACGTTCTTACATCAGCGGTCTGTTACCTGGAATCTGTCAACATTCTCCGTTCAACATTCACCTAATCAAAATACATATTTCTTTTAGTCATAAGATGTTCCCGGTCTTTTTAGTAAAAATAATTATAAATTTACACGAACATATAAATAGAAAAGAGCTATCTATCTATCTAACAGCCACAGAAGTCCACTGCTGAACATAAGCCTTCCCTCATAGATTTCCACAATGTGCGATCTCGTGCAGACCGCATCCACCGACTCCCAGCGACCTTCACAAGGTCGTCCGCCCACCTAGTCGGGGGTCTTCCCACGCTCCTCTTTCCCATACGTGGACGCCACTCCAAGACTTTTATGCCCCAGCGGCCATGTGTTCTTCGGGCCACGTGGCCTGCCCATTGCCACTTGAGCTTGATGAAAAGAGCTAATAACCTTGAAACTGCTGAACTGATTTTGATAAAACATGTCTAAACCCACAACAGGAAAACGTGCTTACAAATAAAAAAACAACATAATCCGCCATTTAGAAATTACGATGCCGCAGACATCTTTAAAGACACGTTAAACTTATAATCACCCTTATTTCTAGTTAGTGATTAAAAAAGTTTTCTTAAAATCGACGTACCTATATATTTCAGTAGCATGGGTTCGAAACCCTTACGGTCATTCATAGAATAAACTCTCCCATTAAAATCTTTATCTATTACTATTTAAAATGGTAGGTACATATATCCATTATAATAATTTAAAATATCTGATAAAGACATACAAATAAAAAAATACACACGGAATTAAAATCAATCACGCCCACCAGATATGCATAAGTTAAACAGACAGATTCAATTTGTTTACTGTTTTTAAATAACATAAAATTATTAATTCCATATTTCACTGAGAATTAAAATGGCAGGATTAATTGATACATCAAGATAAGTTTGGATAATAAACTTTATCCACTGATATTCGGCACTTTTTAGTTCGTAGATACCCAATGATGCAGTAGAGGTAAGTATGTTATATTTTGCATTATTTTTCCCCAATGCCGTGGGGCCAGTCTGACTTAATTTGGCACAGTTTTCATCCATGCTAATTCAATAGTCAAAATTGACAATCAAAATAATTTTGATTGACGATTTTAACAGCTTTGTGAACCTACTAATACCATAGTATACTTAAATATTGTCGTAGTTCGGGGCGTATGCTACGCTACACGCTTTTGACACACAAACTTGGCAAGAACTCCGCAGAACGCTAGCAATGCGTTGTGTCGATTAAGCACTTCAATGGAAATTAGTAGGATTGATATTCTAAACCAATCACCAATAAAGCTATAGCGCAGATCTTCTTTATTTCAGCCCATATTTGGCCCACTGTTGAGCCTCCTGCCACTGTGCCTGGCAAGACGGGTTGGCACAGGGTTTATATCAGCTTTTCCTTCTGTTGCCGCTACATGATACGCCTCTTGTGGCCTCTTTAGGATGGTGTGGGTTGGTGACTTTTTGTATTCTTGAGCCATCCTAATATACTTATCCAAATATCAAAGATGCGCTCGTGCCATTATCCGGATGACTATTATTATTTACTACTCAGCCCACAAATGACTCACTGCTGAGTTGGGCCTTCTCCCATCACAGAAAGGGTCATTAGCCTGCTGTGCCACGGGTTGGCATAGGGTTTCGTGTCAAGTTTTCCTTCTCTTGCGGCCACGGTCATATCATTTCCTTTTGTCGGCTCTTACAACACCTTAAGACGAAATCGATTACTATTTGGATTAATATTTAATAAAGGAAATATAATACTAATTTACGAACAAAATGTGTATTGATCAGACACCGGAATCGTTTCCTCACAGCGCTATCCGAAACAGGTTGTTTACATAACCGCGTCCCACTTAGGCCGCATTTCGGACCTAAGCGAAAAAAAGCGAAACCCCAAGTGACGTAACGGCCCAAATCCAAATGGAATGTCCAAGAAAAAAAAGTTATTATCAAAATCTTCACACCATCCCACCTCGAACGCAACAAGCTGCGCGTGCGACGGTGAACCGCAGTCGCACCTGACGCGCCGACGAGTGTTGCCGACAGCCCGAACATTACCGACAATAACCGAAGTTTGCCGAAAAAAAGTGTTTTTTTGAATCGCGTATATATTTTGATATATTTTCAATTTGCGAATTCAGTGGTTGAAACTTTTCAGTACCCGGGTGAAGTGAGAGTGTACGGAAGTGGGCGTAGCATGCGCCAGAGTTGATATTTTCACTTTCTAGGCGACGGGACACTGCACGGTGAGTTATGATACACTACTCAGTGTACTGGGAGATCCTATTATAAATTATCTATCCAAGACATATTTTTTTGTATTTCTTTCTTAATTTCCTATCAATCGACTTTATGGATATTGGGGAAACTATAAGCAGATTTCAAGTCTATTTCATCGATTTGGACAGCAGCGGAAAGGACTTGGCAAGAAACACAGTTACCAACAAACATGTAAAATTACTTGGATAAGAAAACAATGAATAACTACAGAGTTTCTTGCCGGTTCTTCTCTGTAGAGCAGCACTCAGAACCTGTGATAGCTCCAAAGTGGTTGGACGGTTGTTTGTTCGAATTTGTATGAAATTCACGTGGTGACGAATTTAGCATAGATAATGTCACCAACGCATACAAACCTAAGGGTGTCGGTTGAGGCGTCAAACGGAAGATCACCTAGCCGCTAAAGTAGGACAGATTAATACAAACCATTTGTCAACCAATCTTGCTAGCGTAGCACAGTCGGCTAATTTACTTCCATGAGCATGGAGGAGGACCGACTTACCAGTAGGTCAAGAGAATGTATGACTGAAATGTGAATATAGGACTGAAATGACGATGATGACGCTCCGTGGAAGTTATTTGGTATGTCACCAACCCATCTTTCGAGTTCCGTACCTAATAACCAAAAGAAAACTACTAAACTAGATACGCAGCTAATTGCCTTATGAAAACGAAAATTTGATGAGAAAATAAAATTTGGTAGGAAAATCCCGCCATGTCCTTTAGTCGACTCTCACGACACCTTCAGGAAGAATTGGGGTGTGAACTTAAGTACTCTAAATGCGCCACGCGGCCAAGTGTGCACAATAAGGAAAATTCAAATCGAAATCCTCACTGACCCAAATTCGTATGCGGGCTGCGCTGTAACATTGACACAAATAATGTGATTACTTAGCTGTTCGGCCCAATCCTTGAAGCTTTTGTTACCCAAAGATTGTACAAACAGCTCATTATACAAGGTGTAACAAAAATCCTACAGCGAAGTGAGGGCATGGAGGCTCGTCAAAGAGTTCTATGTATAAATCGTTTCTCTATTTTGAAGCATGAGGGAGAAACTGTGGTTTTTTACCTGACAGCTAAACGCCAGCCGGGTTATGTGGGACTCCGAGGCTCGGAAAGATGATGATTGTGCCCCAACCTACCCAATAAAACCAACGGTGACCTTGTAACAGGGCCACGGGTTTCACTCCCCACAATGGGGAGCATGCTTCGCGACCCTGATGGGGCCTTGACCCGCTTGTACCAGGTGGCCCCACGCCTTGAGGGGAGCTCTGGTCGTCCCCAACCCATCGAGAGGGACGTGCGGGACATTGCACGTGCCCGCCTACCTGCCCGCCCCTCCGTAGCTAGCGACGGCAACTCTGGACCACCTATGTCGCGGCAGTTTAAGGCTCTCGAGGCAGCTCTGAGGACAATGGAGTCCTCCGAGCCGAGCCTCTGTGTGCCGCTCTTCGCCTGGCCTCTCCCCGTGGGCCCGCCCGGCATGGTTGACTCTGAACCGATAGGCCAAACGGATCCTAAAGGCACGCAAGCCCCCTCACCACAACAAGGTGGCAGCACGGTCGAGGGGGAACTGATCTAACTGAATAAATCTGAAATACAAAAGATATTATTTAGAGCTTTTTCGAAAAAATACGTCTTGTTATGATTTAATTAATTGACGGTCGTAACACATTACAATATATGTGTTTTTTTTGTTTATAGCAATTGATTAGTGACCTAATCTCACATTTTGGTATGTTATCGTTGTTTTGTATCATTTCAAATATGCAACCACCCATTTGCTTGCTAGCACATTCGCTTTTTCTTATTCAAATTGATTTTCAGGAGCAGACAAAGTAAATATGGCCTTTAAGCAAACTTTAAAAACAAAAAAAATGAAGAATAAAAAAAACCATTAAATTAGTAATATTTGAATGTTCTTCATAAATTTAAATTAATAAAGTATGTATGGGAGTGTGTGTGTGTGTGTGTGTGTGTGTGTAAACATGTAAAGGTTTCCGTCTCTTGCGGCTATATAGATTTTCAGCCTCATCATTTCCTTTTGTCGACACCCTCAGGAGGAAATAGGTTAGCGATACTATGCATTCTAAACTCGTCACCACACTGAATAACATTACATAGTTTAAAAAGGTAACTTTAGGCCGTATTACAATTAACATGACCTACTCCATCTAAGCAACCATAATATATGATACAAGCTATAAACGAACCTGCAATATCTTTCCGCCTAATGTTGTCGGAGCCCCTATCTAATCTATGTTTAAAATATAATAAATGCTCTTGACCCCCATTGGAGAATATTTATCCGATGCTGCATCACTGGAATGTAGGCATAGGGTTTAGGTCTGAATTTTACTTCTTTTATAACTTCTAACCAACAAACGAGATGACCAAGTGCCGAACCGGCCGTGGTCACCGAAGTGACACGGCCGTAACTTAAGCAAATCACCAACCAACAGCAAATCAACCAAAGCAAATTATCAGTAACTGTAATTATTCAACTTCCTCCTCTGACCCGCCACTACTCTACTCACCCCATAGATGACCCACTGCTATGTTGGACCTCCTCCAATTACATGGAACGTCATTAGCCTATTTTGCCACGCTGGTCAGACGGATTGCGCAGGGTTTCGTATCAAGTTTTCCATCAGTCACAGCTAAGTTTTCGGTCTTGTCATTTCCTTGTCGACTCTAACGACACCCTCAGGATGTATTCACCACGCGGAAAAAACTGCCGACTCGCCTAGCAGCTAAAAAAACATTACAGTAATCATTAAATAATGATAAGAAGATACAAACGTCTTGCACAAGTATGAACTGTGTTTGGGAAATACTGACTGAACACACTGGGTACAAACCAGAACAAAAGTAACGGGAGATTTATTTTATATATTTATTATTAAATGACACTTTATGAATTTCAGGGATTAAGACTAAGTAAAATTTAGACAAGGCATCATTGGAATAGTTGCGAAATATGAAGTAAAGTGTCTCAAATAACTAACAATAGCAGGAATAATTACAAATTATCAATAACAGAAGCCAAACCAAACATTACCCAACGTCTAAAAAGACAAACAGTACATTATCATGTCTCAACAATTGACACAGCTAATCTATTGAAACTGCTATGCCTTAAGCAATGACATTTAGGTACGCCATTATACGACAAATAAAATCCCACACTAGATAGACTATGCGAAAGTGCAAATCGATCGTTGCGAGATCGTCAAGTTGCATAATCTAAACAGGGCTGCCACCTCACACCTGTTAGTTATCAACTGAATGAACCACTTACATTAATGAAGTTCCGTTTCCGATTGGATATAATATAATATTATATTAAGCCCAATTTGTCCGTGTGGTAACGGATTTAGAATAAATAGTATCACCAACCCATTTGATTCTGAGCATGCCCTCAGGATGGAATGGGTTGGTGATACTATTTATAAAAAGGAGCGTAAGACAAAGCCGAAAAGGTAGCCGCAAGAGAAGGAAAACTTGAACCAAAATCCTGTGCCAACAAACCTGGCCAGCGTAGCGCGGTATGTTAATTACCCTCCATGAAATGGGAGGAAGCTTGATTCAGCAGTGGGTAGTTTATGGGCTAAGTAGTAGTAGAGGCAAGTGTACTATTTAAAATAATTTGCTATTATAAGTAACTAGCGACCCGACCCGGCTTCGCACGGGTGCAATGATTAACATCTAAATTTATCAGTGTTTCTCTACAATATTATGCATGTATTATTAAACCTTCCTCGTGAATCACTCTATCTATTAAAAAAAACCGCTTCAAAATCCGTTGCGTAGTTTTGAAGATTTAAGCATACATAGGGACGGACAGACGACAGCGACTTTGTTTTATACTATGTAGTGATAGTGATGCGAATCCTGCTTTCAAAATCGTCTCTAAGCTATTATTCAAACTTTATAGCAATCGCAATCAAATTTAACTAACACAATTGTATGAGTACTGTCAAAAAGTATTACTACTACGAAGCTATCGAAAATAACGATCACGGTACGATTCAAGTCATTTCGGTTAGAGTATATATAAATAAATCAATATTGTTTTGTTAGTCGATTAAATTGACTGACTATTTGAAAATTTCATCCAGGAACAAGTAGGTGGCATTTAATCACGACGATTATAAGGACATTTCCCAAGCTATGTTTGAAGTTTATAATAACGAATTTTTACTTAAGGCGGGTTTATTTTTGTATATTACACGTAACAAAATCAATAACTATTAATTTTATATGTTATACTTAATTTAATGAATCAGTTACATTAATGAAGTGAATGCATGCAATGCATGAATTTCCGTTTATTTCATGTTTGTGACTAGCCAACCCACTCAGAACGAAAGGGATGTCACAAGCTTGAAGTTTGTATCTGAGCCATATCAATCAAATGAAACAATGTTGATACCTTGCAGAAAATGATATCTTGACAGTTCTGATCGTGTTATTTTATTTAATAAAACCGGAATTAATTTAAACAACACGATCAAATCCGTCAAGAAATCATTTCCCGCAATGTGCAAAGATCTTGAAAACCTAAGACATCATGATGTTCATACCGTTTGCATAGCATAACCTATTTTCTAGTTCTATGGTTTGTTTATTTTAATATTGAGCGAACCAGTTACATTAATGAAGTTCCGTTTCCGACCAGATGTGTTGTTGAATAACATTTAATAATTTTATTATATTTAAACAGGTGTGTTCTGTTATATTACGTCCGCCCGTGTTCTTTGATTAATGGACTAAATATGACGGGAAACAAACTCTTTCGAAATATGTTGGCTCATCACTCACTCAATATCGTAGATAATTTCCTATCGTTTCAAATCAAAATTCATTGGCTCATTTGAGCGCTTTTGACAGTTCAATGTTACATTTATCATTTACCACCGGTTTGGCAAAAAGCTCTGAAGCTGCTTTATTTTATATTTGATTTATTTATAATTCTTTTTTTGCTTGATTGTGAAATTAATAATCAATTACTATAATAAAATCCCACACTAGATAGACTATGCGAAAGTGCAAATCGATCGTTGCGAGATCGTCAAGTTTAATAATCTAAACAGGGCTGCCACCTCACACCTGTTAGTTATCAACTGAATGAACCACTTACATTAATGAAGTTCCGTTTCCGATTGGATATAATATAATATTATATTAAGCCCAATTTGTCCGTGTGGTAACGGATTTAGAATAAATAGTATCACCAACCCATTTGATTCTGAGCATGCCCTCAGGATGGAATGGGTTGGTGATACTATTTATAAAAAGGAGCGTAAGACAAAGCCGAAAAGGTAGCCGCAAGAGAAGGAAAACTTGAACCAAAATCCTGTGCCAACAAACCTGGCCAGCGTAGCGCGGTATGTTAATTACCCTCCATGAAATGGGAGGAAGCTTGATTCAGCAGTGGGTAGTTTATGGGCTAAGTAGTAGTAGAGGCAAGTGTACTATTTAAAATAATTTGCTATTATAAGTAACTAGCGACCCGACCCGGCTTCGCACGGGTGCAATGATTAACATCTAAATTTATCAGTGTTTCTCTACAATATTATGCATGTATTATTAAACCTTCCTCGTGAATCACTCTATCTATTAAAAAAAACCGCTTCAAAATCCGTTGCGTAGTTTTGAAGATTTAAGCATACATAGGGACGGACAGACGACAGCGACTTTGTTTTATACTATGTAGTGATAGTGATGCGAATCCTGCTTTCAAAATCGTCTCTAAGCTATTATTCAAACTTTATAGCAATCGCAATCAAATTTAACTAACACAATTGTATGAGTACTGTCAAAAAGTATTACTACTACGAAGCTATCGAAAATAACGATCATATCAATCAGATGAGCCATATCAATCAAATGAAACAATGTTGATACCTTGCAGAAAATGATATCTTGACAGTTCTGATCGTGTTATTTTATTTAATAAAACCGGAATTAATTTAAACAACACGATCAAATCCGTCAAGAAATCATTTCCCGCAATGTGCAAAGATCTTGAAAACCTAAGACATCATGATGTTCATACCGTTTGCATAGCATAACCTATTTTCTAGTTCTATGGTTTGTTTATTTTAATATTGAGCGAACCAGTTACATTAATGAAGTTCCGTTTCCGACCAGATGTGTTGTTGAATAACATTTAATAATTTTATTATATTTAAACAGGTGTGTTCTGTTATATTACGTCCGCCCGTGTTCTTTGATTAATGGACTAAATATGACGGGAAACAAACTCTTTCGAAATATGTTGGCTCATCACTCACTCAATATCGTAGATAATTTCCTATCGTTTCAAATCAAAATTCATTGGCTCATTTGAGCGCTTTTGACAGTTCAATGTTACATTTATCATTTACCACCGGTTTGGCAAAAAGCTCTGAAGCTGCTTTATTTTATATTTGATTTATTTATAATTCTTTTTTTGCTTGATTGTGAAATTAATAATCAATTACTATAATCTCAGAAATTACCCAATACTGATTGGAGCGTCCTACAAGCTCATGGATATTAATGCCACACTGGCTACACATTCAGGATTTGTAAAAAGGTTTCCTTCCCTTGTCGCTAGATTCTTGCGTTGCTTTAGTCGTTAAACCATTAATACGTTAATTGGTCCTGTTGCCGAAACACACCCTGCTTTTGAATAAAGCTTCTCTTCTTTCAATAAGTACATAAAAATCTTCATCTAAATAAGTAAAGAAAGCTAAGGTCTACAAAGAATTGTTGTCAGGATACATCCTGCTTGCTTTATAAGGCGTGTCAGCAAGCTGGCGTAATGTCTCACCGTTCTGTCAATAATTGTAATGTTTATTTTAGCGTTGCGTAGATATTTTCATACCGCAACACTTATGCCAGCCCTAATGCATTTAAACGTAGTGTTTCTCGTGTGAAACTGAGTATTACATCACATCGATACCTAAGTAGGTTGACTAAGAAAAAAGTTGTTAGTGTTAAATTACGCAGTAGAAAGTACTCAGCTCAGAGCGTGACCGCAACTAGAGCATAAAAATGTTCGGTTGACGCTGACGCTGGTACTAATTACTGGAGAACATTTGATTGAGATACTTTGATCAACATATTATATCTTGTAGGTATATACTATATGCGACCAAAGAAAACAGCTTGTTAAAAGACTTCGATGCAAGGGATGGAAATATTAAAAAAAAGACTGTGCCCTGTGCGTATCTTTCTATTAAAATAGGACCACCAACAATATAACAAAACAACTAAAAACATCAAAACATAGCCAAGAGTTGGCTAATTGTTCTGTTCACCTGCTTAAAGTATATATCACATAAAGCCTTATTTTTTAATTGTTTAACTACCACATACAGTTTAAAATTGTAGGAATTCTAAATGCAAACTAGTTACTCATGTCTAAAAGTCTGTAAAAGCCGCCTATGATCCAACAAGTCCCGCCTGGCATTTTCGGCCAATTTCCTTTCCTGAAAGATCTTTCGTCTCGGAGACTTCTGCTAAGATATTACTTAGAGTTGCGGTATTTCACATCACATGTGTTTTATATCTTTGTTTAATATAAAATCTTTTTCTTTCAAAAATCTTGTGGCGATTTTAATAATGGAATGGGTACAATATAATAAAATTAAGAACTCTGCTATTGTTTACGGAATGCACGACATCATTTGTCACATTCTGAATTACATTGTTAACACGACTGTCGCTTTTCGACGCACGCACGCACACTACACTACACTCGTTTGTATATTTAAATGAAACTCGCACTGCTTTGTATGAACCGAAATTTATTATCTATTAATTATCATTATAAGCTTATTACACTGAACCAAACCATAGCGGCGGCTAATTCGACGGCAGCGACATCTAGTAAGAATTGTAGAAGCTTGTTGACTAATTACACTGAACATATTCCGCCCACCAAAGGACTAGTTCCTTTTATAATCTGAATTGAAATCAACTACAATTAAATGGCAACCTTCAAGTTCACAAAGATGTCGATCCGCCCACCGTTGGGAATACATTTTACTTTAAGTTTAAACTTAAACGGTTTCAAAAACTACACAATTTACAAGTAACTGAATACAATAATAATATTTTAGGTTTTCAACTTTAGACAATAATAGACATTTTGTTTAGACACTACATATACTAGCTTGAATCTGTATAACAATATGAACATAATTAACATACACACAACATAACATATTTTATCGCAGTAAACATACTGTTATAGTTTAAACATTACTTTTCTTTAGTCAGCTTTTGGTAATAAACATAATTTGTTACAAGGATGTTTACACAGACCATTTTTAGTTTTAAGTGTTACAACTCGAGTGACATCATCTTTTCCGGGATGTTTCTCAACAACCTTTCCTAATAACCATTTGGATGGCGGGATATTGTGGTCCCTGACAATCACCACATCACCAACACATGGCTCAGATTTCTTAGTGGCCCATTTATAACGCTGATTTAAAGTTACCAAATATTCATCTGACCATTTTTTCCAGAAATCGTTAACAATTTTTTGACTCAGTTTCCATCTTTGTAAACCTGAACCGACACAACTGGTGTAGTCCTCATCTGGCAGAGTAACTAGGGGTTCTCCCACTAAAAAATGTCCAGGTGTCAGGGGTAATGGGTCTTCAGGGTTGTCGCTTAAACATGATATCGGACGTGAATTCAAGCATGCTTCGATCTGAGCTAGCACCGTCGACAATTCTTCGAAAGTTAACTTGACGTCACCTATAACTCTTCTGAGATGTGCCTTTACTGAACGAACACCAGCTTCCCACAACCCCCCGAAGTTAGGCGCGTGTGGAGGTATGAAGTGCCAGGTGGTACCTTCATTCGCTAATTGGTTAGTAATTTCGCCTGGAAATTGTAATAAAGATCGTTTCAACATCTCACGTAGCTCCTTTTCAGCACCTACGAAGTTAGTGCCATTGTCACTGTACAAATGTTGACAATGACCTCTTCTGGAAACAAATCTGCGAAATGCTGCTATGAACCCACTTGTTGTCAAATCTGATACTGCCTCCAAGTGGATAGCCCTTGTTGCCATGCACACATAAACACATATGTAGCCCTTGTAAGACTTAGCTCCTCTTCCTGGTGAAAAACGAAGATTTATGCAGCCTGTGAAGTCTACCCCTGATGATCTAAACGGTTTATCAGGGACTATTCTAGCTTTAGGCAGTTGGCCCATAAATTGGTTGTTATTTTGTCGGGAATATCTAAGGCACGTGACACATTCCCTGTAACACTTCTTGACTCGCTCTCTAGCTCTGATAATCCAATATTTTGACCGTAATAAATTGAGCATTATTTGCGGCCCTCCATGTAAGGTCTTAAGATGGGCGTCTATAATTATCAGCTTAGTGAGGTGACACTCACTAGGCATAATGATTGGATGTTTCTTGTTATAGTGGACTTGAGCCTCATTAATTCTTCCACCTACTCTTAATACTCGATTTTCATCCAAAAATGGAGAAAGTGTATACAGCAGGCTCCTTTTCGTGACTTGACCATTAAGCTTTAAATGTTTTAAATCCTGTTCAAAATATAAACCCTGTGTCACTCTTATACAGCATTCTAAAACTTCTTGTGATTCTTTAACAGACACATTGTTTGAAGTTACACGTTGGTCCTTGGGTACCTTGATGTACAGAAATCTTCTACAATAGGACAGTACTCGTAACATCTTCTGTAAATTAGAAAACCTTCTCCATATAGGCTCTTGTGGATTTTGTACTACTGTAGTTAAAGCCTTTATCGGCCGTTCTTCTTCGTGTGTGACGAACTCCAAAGTGTTAGTATATTCTTGCGATTGGCGCAGAAAATAAGGCCCTTCCCACCACAAGCGATGATTAATTAATTGTGAAATAGTCATACCCCTTGAAGCGCAGTCTGCTGGATTTTGAGCTGTCGCCACATAGTTCCATTGTTCTCGATCGATTATAGAGAGTATCTCTGATACTCGATTACTCACGAAGGTAGTCCAACGACTTGGCTCTCCTCTAATCCACGCAAGAACGACCTTGGAATCGGACCATGCAAATAATTGCTGTTTATGAATACCCATAATCTGTGATACCTCTAATAATAACTTGGTGGCCAGCAATGCCGCACAGAGTTCTAGTCTTGGTATAGAAATTTCTTTGTCGATCGGGGCGACCTTCGTTTTAGCTGTCACTAACTTCGTGTTAATCTCGCCTTTCTCGTTTCTTGATTTGATGTACACAACACCTGCATAAGCCATTTGACTGGCATCTCCAAATGCATGCAATTCCAAGTGATCACTATCTCTTGTATTTAGCCATCTTGGGATTGATATACTCTTTACATTGCCTAGATCTCGCCTGAATTTGATCCACTCTGTTAACAATTTTGATGTTAATTGATCATCCCAATTCAGTCCAGATTTCCACAACCTTTGAATAAATGCTTTAGCTGTGACTATCACCGGAGCAATCCAACCCAATGGGTCATATAGTCTCGCTACATCTGATAACACTTGTCGTTTTGTAACAAAATCTTCAACTTCTCCTAAATTATATGTATACTCGAAATTGTCCGTATTTTTGTTCCATGCTATTCCCAGGACCTTTATCATATTATTTACCTTGAACACAACTGACTGATCAGACCGTTTTCTCTCATTTTCGATATGGTTTAACAATTGTTGGCTGTTGCTATACCATTTTTGTAGCTGAAATCCACCTGCTTTCATCAACATGCTCAGTTGGTTAAATATCTCTATTGTTTCCTCTTCACTTTCACAACCAGTCAGCAAGTCGTCCATATAGTAGTCCTGCAAAGTTATCTTCGAAGCCAATGGATACTTATCTTGCTCATCTCTTGCCAATTGTTGAAGACTTTTCACAGCTAAGTATGGAGCACATGATGTCCCAAAAGTGAGTCTCAATAATTTGTAATGACGAATAGGCTGATTCGGATGTGGTCGCCACAGAGTCCTCTGATAGTCAACATCACTTTCATGTACAAGAACCTGTCGATACATTTGCACTAAGTCAGCTACTATGCAATAGGGATGCCTTCTCCATCTCATCAAAATATGGCGCAAGTCTTGTTGTAATTTAGGCCCCACCAATAATGTATCATTTAGGGATACGTCATTTACACCTTTGCATGACGCATCAAAAACTATGCGAACCTTCGTGGTATCCTTATCTTCTCTTATGACTGCATGATGGGGAAGATATACTGCGCGAGGGTTGGTAATATTTTCTTCTTGTATTAAAATCATATGATTTTGACTTACATAATCTTCTATAGCCCTTTTGTAATCTTCTCCTAGTTTTTCATTCCTCTGTAGCTTTTTTTCTAATGAACTAAATCTCCTGAGTGCAATTTCCCTTGATTTCCCATGAATACATTTGGGCTCTTCTTCTCGAAAGGGTAACCTTACCACATACCGTCCTTCAGAAGATCTCTCTGTTGTCTTCTCATAAAGTTCTTCACATTTCTTCTCTTCTCGAGTCAATAACCTGTTTCCAATTACATCCGGTTCTCTTTCTATCTCCCAAAACTGTCTCAAAAGATCGTCTTCTCTCATCTTCATGTGCATGACCCGTGGTGTCACATATTGACGATGAATTACTCTGCCAGACAAGACCCAACCCAATTGTGTCTTCTGGGCGATCGGACCATTGTTAGATGGATGCTTCAAAAGATTACCTAAGATGATGTCACTGTAAATATCAACACCCAAAATTACATCAATTTTCTTAGGCAAACCATAATGAGGATCAGCAAGAGGTAATTCGTTTATCTCTGGCCAATCCACAATTGAAGTTTTAGTGGATGGTAAGAAAGAGGTAAGAGAACTTAAAACAAAGGCATTAACTTGTACAGAATATTCAGAGTTATTAAGTGATTCAAGATAAAATGTTACCATACTTTTTGATCGCAGCTGGGCATCACCGACACCAGATACTAGACCTGTCACAGGAACTCGTTTAAGGCCTAAAGATTGTGCTATATTTTCGGTGACAAATGAAGCTTCGGAACCTTGGTCTATAAGCACTCGTATAACTTGATTGTAGCCATCCACTGATTTGGCCTTGGCCAAAGCCGTTGCCAATAACACCTCTCCTTGGTGTTCCTCCTTTGTAAAATGAGCTACAACTCTCTTCTCTGACTCTGGACTCGCTCGGGTTCCATGGGTCGCTTGGGCCAAGACAGGTTCCGCTGTGGCGCTGGGTTCAGGAACTAATGTCCTCTCAAAATGTAGCAGTGTATGATGTCTTCTGCCACACCGACGACAGCATGTCGCTTGGTGACAGCCTCTTACTGTATGATTCGATGACAAGCAGTTGAAGCATAGTCCCTTGACTTGTATATACTCAGATCTCTCTTGGGGAGACTTGCTTATAAACTCTTTACACTGATGAAGCAGATGCTGGTTGGAGCATAGTGTGCAGACTTTAATTTTTTCCCTTTTGTCTTCTTGAATAGATGCATGTAATGCTGTATATTTTGTTTTTGGCATTTGTTTTGTTGTAGTAGTAGTATAAGATTTTGCAATGGGTTTGTTGCCATCTAACATCTCAAGTGCTCTGAATCTTGACTCTAGAAAGTTAATTAGTTGCTCCCAAGTAGGTAAGTCATCTGACTTATTGTGACAAACTTCTATTTCCCATTGTTTTCGCGTCTCATAGTCTAGCTTAGACATTACCAAGTAGCTAATAATAATGTCCCATGACTCTGTGTTCACGCCTAAATTTCTTAATGATTTCAAACAGGCGGAGGTAGTATCAAGCAGTTGTTTGATTGAATAGGCGGAAGCGACTGTGACCGTTTTCTGCAAAAATAAGCGTTTTAGTATCTCATTAGAGTTATATCTCTTGTTATTATAGCGGCGAATTAATGTATTCCAAGCCTCGTCATAATTCATATCAGTTGTAGACAAATTTTTCAAAAGCAATTCAGGCTCACCTCTTAACGTTCCCTTCAAGTAATGCAACTTTTGTACAGCGCTTAAGCTATGGTTATTATGAATCAAGGCGACGAACATATCATAAAAACTTTGCCACTCTTCGTAAGCACCGGAAAATGTGGGGAGGTGAATTTGCGGCAATTTCACTTCACAATTTGAGGTTACTCCTTGAGGCATTTGACTTTTGTCAGCTAAGCACGTGGTTGCATTTTGTGTTGTAACCTCCAAATCTTCCTTCAATCTCGTTTTATATTCTAGATACGTCTCTTCGACTGACTCATGCACATTACTCGTGAAATATGCCAATTTGGATTTTTCTTCTTTTCTTGCTGTAATAATAGCCTCCATGTGACCGGCGGTGAAATTACTCCACATTATCTCCAGTCGTTCCAATCTAGATTCTATATAACTCTTCGTAATTCGGTCTTTTGGTGACTTACGATAATTATTATACGCTTTAGTTATTTGGTCTTTGAACTCCTCTTGCTTGAGAATTAGTCCTTCCATTATTTAAATTTCCACTTGCAACGCAACGTATTAATCTATTCAAATCAAATCAAAGCCGGCGTTACCTGCTCTGCTCGTTTTTTATTCGTATTCTTCTTCTTCTTACTCACGATTTACGCAGTTCCCGGGTTTCGGCACCAGATGTCGCTTTTCGACGCACGCACGCACACTACACTCGTTTGTATATTTAAATGAAACTCGCACTGCTTTGTATGAACCGAAATTTATTATCTATTAATTATCATTATAAGCTTATTACACTGAACCAAACCATAGCGGCGGCTAATTCGACGGCAGCGACATCTAGTAAGAATTGTAGAAGCTTGTTGACTAATTACACTGAACAACGACTACTTATGTATATGTTTAAGGGTTCCAACCTAGATAGGAACTGTTTATTAGAATTTCTGTTGTTCGTATTACCTGTCTTGTTGTCTTAAAAATAATAAATAGGTAGATCTGGCAAACAGACGTCTGCCAGCCGCTCTTTCGATGCGGTTCGTTTATATATTTTAAAGATCTGAAGTTATGATAAATGGTGAATTTAGAAGTGCAAGACTTAGTGTTATTTATAGACATCATTTATTTATTTAGTGCATATCCCATCCAATAAACTTGAAGGTTGAAATCTGAAATACGGTGAGGTAAAAAAAAATTCCTACTACTACTATGTACTTTCAAACTATTTTGAGATTTAGAAATCAAACACTTTGTAACGGATTTGTTGCGTGTATATTACATTTACATTTTAATGTGTAATGATCGCGGAAACCTAAGACATCATTATTTTGAAATGTTTAACCATAGACCTAATTAAATAATAATGATGACCTCACTGAAATTAAATCACTCAATTTCTCAACAACAACCAAGTCATGAGCAAAAGGAAGCAGGTCCAAATTGTTGCTTTTTTGGAATAAGTTGATTACTTGTTGAGGTCGTTTATACAATTAACATTTCCTACAAAGCAGCGAGTCTAAACTGGCGAAGCAAGACAAATAAAAGTAAAAGTTGGTAAAATAAATCACAGGATCTACATTCACGAACCTTTGATAAAATTTGGCTAGACATCGCGTGGCCTAACTAATTAGGGTACAATAAATGCAGTCAATTTCCCGTTCACTCTTATTTCCCTCCATGAATTTGGAGGAGGCCCGACTCATTAGTGGGTCATTTATGGGCTGAAACGACGACGACGAATGCAGTCAAGACCAACATCAGTCAAAGTCCTAAACTCAATCGGATAGAGACGACTAGACTTGGAATTTAAGAAATATGAATTTCGCGGATATGAATTCTGTGTGGTAACGGATTTAGAATACATAGTTTCACCCTGATGGTGTCATAGGAGCCGATAAAAGGAAATTGCTAAGGCCGAGAACCAAGAGAGGGAAAATTCGATATGGAACTCTGTCAACCCGTCTGGCCAACGTGGCACAGTAGACTAATTACCATGTACGAGTAGTTGGAGGCCAGAACCGATAATCAACATGCCCAAGATCCATAATATTAATTTAAAATTTCGCGCCCAACCGACACGTCCATTATGTCAGCTTCCAAAATGGATATTTTTAATTAGATCGCGTAACTTGGAGCGTGGGAATCGATAATTCGTGCTTCATCGGCTAATCTCGGGTGTTCGGGTGTTATCGTGCGCGGTAACGGCCAATCAGCGTAAGAGTATGACGCAATAGCTTTCACTAGCGCCCAAAGCAAACACGCCGATAGGTTTTGTAATTGGAATGCAATGCTTTCTTATTTTGATTTTGAGTCGGTTTCCTTGGTTTCATAACAACGGCGGTCGTTCGTGCATTATAATACTTCCGTTTTTGTCGGTTAAATTTGTGATGCATCACTAATCCGGAGCACGCGTCTATTGTCAGAATTGAATCATCATTCAAAGAAATTGATGTTCATCATTATACGTTACCAAATTGTCTGTGTGATACATTTGGAATACACGGAGTCATCAATCCATTCCATTCTGTGGGTGCCAACTACTTAATTTTGTCAGAAACCATATATAATATGAAACTCTGTCTCAATTTGTCTGGCTATTTCTCAAACAGTACATGATGATGATAAAATATGTAAAAAACTGTTTGGTGACGAAGTTTGATTATGATCACATACTCGTTGCATCCTGAGTGTGCACGAGGTGAACACTGAGCCCAGTGCCACTAGAGTAACTTTGCCTCTATGAGATCAGTGAGGTCAGTGAACTAACTTGTATCGCCGAGGCTGTTCACAAACATGTACACAAAATAGAAGTGACACCTAGACAAGGTGCTTCTGGTTTATATGAAGACCCCGACCCCGGATTCGAACCAGAACCTCTCCTTTTTCCAATTTCATTCCACGCTAAGCTCGTGAATGAATATTATATTTATATATACTCGTATAGTAACACATTTACGTCATCCCCTGTCAAAGCAGTCAAGATGGAGGGAGAACTTTTCTCACATTCCAAACGTGTACTTTCTCATCGTACATAGGTACTGCACCTTTGAGCTCCTCTTCTACGTAAAGTATTGTTATGCAAGTGAGCCAAGGCCCTCGGCCGGCACACATCAACATAGCCTTTTACAATTCTACGCTACATCCTGAACCAGTCCACTCTCCGTTTCACTTTCCATGCGCCGCACAGCGAGACGGGGCACTGACCGGCGCGTGCGCACCTGTCAAACAAAAACCTGGTCGCAGAAAGCCCACTCTGTACTTTCTGTTTATGGTCAGATCTCAAGTATTCACATTTCTAACGTTTACAATGTTTTATTGGATAGAAAACTCTACACTTTATATTAAAACTAGCTGACCGGGCAGACGTTGTCCTGCATTTTATTCGTTTACCGACTGCAGTGCCATCTGTCGGGCTGATTTGTGAATCTAGACTATCCTCGGTGCCACCCAAACGTATACAAAAAAAATACATTCAAATCGGTCTAGCCTTTAGGAGGAGTTCAGTGACATACACACGTACAGTAGATTTATTTATATAGATAGGAAGATAATAAAAACTTTATAAATAAACTTGACCATATACTTGATACTACTACAAATCAGTTCATAATTGTCAAACTAGGAGCAGATACAGGGAAGTCGTCGCTCACTATATGCTTCCTATAAATACTCAAAGTCACCCAAACCGCTATGCTCGCATTTAAGCCACGATATCGATCATGCGAACCAGAGTTACCGATATAGCTCACAGGATTGTCAAAAGCTGTGTGCACTGCCCAGTGGTCGATGGGGCAGAAAATTCCTAGAGTGGCGACCGCATACTGGAGAGCGCAGTACAGAGTAAGGGTAAGGTGTAAGGGGGTACAGAAATCGGATGAATGCCAGTGGCTCAGAAACGTCCTTTATGGCTTTTTTTACTTGAATGGCTTTGACCTATGGCTATGGTCTAAGATGGAGCAGGCAATTCAAGGAAATGCCCTGTCCAAGGAAACACAGTAAAACTGCTTGGCGCCGGACTTAGATGTGAGGGTGGTAGCTAGCCGGGCGGACCATTAGATCCTACCAACAAGCGTGCTGGGTTTTGTTGGCTTTTACAACACGCGTTTTTTCCCAGCTTGCGATGAGGAAGCGTTCGGCAATGATGATAGCTAAGAACACTCGGTTATCTTTGAACCAAAAATAACTTTATCCGTTCAGGACATATGATGCCGCGGACAGACAGGCTAGTCAAACTTATAACGCCCCTATTCTTTGTCAGAGATTAAATAGCAGCGACTTCTTGATATAAAGTAAATGTTACTTCTACACTTAAATAATACCTGCGCCGACAATTGTAAATGCGTTGATACAAACAGATAAGAAGCTTTGTTTTGTTAATGGGTAGTTCCATTAGCATGGTAATTATGTACTATTGTAGTTAAAAATGTGGTCAATTAAGGTTTCCTAATCTACTTCTTAATTTCACGGTCGACAGAGTTAACTATTTGTCGGTTCTAATTTAGGTTACGTTCTCTTACAAATATAATCCTGTAGCCTACTACGGATATGTAACGAGCTGGTTATCATCCCACAAATAACCTGCTGAAGCCTTTGTTGCGTGGGGAAACTCTTGATGGGTGCTTCAGCACGGGCTGGGATATATGGGCTCCGGGGGTGCAGGAAACTGGTAGGTGCGCCCCGGTAACCCATTAAAACCTACTATGAAGCGTTCTAATCGAGCCAACTGTCTCGCGGGTAACTTCTGGCTTGGCAGTTAACATAACGCCACGTCTGAGTCAACCGACTGAACCATGAGTAGCTCTTTATCTTGTCTGCATTCCTTCATTGCTTTAGTCGACTCATAGGATACCTTTAGCATGGACAGAGTTGGTGACGAATATATATTAAACATAGCGTCGCAAATTAAATGTAAGTCTAAGACTAAGTCTAAGACTAGAACCCAAATAAAAGTTCACAATATGGATTTTTTCGTTAAATCTCTAATATTTTTTATTTCTGACAAATAATAAATAAAGAATAATATATCCTTACTTTCCATTTCATGCCGACACAACGCCATAAGTTAATAACAGGTTATTATTCTGAGTTAACAGCTGTGTTAGTCATACAATAACCTTTTCAAATAGCCCAATATTAGAAGAACGATTCAGTGAGAACTTATTATTTCCGCAGTCTCGATTCACAAAGGGTGAAAATGTTAATGACACGGCACATATAGGCCGGGTTTTCACCCCGTGTGAAACGTGTTTTCCAAAGCAACAATTGGAAAACGTGCTAGGGAAAATCGCGATAAACGACCTAGTTGCTGTAATAGGCGTTGGTGAGATTACGTGGCAAGATTTCCTCTTCTAACCGTGAAAAAATGAGCTTGTTTTTCTTTGGTTTTGTTGGTGAAAATGGATGGATAGTGAGCATTGCAATCGCACTGCTGGTTCAACAACGTCTCGATCTGTAAGTTGTTGGATGGGCATAACATCTACTCTTCGGATGACACGTAAATAAAATAAATAAATAAATATCCTTGGACATTTCACACAACACCATCTCGTCCCAAGGTAAGCAACTTAATGCTTGTGTTATGGTAACGAGATGGATGATAAACTACTTATATACATTTTGTTTTTGTAAATACATACATATTATAGATAGAAAACACCCAGACCCGGAACAAATACTTGTAGGTCGTACAAATATTTCTTCCGTGCGTGGATCGAATTATTATTAAAATTATTATTGATCTTATGCTGCGTTGCGCATGCAGACAGCCTCCGTTCCGTGGCCACCAACTCTGCCGATGTTTTTTTAATAAGGTTATGATCTTTTATAACCAGCTCATCTCTTAAGCGACTCGTTTTTAAGTCAGCTCCTCCAATTTGATGGTGGAAATAATCATAAGCATATCTGCAGGTCTCAAAAACCTATAGCTTAACACATGTCACAAGTGACATTGTCCAATTATTACACTTTATTTTAAATAAGAAAAAAAGAACTTAAAAACATGGCACTACCGCGCAAATGGTTACCATTTGTTATTACTTACGTTTTATTGTACATTGCGTGTTTGGAACCAGAGTTTTCACTGGACGCTCCAGTTGGCGCGGGTGGCCACAACTAAACGCGGAGAAATTAAACACCGGCTTATGACAATGCGGCTACTTGGTACTTGAAACAATGTTACTATCAGTAGTGTCATCATCATCACCTCGGTTCACACATTTTTCCCCAAAAACAAAGTAAATTGTTACTGGTGAACCCAACTACATATATGGATTCAGAACACTTTGCCTAAATTTGTGTGCGTGGAGCCTAATAGAACTAGAGAGGTAGCTAAACTAGCTCCAGACAAGAAAACTTTTAAACATCGCAACAACGTGGCACAGTGTCGTCACTGAGAGAAGAGTTATCCAAAGACACCGAGGTCTGTAGTTAGTGTATTGCAATAAAACATTCCTATATATCAGCTGTCGACTCAGAATAGGAGGTGGCAACACGTTAGTGGAAGTTTCGATGTTACAAACGTCCATAGGCGACACGGTAGCCGGTACCTTCAGGCCGACCGTAAGATTGACCACTACGGTGACTAGTGGTTTATAAAGAGAAGGCTTTGATACGACGTAGAGCAATAAGCAGAGAAAACCCTTCCATTCCCCTAAATATTATGTCGGAATTAATCATTGAGCAAAATTCCCAGATTGTATTTTCCCCACTAAAAAGTATAATTATCAGAGACCCATATACTGACTAGATAGTACCTACTTAAATTAAAAAAAAATGTAATGATTGCCTCAGTGTGGTTTTTTTAAACACGATTTCTATTGAACATCGTTTAGATGGGGTTTCGGACAAGTTCAATAAAGTCACAGATCACAGGACCGGCCTCTGTGGAAATCCTTGGGGGAGGCCTATGTCCAGCAGTGGACATATTTTGGCTGAAATGATGATGATGATGATGTAAGACACACATGTAGACATAAAATAGGATATTAAAGGATGGGGTGTTGTTCGTGGAACGTATACAGGATGTCCCAAAAATAGCACGCCATAGCGACACTGGAAGTAGGCTAACCACATCCTGTATAAGTACACATCATGATAATATTTAAAAAAAACTATTCTACAATATGACGTTAACTGAGATTACCTGTAAATAGGCACAACGATACAACATTGAATTAGTAGAAATCAATGATTTTTATTTATATAATATCATTGGTAGAAATACATATTATTATAATATAAGTATATATTATTAAAATATATATTTATATATTATGTATTTGTGTAATGTATGTAAACAAAGTGCGTAACACTTCGTTTAGTTTGAACAGTTTGAATTTGCCGCGCAGTAACTTTGTATACTTTGTCTGTGAACTGGAGTCTATGGCGTGGGCCGCCATGTTGTTGACTGATTAGCACAACCAAGTATTATATTGTAATAAGTAATTAGAATAATTAGAATTACTATTCTTGTTAAAAGGAACTGGTGAAACAATAGCTTTGAATGTTGTTTCTCTTTTCAGGTAAGTAAATGTGTGTAATGTGATTGTGATGTTAAAGAATGTTTCGTAAAACAGAATGTGTACTTAATAAAATAAAATTCTCTTTTCAGAGCAACTCAATCTTGTTATGGTTTTACTGTTCACCCAAGGATAACAAAATAACATATTATAAAACAACATTTACACAGCTGGATACCAAGAATAATCTGAATAATGGAAAAATTAAGATTCGAGTTCATGGTCAAAGCCAGTGAAGATGTGAAAACAAACATTATTTGTGTAACGACAATCACGGATTTAGATGGCCGGACTTTTGCCATTCCAGATAGGTTACAACCTGTAAAATTACATGATAAAATAGTACAGACTCAAATCTTTCAGAAAGTAAAGGCTACATTACAAAGAAGGCATGACAAACGACAGGTCTGGATATCCATGAACCCGGAAATGAAGGCGGTTTATTGTGATGAAGATGGAAATAAACAATTTATGGAATACCTATTGGAAGAACAAACAAAACCAAATATTTCTACAACAGGAATTTCAGAAGAGTGTCTAGCAAAAGTCATGGAAAGCTTCGCTGAAATGAAGACAGATTCATCAAAATCTTTTAGTATGGGGAGAATGGCAGAAAAAATTGTTATAGAAAAATTCAATAGCAAAAATACTAATGTGTCCCAGTGGATGACTACCTTCGAAGCAGAATGTGCCCGTGTAGGAATAGAAGAAATAAAAAAAATTGAATTTTTTAGGTTATTTATAGAAGATTCTTGTTTAGATTGGTACAATTCCATGCTTATAAAACATACAATAAACTCAGAATGGGCAATGTGGAAAAAGAACTTTTGTGACACATATGCAGATAAAGGTTGGTCACCGATCAGGTATGCAATGTTATTTAAATACAGACAGGGCTCATTACTGGAATATGCGTTAAAGAAAGAGAGACTACTATTAGAAATAAATAAGCACATAGATAAAATCACTCTGATTGATCTGATTGCTACCGGATTACCAAATTTTATTGCAGATAAGATTGATAGGAATAGTTTAAAGGAAACTGTAGACTTATTTAATCATTTAAGAAGTTTAGAACATATGGTAAATAAAAAAACATTTGATAAAAAGATAGGAAACCCGGAAAGTAAAATTAAAGAGAAATATGTGAAGCCCTCGGTTAGCCCATGCAAAATTTGTGAAAAAGAGAATAAAGGTATACGTTACCACCCTGAAACCCAATGTTGGTTCAAAATTAAAAATAATGATAAGCCAAAAAGAGATCAAATAAGGAGTGTTAACAATTCTGAATTAGAGCTGGAATTAAATGAAATTGATCCAAAAAACTAATAGTGCCGCCATTAATAAAAATTAAATTACTAATTAATGACACTTTTGAAACATCAGGAATCTATGATTCAGGATCTAATGTGTCCCTAATAAATTCAAAATTGCTATCTTTAAAAAAAATACCCACTTATGATAAAAATGCAAGTTTAAAAACAATTAATGGCGTTAAAAAATCTATAGGAATGGTAACTTTAAAAATAAAAATTTTTGAAATTGAAAAACATGTTAATATTTTTGTTATAGATGAAGACAACTTCGACTATGATTTCCTAATTGGATTAGACTGTATACAAACATTTCATTTAACTCAAAATGAGAATTTAGATATTATACAAAATGTCCTCAGGAATAATATTAATACAGACTACAAAAAAAATAAAGAACAGCAACCTATAAACACTAACATAATTCCTGGCAATTCAGGTAGTGATATAGGGAATAATGAATGTATACACTATGAAAAAAAAGATGTGGATATTACAAATAAATATAAAAAAGAAACTATCAACAATGAGTATAAAATAAACTTTAATGAAAATATAATAGTTGATAATTTTGATATGTCAGTAAATAATTTAGATCATAAAAGGAAATCTGACATTGATAAATTGATACACAAATATAATTCAGTCTTTGCCAGAGACAAATATGATATAGGTACTGTAAAAGGTTATGAAGCTCATATTGATTTGTTGATAGATAAATACTGTAGTAAACGACCGTATAGGTGCTCTATTGAGGATATGAAAGAAATTGAATATCAGATATCAAAATTACTAAAAAATAATTTAATCGAGGAGTCATATAGCCCTTTTGCTGCTCCAGTAACACTAGCATTTAAAAAAGAGGAAGGAAGAAGATCAAGGCTTTGTATAGATTTTCGCGAATTAAATAAAATCGTAGTTCCCCAATCGCAACCATTTCCGCTTATCGAGGATCTAATGGTTAAAACAAGGAAATGTAATTTTTTTTCAACATTTGATATAAACTCTGCTTTCTGGTCCATACCTCTTAAAATAGAAGATAGACACAAAACTGCATTTGTTACTCAAGAGGCACACTTTCAATGGACTTGTTTACCGTTTGGTTTAAAAACGTCTCCCGCTATCTTTCAAAGAATATTGAGTAGTATTATAAGAAAGCATGAACTGTCAAATTTTACTGTCAATTATATTGATGACATTTTAATATTTTCTGAAACGTTCGAAAAACACATCGAGCACATATCTTTGTTATTGGAAGCAATTTTAAAAGAAGGTTTTAAATTAAAATTCACGAAATGTAACTTTGCACAAGATTCTGTAAAATATCTAGGGCACATCATAAAAAATAATACTGTCACTCCATTAAAGGATAACTTGATTGCCATAAAAGAATTTCCAATTCCAAAAACACAAAAAAATGTGCGACAGTTTTTAGGAAAAATTAATTTCTATGGAAAGTATGTGCCAAATATTTCAATTATACTGGATCCTTTACATAATTTATTAAGAAAAGGAGAAAAATTCGTTTGGTCTGATATATGTCAAGAATCCTTCGATACTATAAAAAAACTACTGTGTTCAAAACCTATTCTAGCCATCTTTGATCCAGACTTGCCAATACTTATTTATACAGATGCTAGCATACAAGGTATAGGTGCGATTTTGAAACAAATACAACCTAGTGGTGAAGAAAAGCCTTGTGCATATTTTTCCAAAAAATTAAAAGAATCCCAAAAAAAGAAAAAAGCAATTTATCTTGAATGTTTGGCTATAAAAGAGGCTGTAAAATACTGGCAACACTGGCTTATAGGAAAAACATTCACGGTCTTTTCAGATCACAAACCTTTAGAAAAAATGAATATAAAAGCCAGAACGGACGAAGAACTGGGAGATTTAACGTATTATTTGTCGCAGTTCAATTTTAAAATAATATATTCACCGGGCAAATATAATATAGAGGCAGATACTTTAAGCAGAAACCCTGTGTTAGAATCATATGAAAATCAAGAGAGTAATTTAAAAGTAGTGAATTTTGTTAAATTAGAAGACATACGAAATGATCAAGATAAAAATGAAGATATAAAACAAATTAGAAATAAACTTATTTTCAAACATAATATATATTATAAAAAAATAGGGAAAAATGAAAAAATTGTACTAACTGAGGAGTTTAGTAAAATTATTATAAAACATGTACATCATTACTACTGTCACATAGGAAGACAACAAATGGAAAAAAAGATTAAACCCTTTTATCAAGCTAAAAATTTATTGGTTAATATAAAAAAGCATTGCGACAACTGCGATATATGCATTAAAAATAAATCTAGAGGAAAATACAAATTTGGACTAATGTCCCACTTAGGTCCCGCTACCTATCCGTTCGAAATAGTTTCTATAGACACCATAGGGGGATTTGGTGGTGCTCGTTCGACCAAAACATATTTACATCTTCTAGTAGATCACTTCACTCGCTACGCTTATATTTTGACATCCAAAACCCAGAGTGCGAATGATTTTATAAAACTGGTCGAAAAAGTAACACTAGATTATAAAATTGATTTGATTCTATCGGATCAATATCCAGGTATAAATTCAAAGGATTTCAAAAAATATTTAGAAAATCAAGATATACATTTAGTTTTCACTGCAGTGAATGCGCCATTTTCAAATGGATTAAACGAAAGATTAAACCAAACGTTGGTTAATAAAATTCGTTGCAACATTAATGAAAGAAAAAAGAAAATTGCTTGGACAACTATTGCTCACGAATGCACAGGAAAATACAACGAAACTGAACATAGTGTAACAGGATTCTCTCCAAAATATTTATTGGAAGGAAAAAATTGTGACATTCTGCCAGATGAACTGAAACAAAATATACCACATAATCATCTATTGCAGGACCGAAAAATTGCCCTAGAAAATAGTATAAAATCTCACAAATATAACAAACAAAGATTTGATAAAAACAGAAAACATTATGAATTAAAAGTCGGAGATTCTGTATATGTTGAAAACGGAAACCGATTAAACCGAAAAAAATTAGATGAATTAAAAATAGGGCCTTATCAAATTGTAGACAAAATATCCAATTCAATTTACAAAGTAAACACGGGTCACAAAAAGCTAGAATCTAATCTCTTCCATGTGACAAAACTTATTCCAGTAGTAGAGTAAGCCAGTAAAACTATGTACTTTAGAAAGGGGGGAGATGTAAACAAAGTGCGTAACACTTCGTTTAGTTTGAACAGTTTGAATTTGCCGCGCAGTAACTTTGTATACTTTGTCTGTGAACTGGAGTCTATGGCGTGGGCCGCCATGTTGTTGACTGATTTGCACAACCAAGTATTATATTGTAATAAGTAATTAGAATAATTAGAATTACTATTCTTGTTAAAAGGAACTGGTGAAACAATAGCTTTGAATGTTGTTTCTCTTTTCAGGTAAGTAAATGTGTGTAATGTGATTGTGATGTTAAAGAATGTTTCGTAAAACAGAATGTGTACTTAATAAAATAAAATTCTCTTTTCAGAGCAACTCAATCTTGTTATGGTGTAGACATAAAATAGGATATTAAAGGATGGGGTGTTGTTCGTGGAACGTATACAGGATGTCCCAAAAATAGCACGCCATAGCGACACTGGAAGTAGGCTAACCACATCCTGTATAAGTACACATCATGATAATATTTAAAAAAAACTATTCTACAATATGACGTTAACTGAGATTACCTGTAAATAGGCACAACGATACAACATTGAATTAGTAGAAATCAATGATTTTTATTTATATAATATCATTGGTAGAAATACATATTATTATAATATAAGTATATATTATTAAAATATATATTTATATATTATGTATTTGTGTAATGTATATAAGGGGGTATCTATTAACGACAATCAATCAAGTGTTTGATGCTCATCTATGAGATTTTTACATGACTTAGTAGGCATGCAAAAATGCGGAACACTGACCTAGATACCGTCATGCATATTACAATTACATAATTAAATTAACTATTATATATGTATATGTCTACTGTAATATGATTTAAGTATTATATCCTGTAAAAATAACGAGCGGCCGCCACAAAGCCAATGTTTATCCAATTAACAAAGAAGGCGTGGCCTTTGGGGGCACACAAATGATAGGATCGGCCTGCACAGATGGACTGAGCGATAGCGCCGTGCTAACTGGAGCGGACATAATTGCTGTATGCGATTAGGCGGTGCCTTCACAGCGAAACTGTGCTATGGTTGTTTACTATTTCGATCAAGTTTTATTATTAACCCCCGACGCAAAAAGAGGGGTGTTATAAGTTTCACGTGTCTGTCTGTCTGTCTGTCGGTCTGTCTGTCTGTCTGTCTGTGGCACCGTAGCTCGCGAACGGATGAAGCGATTTCAATAAAGTTTTTTTTTTTTGTATGAGTTACGGGCGAGTGTTCTTAGTTATGTTTGATGAAAATCGGGTGAGCCGTTTAAAAGTTATGAGGGGTGAAAGTGGGGAAGAATAACCGAATGTCTGCAAATATAATCGAGTGGGGTCTCAAATGAAAGCGCATCACGTGCAATTTAACAAAATCTACATTATAATAAGTATGTACCTATAAAAAGTATAAAATAAAAATTAAATTAAAAATTTAAATAAACCCCCGACACCATAACCTTTAAAAAGTAAAAAATAAATACTTCGCGTTGGGGGACCAGGGGTCAGGTAATAAATAAGTGGGAGTGGTCCCCCAATGCGAAGTATTTATTTTTTACTTTTTAAAGGTTATTGTGTCGGGGGTTTATTTAAATTTTTAATTTATAACATGTTATATCATTATATGTCAGAAATCTATATAATTACTATCACCACTCAGTCCATATCTACATGGAGGGTAACCAGACGGGTTGGCATAGGGTTTCGTATCAAGATTTCTTTCTCTTGCAGCTAGGTTATCGGCCTTATCTTTTCCTTTAGTCGAGTCTTACGACACCCTCAGGACATAATAGGGTGGCGACACTATGTATTCTTAATCCGTCACCACACGATCTATAAAATGGTCTAATCGAATTAATTGGCTGAGGTGCAACGAAACAGTGTAGACTAACACTATCATCAATATTAGACTAAAACAGACCACTGCTGCACATATTACACATGCCCTAAGTTTCCCTTCTGAACTCGATCTGGTGTTCTACACATTCAGTTGAGTTTTGTTTGATATCTTTCAAATATCACCATCACTACATAGTTTAGAACAAAGTCACTGTCGTCTATCCGTCCCTATGTATGCTTACATCTTTAAAACTACGTAACGGATTTTTTAATAGATAGAGTGATTCAAAAGGAATGTTTATATGTATAACTAGCGACCCGCCCCGGCTTCGCCCGGGTGCAATGATTAACATCTAAAATTGTGAGTGTTTCTTTATAATATTATGCATGTATTATACACATAAACCTTCCTCTTGAATCACTCAATCTATTACAAAAAACCGCTTCAAAATCCGTTGCGTAGTTTTAAAGATTTAAGCATACACAGGGACGGACAGACGACAGCGACTTTGTTTTATACTATGTAGTGATAGTGATAGTGATGATAAATGCATATTATTGTAGAGAAACACTGATACATTAAGATGTTCATCATTGCACCCGTACGAAGCCGGGTCGGCTCGCTAGTATTAAATAAAGTAAATAACTATAATAATAATAATAACTAACACAAAAGGATACCGCAGAATTAATGTCAAAATTAAATAATCTACTTGCCAACCCTATAAATAAGACATTAAGAATCAGTAGGTTGACACGTCTAAATTATTATCGCTCTGTGACTACACGATGACAATCGATTAACCATGTTTTCATATTAAAATCGCCTCTTTAATTAACCATTCGGTGCCTTTATTGGTTGTGACAACCATTAAATGGCCGGTTTCCCGATTAGGAAAGCGTGGTAACGAGGTGGTTTGTCGGTTTTTAGCAAACTAGCCATAATAATATTTGCTATATATCTCTAGTATCTTGCCAAACAGTAGATTGCCAAACTTAAGTGGCAGTGGGCAGGGCACATAGCGCGCAGGACCGATGCCCGATGGGGCAGAAAAGTCCTCGAGTGGCGACCGCGTTCCGGAAAGCGCAGTGCTGGTAGGCCTCCCACACGGTGGACCTATGACCTGGTTAAGGTCGCCGGAAAACGATGGATGCGGGCGGCCCAGGACCGGCCTTTGTGGAAATCTTTGGGGGAGGCCTATGTCCAGCAGTGGACGTCTTTTGGCTGAAATGATGATGATGATCTCTAGTATATGTACACACATGCAGTAGGAAAAGATATTTACCCATTGCTAAATCAGACCTCGTCCTCAATTTTAGTGGGAAATCCGGGAACTCCGAAAGCCCCCATCAGCTGGCCGGGTTCTAAGAGAGTCCGGAGCGGGAGAAGATAGTAGTTGCGCCCGGACCTAGGGAATATATTATATCAGGTCTACATTGACCTCCGTGTGGTGAAGGATTACCTAGCCGCAAGAGACGGATTCATTTAACTGGTGGAGGCCCGACTCAGCAGTGGGTCATCTTTGAGCTTAGTAGTAGTGACAGTTGTGTCTACAGTACAGTACTTCAGCCGCAAGCATTTATGAAACAAAAATAAAAATTATGCCAAGCCTGCTTCAAACATGCATTGGGAATTGGGGAAAATGAAAATAAAAACTGCGATTAGCCCCGTCGAATAGCAGTGCGGCCCTGTCAGTCAGCAGTGGGTCATTAATTGGAAGTCACGATGATTGATTAAATCGCATCAATCAACGACATAAAACGTCGGCTAACCATACATGGCGAATGCAAAGCGACAAGCCATTTTCACCGGGACATCGTCGGCTGATGGACGCATGAGAGCATTACCCGACTGCAGTAACGCATATCAGCAGCTTTGAACTACGCCGATACTTGTCGTCCACTACAAGCTATGGTTTTAGTCATGAATTCGCGTACGAGGCGACAAAATATAAGTTAAGCAGAAAGTCCAACCAATAAAAATATGATTGTATGTTCAAGGAGGTAAATGCACGGTATGCTATTACGTATTCCTTCCCTTACGCCTAAGTAGTTATCTGCCTCCCTCCTTTATTTCTCTTCATTTACCTTCTTCTCTTCCCTTCTTCCCCATGGCTTGCCATGTTACAACAGCATTAACTCCGCCAATGTCACGTTGTACAGGCATGGGGGAAGGGAAATAATAAATAGAATCTAAATAATTTTGCTTTTTTTCTGGTTTCATGTAGGACAAAAATATACAAATTAAATTAATATTTGTTTTATCTTACTCAGACTTTAAACTAATATAGGTTATGAAACAAACAGTAAAAAACTTCATAGCTGGATATTGTTTCATTTGAAAAATTGATATATTTATCTCCGGTTAAACATTTTAAAGAGAAATAAAAACAATCAATTCTGTTGTGTAATCAAGTAAACACTGTAGCAAAAGGTCTCAAAAGAATAATTAGAGTGCATACACATGATGTATTTACAGTCTGTGCTTGAGTTTGGTCTGTGCATTAGAAATAAATACGTCACATATGCGTCAGCCCTTATTATCGCTTCGCTTTAGTAGTGGGATCTACGCATTACTGCGGTCATACATTGGTCAAGCCTCTTTCCTGTGACGACTAATTACCATGCTCGGGTTTCACCGCCATTACGCGAGTAATCGCTACGTTTTTTTGTCGAATCGATACGACACTGATTCAATTCGTGATACTTTCTTAGTTAGAAAGCAGCTTTATTCGATGCATTACTATATAATTATATAGCCTGAAAATTGACGTGGTTTAATCCTGACAAAATTAATTTAAATATCGTGATGAAAATTGAACATTTTATGGGACTAGGTACTTTATCTGTTACATGATGGAGACTGCTACACTAAATGAATCATATTTATCAAAAGCCCGCATCATAATCGGCCCATTGGTTTAAGAGCCATTCCACAAATATACCTACACAAAGATGCAAACCCATCAAACTTATAATATTTTTGTCGACGGTTAAATGGCGTTAAATAGCCTAAAAGTATACAGATCCTATGCAATTTATGTTACAAAATAGAATAGAACTGGACCAACTTTGATCTTGTGTGTGCAGTATTTTTATACAAATTCGAACAATACAAGGAAACCGAACGAAGGATACTCCGCCGCGCTTCCGCCTCTGGGGTTTGTTTCCTTGTGTTTTCGCCTTGAGTCCTGACGATTTGCAAGAGCTTTGTGATAAATTCATAAAACAATAGAGTTATAAACAGTTTAAAGATTTTTTAAAACATATTTCTATAGTATCAGCCTGAGATCCTATCCTTTCAAATAAAACAATCCATATCAGTTGATATATAACAGAGTTGTTAGGCAGCTAACATAAAAATATACGTACAATCGAGTTGACAACCTGTAGAAGGTGTCGGTGTCACCGCTCAGTGTAGATGGAGTGGCGGTGTAGAAATATGAGTACCTACTGCTAATAATAATTGGCGAGGAATAAAATAAAAGTTCACTCACTGTTACAGCTGTTGACTCTGGTACACACGCACCCGCGTTTGTAACGCACAAAAGTCAGAAGGAATGCACAGTAGAATAAGAAATAATATAAACACTAATTAATAAGGTTAACCTGTGCTAGAATACAAATTTGAATTTAATTAAAATGCTCTTTGCCTCTCGTAGGTTTTATGCTATTATCTACTATTAAAATGACCAATAAATTTCCCAATTAAAAATTTTAATACGTAATGGTTGTAAATTTCCGCTAGCTATCATACGCTCGATTCAACAACGTAATGGCACATATCGATTTCTATACAGTATCGATGGAGGTAAAAGTTACCGATTTAACTGTCCATCAAGAAAACTATAGACATGTCAGAGTAATAGGTGAAACTATAAATGGTATACGAGAAAACGAAGATTGTGGTGTGAAAAGTGGTACTATATTTTAGCCAATTATCGTTAAGCCTGTAATCTGATGGAGCAAGCTCATATCTTGAAATGTTGATTTTATCCGGGAGAATAATGCACGTGACATATTTGGAGTCGTGAACCGAAAGTATTATGCTTTAGAATAAATATGTTTACCTACGATGCCTTTTATCAACTTCATTGGGCTCGACTCTAGTCTAACCTTACACGGCGCGATTGACATCATGCCTCCGAAATTCGATCTTCTGGCCCAACCAGTGGGACAACTGGTAATCATTTAGGCCATCATCCAGTTTTTATCGTGTATCAATAGAGTTAAAAATCGCAGCCGGCATAACGTGCCCTGCGAACTTCCAGCAGAGCTAGACGTTGCATGATCTGAGATCAGTAGCATCGAGAATGAGATCAATACCATACAATTTGATGGAGAGAAATTAGCCAACATCACGATTAAGGTTAAGTTTGCCGGAATACGGGCGGCTCAGGACCTTCCTTCGTGGAAATCCTTGGGAGAGGCCTATGTCCCGCAGTGGATGTCTTTTGGCTAAAATGATGATGAAATAATTGATCAGTAAAAGTTCACCTTAACGGAATTCCTTTTTCTTCACTGTTAACTATTTTATTTTGTCGAGTGAATCTCTTTGACACTACTCCTAGGTGCAATTTTAAGATGTTTTAGGCAAACGATTTAACGGTCTGCTTCTCTGAGGACTTCCATGGATGCTAATTGGGTAGAGAGCCGACAGAAAGAGCATTTTAAAGCCGCCACGCACCGTGGCGAACTTAAAACAAACATAAATTATAACTTTCACTTACTTAGCAAACGAGAGCGCCTGCAACACTGTAATTATATTTGTGGTTATATAAAATAGTACTTAATTACACTTTTCCCTTATATCCATCAGTTTGACGTTAACACAGACACTTAGTTACTGCTTAGTTTTCACAGATTTCCAAAAAGCTTTTTAATATCGACATGTTAAGTTAGACTACGTAAATATTAGTTGGTCATTACCAAAGAACAATTTTCAACATTATCAGCATGCCATCCCGCATGTGGCTTGATGTACCTTGCATTATTGTAATGCAAGGTACATCAAATTCAAGCAACACCTTGCGCATCAAGTATTTCGTCCCTTGCGGTTAGGCTTTCTGGCTGTCTACTTCCTTAGCTACGTCCTAAATCTCAAGTGGAATCAATTGGTAATACTGCGGTTACCACGCATTTTATAATAAGTACCTATTTATTTTATGTGTTAGGTTAGGTTGCTGTGTGTGTATTCTTACACTAATTTACTTGTTAGTGCTATACTGTTACTGTTATTAACTTTGACCTTTATCTTGTTTCAGATGATTCCCGTGATACGTGTTAGTGCTATACTGTGGCTTACATGCGCAGCTGCTGTGGCCTCAGAGGTCCCAGAACAGAACACAACAACTACAAAAGCCATCCGTACAACCATCCTCCCCTCACGAACAACGCGAACAGAACTTAAAGTCTCCAGAAGTCTCAATCCACTAGACACTCAGACACTAAACGTTCGAACGAAGACAGGTCACGTCACACAGTTAATAGTCAAGAAAAAAGACAAGTCAACAACACTTTTCGCCAGCAGCACCACGCCTGCACCAACGACAGTATCCGACCGGACAACGGTTGCCTTCAACGCCACTTCTGATGATGCCAAAAACAGAACCGAAACGAGAGATCAGAGGAAGCTAAACTTCAACACAATCAAAAGCGACTTGGCTGGATACGATTACTACCTGAACCGTAACAAGAACCCTGATGAGCCAAGTGATATAAAAGCGGAATATGGTAACTGGTCACCTGTAGCTGTATACCCGGAATCACACATCCAAGAAGACGGTAAGAAACCTGAAACTGATCCAGAGACTTCCAGTTACTATCCCACTTACGATAACGAGCAAAGGACAGAAAACAAAAAGATTTACATCACGTCAACCAGTTACATGGATTATGGTGGCCCTATCAAAAATTACAGGTTTGACCCTCATAATCCTGTCATCAAAAACGACAGAAACCCAGTATACATCGAAGTTGTAAGTACCAAAGTTTCCGAAGGCGAAGCTAAATCTTTTAAAGTTCCGGACCCAGTTATCATTAGCTCTGAACCAATGCACATAAAGAAAGCTATCGATAAATACAATAAGCGTGGCAGGTCAATTCTTTCTCTTGGTGACGATGGAATCCCAGAAATTCATGGTGTTAGAATGCCAGATGACGAATCTGACAAAAAGACTTGGCGCAACGCGCGAGTCGTCAACGGAGAACTGTTGCCTTACCCAGAAGGCTACACACCACCACGAGCGATCCCAGAGGCTGACGTATATCCCAATATTGCCACTGCAGGTGATACTGCTCAGAACTTTGGACCTTTCACCAAAGACGACAACTTCGAGACCAAGGATGGACCATTCACCAAATTCGACAACCTAAAGTTTGAAGCGTCTGACGCCACAGGTCCATACATGACGAGTGACAATCCGACTTACTCGTATAAACAGAAAAAAGACAACTATTATTTGAAATCCGGCTACGGTCCTTTCACCAAAGCTGATAATTCGAAAGTTGCCAACTCCAAATTGATTGAATACATTAAACAGATAAACGAGCAAGAGTCAAAGCGTGATTACTTCAGTGGTCGCAGTTCGAGAGCGCACAACGGTGACATGGAGTATGCTGAAAGCCATATTCAGAGGCGTATGCTCCAACACCCTGGAGAAGTCAATTTCCCCAATTCCGCTTTGTACACACCTAAAAATGCTAAGCCTACTTTTGATGAGAGTGTCAGAAATCCTGTCCTACAATATGCTCATCCAGATTTAGGAGTCCAACCAGCAAAAACAACACGAGACAATATTGAAACTTACGACAACGGTCAAAGAAAAATTAAATACTACACAAGCAACGTACCAAAAAGCGCACATCCGTACCCCATGGAACCCATCAATGGATATGGTCAACAACGCTCTCAGAACAATATTAACTCTAACAGATACTACGAGGACGAATATAATAAGTTTTCATATTACGCAAACAGCTACGGCCCAAACTCGAGTCCCAGGTACCCATCATACAACAACTACGGATACATCAAACGAGTGCCTGAACCATCGCTGTGGAAGAGATTTACGGACTCCATGAAAGAGACGATAAACAGTGCTACCCAAACAGTTCAGCAGTTCACTAAGCCGATCATCGACCCCATTGCTAAAGTGACGCAGCCTGTCCTGGATCCGCTAGTTGAAGCCACGCAAAAAATATCATCAAACTTGGGCTTATACTCTCCAAATTCAATACAAACACAGAGATATGCTCAGGATAAGATAGGAATTGTACCAGCAGCTGGCGCACCGGGCATGCTACCGGCTATTGGCCTGATGGCCGGAGGAGCGGCTTTGGGTCTTGGTGCCGTGGCTATGGGAAGATTTCTCGACGTAAACCTGATGCGCAGCGCCGGTCTGAGTGACGATGAAATTCAGGACGAAATCGAAAAAGAGCACAAGCGTTCCTTTGGACCATCATTCGACATCGACAAACAAATCCTTAGTACACAGAAAGTGTATGACGATAACTATAAAATGCCAAGTGAAAACGTGTATGTGGTGATGTCTCCTGACAGTGAAACGAGTCGTGCCAAACGGGATGTGTTGAGTTTCTTCTCAGAGCCGAGTTACCAAGGCCCTGCTTTGAGGAGGGTGAAACGTAAGCATTTGGTAAAGAGGTCCCTACAGGAGGACCCTTACGATGACTTGCAAAGGTTAGATGGCACTGTCGGGTCGTCGTCTCTGACTTCCGCGGCCATGAACTTAGTGAAACAGACGGACTGGAAAGACTCTCAGTGTGCCAAATTCACGTTCTGCAAAGTTTTAACGTCGCAGTCATCTGATTCCCTCTTCGGGATGGAGAAGAAAATGGAGTCTTTACTAAAATTGTAAGTAATGTTACTACTACAGCAACTCAGCCCAAAGATAATCCACTAATAACTCAAGCCTCATGTGCCGCGCTGGCCAGACGGGTTGGCATACATTTTAGTTTCAAGTTTTCCTCCTTTTGCGGCTTGGTTAGCTAATAACAACAGATACAAGGAAATAACAAGGCCGAAACCTTGTTATTTTCTTTTATCGGCTCTCAAGACACCCTCAGTGGAGAAACTATGTATTCTAAATCAGTCACCACATGGAAAATCAATACCCGATTTAGTTACGGAAAGAGGTGCAATAAAAAATCTATATTACCTATTTTCCAAACATCACGAAACCTTTCCAGGTGCCAAAACTACCGTACCCAAGCTAAACAAAAAAACCTGAAATTTACCCAGACTTAAACTATTTTTATGAATAGTTCATCAATTTATATACAAACAGTTCTTCTTCTTTGCCATTTTCCCATTTTGATTGGGGCCTGCATAGTCTAACCTGATGTAGCTATTAACTACTAGTTACGTGGTGCGATTAACGTACAAACCAACAATACGTAATAATCTAATTTTAAACCAAACGATATAAATCAATATTCTCAGAAAACTAGTAGCGATCTCAATGAAAGTAAAAATATATTTTAAAATTAATTAATTACGCTAACATTGCACTGAGGAGCTTCTAAATAAACTTGAGCGTCTACAAAATTTATGTATACGATTTATATTTTCCCTGAGAAAATATGATCATGTCACCGAGTTTCGCAAACGTCTCAAGTGGCTCCCAATCCGTCTTCGCAGAAACTCTCGAATATTGTGTGTTCTATATAATATCCTTCACAATCCTGCCTCTCCATCCTATCTGCGCGAACGTTTCTCCTTTGCTCATTTAACTGATGCTCCTTGCAGATCCCACCTACGCTCCATCCTTCAATTTCCTTCTCATTCATCTGATTTTTACTCCTACTCCTTTTCTGTACACGCCGTTCGGTTATGGAATTCACTTCCCGCTGGTATTCGGAGCTCTGATTGCCTTTTTACTTTCAAGCGAAGAGTCAAAGAATATTATCTATCCTGTTGCTAGACATAGTTGTTGTATTTATGTTATATATATATATATTTATATATATGTGTAGTAAGTATGTATTTATATTGCGGATTAATTTATGTATCTATTCTATCATATTAATATCTGCATTGTATTTATTTTACACATTTGTAATATTAAAATTTGTTCGTCTTATTATTCATTAATCTATCAGTATTGTTATTTACACACCCTAAGCCTATTATACTTCTTCACCATCTCCTTTTGCGGGTCTACTGGAAGAGATTTCTTTAGAAATAAGTAGTACCTTTGTACATAATTTTCCTAAAATTGTTACTTGATTTGTTCTATGTGTGTACGTAAATAAATAAATAAATAAATAAATAAATTGCAAATATTGGCTAAAAATATCTCCAAATTATGAGTTTACTTTTACCATTGAACTTTCAAATCAAAACCGAGACACAATAACTCTGATAGCTGCTATTTCAGGCAGCTTGACGAAATATAAATGGTGAGATAGTGTTGGTATTTAATACGATTTACTTCACATAGTATTTGATGTTTCGCCGTTCAACAGCAGTCGGTTTGCGTAATTTCGAGTCACGGGTTCAATGTACCGAACACGATATGAACCTTTAAGATTACTGGGTTGAACACTTTATTTGTGAAAAGGTTAGAAGTACGCAGTTGAGGGTTTAACCTAACTGCACCTTTACGTCACGGGTTTAGAATATTTACTAGTGTCAGCCTATCCTTGTCCCACCTTTTCAAAACAGAGTAACAATCGCATGGAGGGTAATTAGCCTACTGAGCTACGCTGGTATTATTGACTTTTCCCTCTTTCAGCTAGATGGTATGCAAGGGGCTGACACCCTTGCATACCTTTAGTTCTTTCATACGATACCCCCGATATAGGTAGTGACATTATGTTTAGTCAATGTATCACACAAACAAAATCATTAAGTTTTATTTGTCACTCGGCTAATAGAGGTTGTAACCGCTACAAGAATGGACAATTTCAAAACAAAGAAACATTAAATAGAGAGCTTCTCATACATTTTATAACACTACATATTACGTTCACGCGCTTCATTAATGCCAGAGAAATCTGGCAGGCGATTCACACGTGGAAAAGTAAATATAATGTGGAATGACACGCTGGCGAGGGTCGTAAAATGTTATGCTCGGAAACAAAACAATTCTGGGCACACACATCTAACTTTCTACTGAGGAATGGTTGATAAATCAACTTCCGTAATACAAATCCTCAAGGTTGACTAAATTATTTATTAGTAGGCGGATGTCATCTGCAAAACCCCGAGTATAGGCTGGATGCCATCAGCCCTACACAAAGTAAAATGTCTCTCTTTGGAGTAGGCCTTCTCTTGCGGAGAGGTTCTTGTAACCATGACGCACTGTGGTCGATTTTCGACCATAATTAAGTGAAATCATAGTTCTATTCTCAATTTGACCACAAACTTTAAAAATACACATCAAAAGAGTATATTTGCGTGTGTGTCAAATACATGGCAGTGTGTGTAATAATTTTGTATTAATTTAATGTATTTAAATGCATAATTTCAAGTAAATAAGGCCTCTACACACCATTTCTACATAAACCTTAAGTGTGGGAAAGTACATAGTACTCCGTCCGCGCAATTTTCGTAAAAAGGGGTACCAATTTTTTTGCTTCACGCTATAATATATTATTGTTTATATTGTAGTTTACTAGTAACTTTGCATGAAATATAAAATCTTATTATTTTATAGAGATAATAGACCATAGCGAATAAATCTGCTCAGCTGATGCTCAGCCATATACCACCACTCTTAGCTGGTGTGGCATTTTTGCGTGGAGGTAAATAGGTAAGGCATAGGGGATCACCGCTCGAACTGGAGCTGACTGAGGAAGTGCCTCCACGTTACAAAACACCCACAGGAACACAATACCATCCTCGGCGGGTATTGTGTTCCTGCGCGTGAGTAAGGTAGCCAGGGCCCCATCAGGCGAAGCATGGTGCTGCCAGCGTAATGCTTTATTTTTAAAGACCCGCAACGGACTTGCTTCTGCTCTGGTCTTCCAGGCGTACAAGGGTGGATCACTCACGATGAGGTGACAGACTTCCTAGTCTGCAAACCGCATTTAAAAAACACCACTTTTGCTCTGTCAAGTGCAATGTTGGCAATAGAAAAAATCCTACCTAGAGCCGAAGGCTGATATTTAATATTGAACTGACATTCGACACGAACGCCTGTCAAATGCATGGGATTGACACGGCCTGGCAGTGACATTGCATAGGTCTTTCTAGTCCTATGCAATGTCGTCTCTAAGCGAGGGTTTATTCTCATTCCCTAACGTTACTAAGCGTTTAGGAAACTAAGGCATTACTCACGTGTTCATTACAATTATCAATTTGCCACCAGTCATTAGAGTGTGATTTTAAAAGTCTTCATTTACAATCTCATTCAATTATTACGGAAAGCGTCATTAAGTCCGAAGCTGGCAATGACGTAACGTCATTATGCCCAGGCGGTCATCTCGACCTTCACTAAAAAAGGTACGTAACACTTACGTAAAAGGCAAAAACTAAACATTTTGCCCAAATTTGTTTATTTGCTCGTCATTAGCTGCGCTATAAATATGTCACATGAGGCTGTGGTGCGGAGACAGCGGGAGCGGAGCGAAAAAATATACGTTTTTTCTTATAGCTGGTATTTCAAAATTATATTACTAAGAATGCCTGTTTTATTTTTATGAATATTAATTAATATATAATATAAATAAATAATAATAGTAATTAATATAAATAAATATACAGATACAAAACATGAAAGGGTAAAATAGAAACAGAACGTTACAAAAGAAATGCTTTTTTCTTTGTTTAATTAGCTCTAAATATTCTCATAGTTAACAAAACCATACATTCAGTTATCAATTACGCGTTATGCTTGTGAACAGGTGCCGCTGTTGGTCGGCTCACTGGATTCAAGACCTGTAATTTCAGTTTTTAATTATTCTATAAATTCTATTTTTTTTCCTATTACAAAATTCATATTTCAGTTGAGCGCCTTTCGGAACCGAAGGAAACTAGTTATTTTTATGTACAAGGTCATTGTACTCGTAATATGGCGTTTGAAAAAAAAAAAGACAAGCCCTCCGAGTTACTTCCGCCAGGTCTTCTCGGTTGGTGCCGCGTTCCGACCTGGTAGTAGTGTTATAGAACTGATGTATCCGTTGACGATTGTGAACGCCATAATTGGTATAAAGAATAAAGCATTTTTCTATTCTATTTAATATAGAATGATTATCAAGAAAAGAATAATATTATTTTGTACTAGAACGTTTTATCTGTTCTCAATTGTTTCTCATGACTTCTTTCTTCTTCTTTTTTCTTACTTACACTAAACTGTCCTGTCGGATACAACTGCTGTGAATACATCAACAATAAAAAATTGTATCAACTTTCTTATTCTTCTCTTGGCTACCGACAATTTTTCATTTGTAACATACAAAGTCTTTTTTTTAAATATCTCATCCCGCATTAAATATTTACCACAACTGCGCTTTAACAATCATGTGATTCAAATACATTCTTCTACAAAAGTAAATATTGAAGACATCCCGTTATCTGCTAAGCTGCCCGCTACCCGCTAACAGTGGCAAGGCAACTGTTCCACTAGTATTACAGTTGACGGCATTAGCATTCATTACGCTGGCAACACTTTCACCATCGCGTCCGTCCGGCTGTCACGTAACTGCGAATGCGCAACACGCCGAGTTGCCATGTCCTTAGCTTCTGTATTTGTACCATTGTACCGTATGCACCTTTATGATAGATCGTAGTGCAGAAAATGTTGCAGTTTCTAAACGCACTCCTGCACCCGTATCGCGATGGGTATGACACCCCTACTCAGAGCAAGTGCCTCTGTTTTACACAAAGACACTTGCTCTAAACCAGGATCCAAAGGCGATACACAATCATATTGAATTGATGTCTATCAAATTATAACTCCTCCGTGCTTCAGAGGGAACATAAAGCCGTTGGTCCAGCCCGGCTTCCTTTTTTACATCTATGACCGTCTTTCTATGAATATTTATTATTATAAACAAATATAAATGCTAAATTATTACCAGCAATCATTTTGTAAATATTGATAGTTTGCAAATAATATAGAAATACCAATACTTACTTTTACCTGGCAACACAGTTACACGAAAACACTTGCAATAATACGAGAGCATTTTACTAAATCGGCTTGCATATGAGCATGAGATGTGCATACGAAAATACAGCAAGAGCTGTAGGATACATGTAGGAATTTATTCAAATGTCTGCAATTTCACACGTTAGTATGCAATAGGAAATTGGTAAAAGTGCGAAAAGCGAACGAAATTCTTGGAATCTCTTCATAAATCGCTTTCTGTGCACGCAATATCATTCTCCCGTTAATCTTTTGAACACACTAATTAATATGGTAGACACATAATATACGAGTATCATAATGTACCCTTGGGATAATGGTTCGATTTAACGGCCATTTATAAACAAAAGCACGCGGTAAAAATCCTTTTTATAAAACAACATTGGTTTAAAAACATATATGGATATGGAAATGACATATTTATCTGTAACATAGTCATGCCAACTATTGTAAATATTTTATTGAAACGACAGAAAAATACGTGCTCGTGGCGTGTTCTACGTGCACTATTTTGATTTAATAAAAACCGTCAAAACAAGAGTTTATGCGCACCCTGTATAAAAGACATCAACGTCAGCTTTTGGTAATAATTCTGAATCAACCTTATCCCATGACATGCGTACTCAAAAAAAAAATACTTTTCTTAAAATGTAACTAAAAACAATTTTTTACCAAATTGGCATTATCCAGATAAATAGTAATGATAGTCTGTTGGGTTTCGATGGATAGATTGTCTCCCGCATGCATCGACATGAAAAATTAATAACACATAGAAACTGCGTCTTTTGGTTAACTCACTTGGGATGGCTGTAAGGTTCTATTGCATATGGTCATATGCAGGTTGTAAGACTATTCCTCGCCTTCTCCCAAATGTTTTGGAGTCAGAGCAATAGATGAGTTGCTGATGGCAGGCTGCTGCCATCAGCAACTCATCTAGTAAGATAACTGGATCAGCTGTCAATTTACGCGCTGCTAACTTCGTGTATCGTCTGTTGTCATTGACAAAATCATTAACATTGTTTAACATTGGAAGCCAAGCCATATAGTCAAATGAAGAAGAGCACCCACAGCTTTATCCCTTCCGGAGCAGGGATATAGGAATGCCATCAGTCAACTCTGTATCTAATATTTCTGTATCTACGACTACTATTCGGCCTACTGCTGAGTCGGGCCACCTCCAATTACATGGAGGGAAATTAGACTTTTTAGTGGCGGAAACAGTGTTCCCAACCGTACGATAATTATCGTACATGTACGATAATTCGGACCTACGTACGATGTACGATAACATATTATTATCGTACATCGTACGCAGATTGTACGATAATTTTCACAGATTGTACGATAATTTTCACAGATCGTACGATAATTTCCATCATGATGTAGAATTTTCAATATTCGACTACGCTGATAGTCTCGCATGATATTATTTAGCCCAAGACGACTAAAAAAAAAGGTCGTCTAAAAACGTGGTAGTCAAGAGTGGAGAGTCGTACGATAATTTCGGCCGATGTACGATAATTTTACGCATTTTACGTCCCCTTGTACGATAATCAGTCCGCTTCAGGTTGGGAACACTGGGCGGAAACCTTATATAGGTCCCCAGCCGGGGGACCCTCTCCCTCAATCTCTCTGCGTCTTCTTTTTTCGTGAGGACGCTTCTCGCTAACAAATTTAGGGCGCAGAAGGCAGCGACCGCTGGCCAGACAGGTTGGCACAGGGTTTCGTATCAAGATTTTCTTCTTTTGTGGCCAGGTTTTAGGCCTTCAAAATCAGCGCTGCAGATACCTGTAGCATATGCTGAGCTGCGGCCTTTTCAACCCACAATTCCACACCAAGCCTATCGTTTGCGAATATTAAAATTATGTATTTTAGTAGTAAGTGGTAGTTTTATTTGTATTTGTCTTTGTTTTATAATAATTATATAATGTCTTGTGTGGATTGTGTGGGTTCAATAAACTTACTTTCTTTCTTTCTTCTTTCTTTCAAATCCAGAAAATAATGTTGTTTAATTTGATAACAATACTAATAGATTATCGTTTGGCATTTTTATTATCAGACAGCGTGCCGCCAAAACGTGCGGCCAGTGACGCATTACATAACGCGCGTGCGCTCCGAAACACAGTGAAAGCGTTACGCCTCGACCGCATTCCCCATGTGACCAGTTTCGGGACCGGTGTTGCCATCGGAAATAATATCAAAATCACGATTTATGTTATTAGATTATCCACGATTGACTGCATATCGATACAGTTTAGAAAAGATCGAGGGATTAATTTCAAACAAATTTCTTTAATTCCATCCACTTTCAGGGTCCTTGTGACGTATTTAGATTACAAAGTATCACCACCCCATTCCATCCTGAGGGTGTCGTAAGAGCGGACAAAAAGAAATGACAAGGCCGATAACCTAGCCGCAAGAGAAGGAAATGTTGATAAGAAACCCAGAGCCTGTCTGGCCAGCGTGGCACAGTACACTAATTACCCTCCATATAGTTGGAGGAGGCACATTATGATGGGCACTCAAAAACGGATAACATGGCATTGCACAAATACAAAAAATAAACTAAAATAGACGGGCTTATGCCTTTAGGGAAATAGACAAACACGTCAAAGGAAACATCTATTTCCCCGCGGGATAAAAACCTGAAAGAAAAATGTAATTTGCATCGATAGAACTGATGTATACTTATCTCATTCCAGGATCTCCCGCGGCAACGGCGCCAGTGCAGCAGCGGTGGCCCACCAGCTGGGTGACGTCATGGCTGCCAGCAGAGACCACGACTGTGCGCGCTTTCATTGTAACGAGCAGCACTGACTCAGTCATATATCAGACACAAAATGCCCAGACGCAAAACGCCCAGACGCAAAACGGCCAGACAAAAATTTCCAGTCACTTAATTAAATGAGCGAGACCAGAGAAACCAATTCTTATCATGTACTCATATATGAAGTAGCATTTAAATGCTTGTTGTACGGAGAATTTGCTATTCAGATGTTTAAGTAAATTTAACAACAAATATTTGTTAATAAACTTAATAAATATCTCTTTGTAAGCGGTTATTGTATATAACTTCAAATCAATTCATTCATGTATGGAAAAACCTACAGAGTTAAAATAGTGTCTGATTTGGGTATGTTCAGAATTATATTCAAAAAAGGAGAATGAAGAAGAGTGTTCGATGACGAATGAAAAGATATCATTTTTTCCAACAATACGCTCATACTATCTTACTTCAGCTTGAGGGCTTTGCTATGCTCTCATATTTTGATGCTTAGTTCGACAAAATCGGACCGATATTGATTGATAAAATATATGTTGATGCTGTTGTGTATATATACGTTTAGTTTATAATATAAGTTATCACTTAAATCATAGAAAATAATAAAAAGCATCTGTAATGCGTTTTATAAATGCATGAAAAAATCAGTTAAATCGGCATTTGTTTCAAATTGTCGGCAGTGATTGATTTAACAAATTATTTATTTCTTAGCTTTAGTTTAGTTTAAGTGTGGTAGTCACTGTTTGTTTATTCAAAAGCAATGCACGACAGAACATAATTACTGTTGGATTTATAAATGAATGTTGTGACATAATACAGTTTAGATAAAATATTAAACGAGGAAAATGATTGCCCATAGCAAACGCGACCGAATAATCGATTAGGAATCGATAATTAAGTGAATTAATCACCGACAGCCATAATCGTTCCTACGGCTATCATTTCGATATCTCTAACAATAACTCGTATTACGGTACCCAATTTCAAGTTCACTCCATATCATTTTGATTATTTACGATCCTTATTTTACATTCCAATATTCACTTCACTATTGTATGTCATCGTATTTATTGTTACCAAATAACCTATTTATTTTATCATTACTCAACTTATGTTTATTTTAAATTAATAATTTATTCTAGACAGATAACGCTAGTTATTATTTAAAAAACTATATGTCTCTACATCACGAGATTCGGAACATTAAGTTTTGCATTATAGCAATAAATACTGCGTTTGTTATTTTTACATTATGAGTTCCTTTTTAATCAGCCTGCTGTTTCATCATCATCATCATCATCAGCCCACATTAGTCCACTGCTGGACATAGGCCTCCCCTAAAGAGCGCCATAGCGCCCTGTCTTCAGCTTGACGCATCCAGCTGCTGCCCGCAACCTTTCGCAGATCGTCGCTCCATCTAGCATAGCATTACTTTATCAAAATATCCTTATTTCCTTTTATTCTAAATAGATATTTTATGACTGTCATGTTATAAAGATCCTTAATGCTATATTATATACTATTTTGTAATGTATACATTGTATACGTACTTGTATCTTCCATGTGATGTAGAACCTTAAATTTTTCTATTTAAACTTTAGTTTTTAGTAAATTATATAGATGGCGCTTTAAGTTGTACATAAGCTTTTCAAAATCTGTAAATTATTTATTTATTTTTACACGAACTAAAATAAAATAATAGAAATAAAACATGTTGTTATTATTTGTATGCCCTTCTTAATATCATTACATAAGCAGAAAATATAAATAGAAACTACATACAAATAGAGGTCTAGAATTTAATAGAAAATTGATAAACTATACTTTAGTCACATAATTAATTTGTTGGAAAATAAAAATCCTACTAAAATACTACTCAAAACGCTACGAGGTCAACATTTTTAACTAAAATTTGTGTGGTAGAACAGAACTCCAATCTGTAGGTATAGGTACAGAACTACTGTGGCGTTTCTATAACTATAGACTTTTGCCCTGAAACAAAAAAAAACACAAAAAATTTTTTTTGTTCATCTGGCGATTTATTTAGTTCTAACTCACACTGACCTTCGCATGGCTGATCGCCTCCACCGGCCTCCTTGCTCGGAACCGGTAGAGGCATCTTTTCTACAATATCCTGCTGCGGCTCCTGGTCGCTCAGGAACTGGTTGCACTCCACACACGGCTGGAGCTCGTCTTCCATCATGTACAACTAAAGGCAACAAATATTTTACCAATTGCAACTACAATATAACTATCCCGATCGTTAGTTATATTTCGTATTTTAATCGCTGTTTTTTTAATAGTCTGACCACGGTGTTTCGGAGGTCAGGTAAAGGCGGCCATTCCACCATCTACAGTCATTGCCTTGGTAGTTACCCAAATGAGGTTGATGTGGTGACCATCACATTGAATTTGGGAAAAGGCCAGAAACAAGAAGAAGTGACGTAATTAAATATGTACTACTTAGAAGACCCGATAAGAAATTCAGAGGGCTTGTCATTTTAACAAGAAACACGCTAATAGCACACGAATTTCCATAACACGATAATAACCATTCCATCGTCGCCGCGTCCAACGTATCGCTTGGTGGGGGGTCCGAGCATCTGCAAGGGTGGTGCCGCCGTGCGTTGGACCCCCTCCAGTAGCGTCGTATGGGACCCTCCCACCCAGCGCTTGCACCTGTGACCTCTGGAATAAACAAAAACTGTCGTATAGATTTTATTTATTATTTATAGCGGACAAATTATACACTCGAGAGCAATGAATCCGGGTCACTTAAAGAATCCTAAAAATCTCGGAAACTAAAAATGCTAGGTTAATGCAATAAATCGTATTTAATAGACAATGTAATACTCCTTAAATGAAGGTATTAAAACTTCTTAGTTATTGTAAAGTTATATCATAAAAAAATCAAACTTGAAAAAGGGCCACTTTCGAAGATGGAACTACGAAATTACAGCATTTGGTTTTGCTTTTGTTTGTAATCTGTCATTTATGTGGGTACATAAGCCATGTTGATAGTGCTCTATATTCATTATTCAAGCTGAATTTATGTCGCTTACGCCTGAAGAATGCACCAGAATACTTACAATGCTGGAAACCGGCCGGAGTCAGCGCGATACAGCCAGGACTGTCGGTGTGTCGCTGTCAACAGTACAAAGAGTTCTCCGACGTTACGAAGAAACTGGTTCTAACCTACGCAGACCAGGAACGGGCAGAACCAGGTGTACCACAGCACGAGAAGACCGATACTTGGTGAACACCATGATTCGAAATCGCTTTCTCACAGGAACTGAACTCACAAATCAGTTTCGACGCCTCGGAGGAAGTAACCCAAGTGCATGGACAGTAAGACGTCGGCTTGCTGAATCTAACTTAAAACCCCTTAGACCTGCAAACGACCCTAAACTGGAGCGTGGGCATCGTATTTCAAGACTAAGATATGCCCAGAGCCACGTAAATTGGAGTATTGAAGATTGGTCAAAAGTTATGTTCTCCGACGAATCAAAATGTATGCTCTACAAGCACGATAGAAGACACAGAGTGTATCGAAGACCAGGGGAAAGATTCAAGCAAGCATGCATCGAAGAAAAAGTAGCCTACGGTGGTGGGTCTGTACTTTTGTGGGCCGGAATTTCTTCTGAAAGTCGCACAGAGCTGGTGATCATAGAAAACGGCTCTTTAACTAGCGTAAGATATGTGGAAGAAATCCTCAATGATCACGTTGGTCCATTTATGGTCAATTTAGGTGAGGATGCTATATTTATGCATGACAATGCCCGACCTCATACAGGTAGGATTGTGAATGACTACCTTCAAGAGATGAACATTACTCGTATGGAGTGGCCAGCGCGCAGCCCGGATATCAACCCGATCGAGCATGCTTGGGACGAGCTAGGCAGATGCGTAAAACAACGAAACCATCCCCCAATCACGCTTCGTGAGCTCAAAATTGCTCTCACAGAGGAATGGGAGAATATTCCCCAAAATCGTACCTATAAGGAACTTGGTGTACAGCATGCCAAACCGCGTAAACGCAGTAATGGAAGCACGAGGAGGCAATACGAAGTATTAAAATTCAAGAAAATCGTAATAAAGTTCAAAAATTTCATGTTTCCTATTTTTGTTTAAAGGAGAGATCAGCAGTTTTTTTCTTTATGTAATTTTGTGTTAATAAAATGTATGGTGACTCATATTTTTTTTACTTTCATTTAAGGAGTATTACATTGTCTATTAAATACAATTTATTGCATTAACCTATCATTTTTAGTTTCCGAGATTTTTAACATTCTTTAAGTGACCCGGATTCATTGCTCTCGAGTGTATATTCTTTGTCTACTTCTGCCAGTATTTCTTATTAGCTGGCAATCTGTACAAATCTACGTGACTATTCGCGAGCTGGCATCAATATCATTAATGTCTACCGTATCAATCGTGCTCAATGCAAGAGTCATCTACCATTCAAAGACTTTCATCTCCAATAATAGAACAGTGTTAGTACTTGTCTTCCACGTGGTGTGGTTTAATGTCAGCCAGACAAGTCTCCTCTTGCCCAGCTTCGGCCGGCGGGGGCGCCATGGAAGTCATGGGCGGCAAAGGCGCGGGGGCGCCATACGTGTACTCCGTGGGCTCCATCAGCGCGCGAGTGCGGCACGCCGCGCACGTGGCATCGCGCGCCAGCTTGCGCGTCAGCACCGCCGCCTAAAGCATCCCTCAATTAGTTAACATTACCTAATAAGCTTATAACGTAATCGGATTGTATTATTATGATCAGTATATCAGGTGAGAAAAGGAAATCACCGAATGATTCTTCCACGCATAACTGGGTGTCATGCGTGGAAGAATGGAAGAATCATTCGGTCATTTCATGTCATCAAGTATACCTGATGAAGGCCTCGGCACCTATCTCCCAGGAAATAACCTCATCTCATCACTCATCTCAGGCCATTTTGACATTACCCTACCCCTAATTGACGGGTGAAATAGATGAAGACAAGTGAGGTCAGAAAGGCTTCCAACCATAACCTCGTTGTGCTGCTAACACACTGCCTAGCTCCTTAAGTCATCTTTTAAGAGGCCCACTAAATGCAATGAGTTTGTGACTCTCCTTTTCTAAAATTGTTTCGTATTTACGAAGCTTAGCTTAAATCACGAAACAACGCAATCTCCAAATAACTACAATAGCAAAATTATATTCCTTGGTCCGTCGGCTATCTTTACCTTGGGCTCCCCTAACATCTCAGCGAGCAACCGCAATTTGCAGCGTATATCCCGCAGTTCTGCCTGGGTGTTGTCTTTTAGCGCCAGAAGCTGCATAAGCTCCGCCTTCTCCTTAGTTATATTCGTCAGGTCCCGCAAGGCACTCTGCATAGAGTTGAGCCATAATATATTTATTTCTTAAGCAGGACGCCCTCCCTATTCCTTTGCAACGCGGCTATACAAACGCAAGGTGGCGGCTCAAGGATGAGGCGTGCCTGATGATAAGCAACTACTTTTGCCTATGGACGTTTCCAACATCAGAAGTATCACTCGCAAGCTGACCCTGTAAAGCGAGAGAACACGATGCTGCCAGTAGTCATGGAAGTGTCCCTTTCCTTCCCCTACTAACACCATGCCTCCTCTGGCAGCAACTTACGTGCAGGAACACAATATCACCTAGGTCAGTGTTATAAGCTGCGGTTTTCTGTAAGATATAACTCCGTTTATAAATAAATTGCCTCTGAAAATCACTATGATAACCAAGCGGAGTAGCCTTTTCAGCACGCACGCGCACGCATATCGCTTGGATAGAAGAATATTAGCCTACTATACAGGGCTAACCAGATGGCACAGTTTCTGCCTGTCTAGTCCCTTTGCGTCAGAACGCACCTTCAGGATTATATTGATTTGCACTCTTGGTTAAAGTTACCATCCAAACGGCGTCTTGCTTCTTAAACTTCTCGTACGTCATCTCCAGTCGCCACTCCAGCTCCTTGCGCACCGTCAGGAAGTCTTCGTCTCGTAGGAGACCCGTCAGCCGGGACAGGTCTGCCTGCACTCAATATTAGCCACCTTTAATTCTTTAAAACACAAGTCCAGTAAGTTACTGAAAGAAAAGTCATAAGTTCTATTCCGGTCAAAGACATCAGTAAATACAATTCAATTTTTAAGTATTTTGATTTAACTTCTGTAAAGTTAAATCAAAATACTGATTTAGAACAGACGTCCAAATTTAAGGTTTGCCAACAGGCCAGCAGGGTAGGATACCTTGTCTCTAAGACCATCCAGAACTTCGTCGCGGTCAGCCTTGGCCTCCCGTAGCATTTCCACGCACTCCACTAAGCTCTGTGAAACATATTAACCAATAGTCAAGATTCTGCTGGTATTTTCAGGCCATTTTTTAAACGATTCCACTGCACTAGAACCTGTACGAACCTGTAGCACGGGGACTCTTAACAAACACGTAATTCACGAACACAAATGACACCCAGACTCACTTACACAAAGACACTTGCTGGAACCCAGAACCGAACCCTTGGTTCAAGGGCGGCACATTGAATGTGTCGTGATTATTTGATTAGCTTTCTTACAATTTTATGTTTGATCATACAAACGAATGAACAGTTTAATGTTGACAAACATACCCGTAGCTCGTCTTCCAGCTGGTTCTGCAATGCAGTGAGTCCTTGATGAACCAATAAAGTAGTGTCTAGCTCGTTTGCTAATCCCTCGTACCTCTCAGTTAGCTCCATCACAGCTAGAAGCCATAATATAATTATAATTCACGAACCCAAATGACAGCCAGATCCAGATTTTTATTAATAGACCCGACCCCGGAGCCAAACCGAGGACATGATCTAAAGTTCAAAGATCTTCGAGTATAACGCATAATGCACGGAAAATGTAAACATACTCGTATCCATAGATTCTGCTCGTAAACAGTTACTAAAATTTACTGCACAGTTGCGACTAAGTTATATTTCTGCTTCATTCCCAATATCCTTTATTCAAATTCTATCATGTCCAAAGGGCCACTTTAAATTGTCATAAACGAATTGATATAGGATTTGATAATTTACCGTATGGCGTCACCTGTTGCAACACACCCATACCAAGAATGGCGGAGTGGGTTATACATAACCTACAAAGTATACTTAATTATAATATTTTTCTGCAACGAACCGGCGGTTTCTGCATTGTTGTTGGCATTCTCCAGCATAGTTAGTCCACCTGTTAGGTCTGTACGCATCAGGCCTATCTGCTCTTGAAAACTGTGCATCTAGAAAACCACACATCCCTATATGAATATGCGCCATCGTCTAAATAAATATTGGTTACGTTTTTAAAGTAGTTATAGAGTGCATTATTGTACAAAAGTATGGTCGTAGTAGCCCAGCTGATAGTGCGAAAAGTCTATAGCATTGTTTATAATATAACACACTTCCAAAATACGGAAACACTTTGAAGGTACGTAAAGTTAGGCGTGGATTGCACCAGCCGTAGAAGCATCAGGCAAATAAAGGTGGTATATACCATAACATCTATGGTTATATGCGTTGGTCAGTAGTAGCGTGGAAGGTGCCAGCTGGTCTGACCACTACTCACAGTGGAGATTCCAATAGATGAGTCTCGGGGGTCAGACAACAGAAATCGATGAAACTGGAGTCATTTCTGATTAGGTTGCTGGATAGATGGCCGAGTAATACCTAGGTAAAGAAAAAGGGTGTGTAATGAGAAATAAAGAGTTTACTTACCTGGGTGACGAGGCCTGTATCAAAGCCACTAAGCTGCTCCGAGTAGTCTGCCACCGTGGAGTATAGAGTTCCAAGACGTTCATCCAACTTCATCGCGATGTCCATTTTCTCCGCTGCAAATAATTTACGATAAGTAAAGTACAAGAATAATAAACCTTGTTACAAGCTATATTTTATACCAAAATTCATAAAAATAAACGATTCATAGATTGGCTTTATAAGCAGTTTGAAATAAATTACCAAATACACACCAAATACCAATTCAAAAAGTGTCATTTGCCCACAATTCAAACATTTTATCAAATAAATTTTGCAGAATAGATCAGAAAATCCGAAATTAAGTTGCAGAGTTAATATGCCAGTTCCCAGCCCATAAACGAAAGTAAATCATACGAGTACCTAGGTACCTATCATACCCACATGCTTTGGATAGAGTGATAGAGAGAGATAGATTACAATCGAGTATCAAATATAATATCTACCCCGCTTCTTGTGACTTGATCTTCAACCAATTATAATCTTTCGGGATATCTACAAAGCTACTCACGTACCAAGCCCTTTGGCTGAAGCCGCCGCAAACTCCGCCGCAGTTGTCGCCTTTGAGGACATGTTCTGCACAGTCTTTGTCAGCTCTTCTTTCAGGCGACGAATCTCGTCCCTGAAGTAAAAATCTAACTTATTCACAACTTTATTTGTAGGTACAGGCTTATCACAAAACTTACAAATCGTCAGGATTGAAAGTAAAACCCCACAGACACCAGAGGCGTTTCTTTGTATTGTTCGATTTCGTTTAAAAACACACATAGTACGGAGCGTATTTCACAACAAAATTACCGTCGGTCTCTGTGTTTCTTGAACCTTGAAGCTACTTTACAAAGAAGAGTCGGGGAGAAATTCTGTAGTTGCTTTTTCTAAATTATACTAGGTTGTGCTACAGAAATGACATACCCATTTTGTGATATGACTAATCTATAAGGTATCGTCGTTATTATATCTTCTTGTGTCTATGTGGGTCATTTGCCCACTTTTCAGTCTGAATTTGATGAAGGGATAAAGTTTAGATTTAACATTTTGGAACTCTGTAGACGCGAATCTAAACGCGCAAATGTTTAATCTCCAATTCTAAGTAACAAAGATTATCTCTTACTCCATTTCCTTCCTCGTGACCTTTGGACCTGTCGAACTTTGGGCAGACAAAGCGGATATACCCGCCGAAGCGATGGAAGAAACTGTAGAAGGGCGCCCTACTGATGAGGCCCGTCTCGCAGTCGAAGCAACAGAGGGGCGCCCTATCGACGGCTTCTCTTTTATGGCGCTTTGCTCAATCGCTACAGACTTGCGCGACGCCACGGAAGGCCGTTGTGTGGAGCGCGCCGTCGAACGAGCCTAGCAGGACAATTCTTACATCATCACATGTTCACCGCTGGACCGTTGTCCCCGAGACCCACATAACCCGGTCCTCCTATAGGGTAACAGAACTTTCCACGACTCAAAAATAGGCCATAATTCTGCATAAAAAAATAACGCGTCTGACCATCACTTCTCCCTTCTGTTCAAGCAAACCTAACCCGCCTGACCTGTTGCAATATTGGAATGTCGGGATAATCGGTATTCACTCCCGCGGTAGAACCATGGGCGGAAGCTAATAATGAATATAATCGCATGACAATCACCTGTCTAGAAATACGTAAATGTCTCTAGATACAACTTTTCTTCGAGACGAGGCTATCGCTAGAAGTCTGCTCCTGATGCAACTGCTCACGCTCCAGTATTTATACCTACATGTTTAAGGATAACAGTTCAAGACGACCATTTAGCGTTTGCATCTCATAAACATATTTTGTTCTGCGGAATATTAACATGGGAATTGTGAATAAGCCCTCTCGATACACTAAAGCTCTGCCAATCAATTCATTGAAATTAAACACTTTATATCGGATTTATCGCGTGTATATTCCATTATTTAATTCCCGACCGTTCGAATGCTTTGCATCAAATCCTTTACGTCTCCTGCATTGCAAGGCATGAAGTACTTACCGCCCGTATGCGAGAGACATTGGCGTCAGACTCTTCCTGCAGGTGCATGTTAAGCTTATCAGTAATGTCGTCGGGCAAGGCGCCAGCGGCTGCCAACTGTGTAAGCAGGTCTGCCATTCTATTTATGGCCTCTTCAGCTGCATTTACGCGAGCAGTCACCTGTTTTCAAAGATAAGGTCACAAATGTATTAGGTATATCGGAAATTATCAATGGTAATTTTAAAAAAAAGTATATTTGAAGTATCATGCTTTGCCATACAATTTACTGGCTGCTATGAAAACCGTTTAATAACACGACAGATCACCATGATCCTCATGATCTATCAGCCGTTGTTACATTTAGATGAGTTGTGATTATTATTATTTTAAGGGCGCTCCCTCACCGGGAGGGAGTGTAATGTAACGTTACACAGTCGAGCATTACATCAGTGAGGGAGGAGAACTGAGCATTACAGTTCGACTTTGAGCATTACATTACAATACTACCTCCCTCACCGACAAGTGTTCGCGTGTAATGTAATTATATTACACGCGAATGCTCGCGGTGAGGGGCGACTTAACACGTACCTAGGTAGACTAACGTTTTTTTAGTAGGTTGTCACATCTTTTCTAAGTATATATGTAATGTAAGTAATTCAACGATGAATGTGGATATTTTGGTTGACGTCGACCAACTGCATATTGGATATGCACAAAATACACATATTCTAAATCCGTCCACCACATCATCATCATAGACGCCACGTCAAACTTAAATCACCCTCCAAGAAAGTTTAAAAAGTAAACGTAGCTGATTCGTGATGAAATGTTGTGCAAGAGTAGTCAGCACTCGGAAAAGGTGGAATATATGAGTCGCTAGGAAGGCAATACTACGGACAGGTGTATGTGTAAACACGAAACGGTTCTCAGTTCAAAGTTGTCTGTCATTGTTCCCCTGAGGTTGGACATAAGTACAAAAACAAGGTTATAGGTCTCTTACCTTCATTGCTTGCATGGTGTCAGTAAGCGAAGCACTGCCACTCGCCAGCTGCGCCCTCAGCTCCTCGTTATCAGGCATTGACAGCTGGGGTAGGGGGCCCGTCTGTGCTTCTAGCTTCTGCACTGCCCTCTCCAGTAACTCAAATTGAGATATGGTCACCACTTGGATGCTACCCACGCGCCCACTCTCTAGAATTCAAACCTACTGACGATTTATGTCACCCTGGTACTTCGATAAACATTATTCTAACATAGTAGGTATACTACTTACTATGTATAACGCTATAAAACATAAAATCTATTATCTCAATAAATCGTATCCTACATGATAGCGGTGGGATAAAGTTGACATTAACGTCGACAAACTACAAATAATAATGAAACTAGTACATAGTGTAACAAAATCCCTATAGCCATTCGAAGTGACAGATATAATGTTGCAGCGGCCAGCATGCTACATATATACTTTACACAATTTAGCCGAAAAATCTGAACTATCACTATCACATCAAGAAATATCGCCTAAAAGCGAGAGTTACCAAAAAGTCCTAAACCGCGATAGCGTAGTTTATAGAGCAATTCGCACGGTTAAGAAATCACTGACCTTCAGTTGTCGGGAATTAGGCGCCGCGGCCCCCTGCCCGACATGCCTCATCTGGCCGGATGAACATCCGTTTGGTCATCAAAAAAAGCAGTTCTGTGTTTAAAATGTCTTTCCATCGAATGTCAGGGTAAAGTATCAAGTGAAAACCAACCAACTAGTAATCGTTATTACTCTGGCTTAGTAATTTGAGTTCTCTTAAGTTTCTTCGGCGTTGTTTCTAATTTCTATTATGATGGTTTGGACCCAAACATAACAAAAAACTAAAAATTGCTGTCTGTGCCTAAAACTGTGTCTACTCATACTGCTGATATGGATACGCCGCCTTTGGATCACGGGGTCCCACGTTCGAAAGAGACACACCAGAGGCACTTGCTCTGAGTCTTTATCAATAGTATCATCGTACCTTTTTTACGGCTATAGGGCTTTTGTTACAATAAATAACAAGTATAGTATTAACTTTAAGTCAATTTGAAAAATTATCTATTGATATTCTAAGTAAAATGTCCTCCAAAAGATGTTTTACCAGATCGCGTCGTAGGTCCTTTCTCAACTGAAAACAATTTCCAAAATGTTAATAAACTAAACTTACATCATTATGTTTCATGTTTGTGATGTATGTCTAACTCTTACGGCTTATATGTACTCACCGACCAACACCTTGTCCCTCCCCTTGCCTTTTCGTTCTGAATAAAACAATACAATCAAGTTTGACCTAAGTTAGGTGATACTAAATAAATAATTAATTCTCTTTGTCTCATTTACCTGACACTGCGATACTCGTCGCTGACCCAGTTTTACTTTTCTATAAACAAAGCATAATTTCAAGGTTTAAGTTGAAGTATAAACAATGTGACATAGTGCCCGTGAGGACGATGAATTCAATGGATAACTTCAAAACAATTTTATATTAAGATACTTACGTCTTTTAATGGCGTAGTTGATTCTTTTTCTAGTTTACTTTTATCATTTTTCTCTTTGTCAGCTTTCCCAGCCTTGTCTTTGCCCTTATCAGATTTTTCATCTTTGTCTTCACTTTTATCACGTACTTCATCCTTTTCTATGCCTTTCCTACCTTTTTCTGGGCCTTTGTCCTTATCTTTTGACACTTGTTTTTCGTCCTGTTGAGGTTCCTTTTCAGATTTTCCTTTGGCTGAACTTTTATCTACCTTCGCCCGGTCCTTTGAAGTACTCCTCTCCGCTTTTTCTTTTTCCTTTTCAGCTTTGGCATTTTGCTTATCTGCTTTTTCTTTTCCCTTATCTGCTTTTTCTTTATCCTTAGCTGCTTGTCTGGCTTCCCGATCTTGATCTTTTTGAAGCTTAGCTGTTTCCTTATCTGCCTTTTCTTTATCCTTAGCTGTGTGTCTGGCTGCCCGTTCTTCTTCTTTTTCAGCTTTTTCTTTTTCCTTAGCTGCACTTTTTTCCAACTTTTCTTTTTCCTTTTCGGCTCGCTTTTCATCCCTTGAAAGATATCAGATCTATTTATTTTCTTACAAAGAGTTGTCTAAGAAGTTAAGACAAACACCTATTTAAGAAACCTACCTCTCTATAGTCTACAAAAATTAACTAAGTGCTCTCAGCGGCTTAAGCGTGAACTTGAACAAGTCTAACCAAACTGTCTTCTAAATTATCAGTTTCGAACCATAAGTTTCCGGTTTTTTTAAGTACCGTAAAAAAGTACCTACAATTATTTGTTTCTGTAATTACAGATGTATTTTTTTATTAATGAAGAATACCTGATGATCAATACCTTACACATTTGTAAGGTATTGATAGTAGTAGTAGTGATAGTAATAGTAACGAACACGAAGACCTAAAGGAACATGTACTATTATGGGAATGGAATATGTTGTTCTTTCTGTAATGCGAATTCAGTCCTAATAGTTCATGAAACTATTACCCAAGCCTAATAAACAATGTCACCAACCCATACGACCTGACGGAGTCGAAAGAGGTGACTAGAGGAAAGTAAGAGGCGTATTTATTACCTAGCCGGAAGAGAAGGAAAACTTGATACAAACCCTGTGCTAACCCGTCTTGACATACTGGCACAGTAGGCTAATACCCTCCATGAATTTGGAGGAGATCTGACTCAGTAGTGGGTCATTTATGGGCTGAATGACTGGTACCCACTTTTTATCGTCCTTAGCTGATTTCTCACGCTCTTTTTTCTCGCGTCCTTTTGAATCTACATCTTTTGTTTTTCGTGGTGACTTCTCCTTGCCATCTTTTTCTGGCTTACTCTTGGTAGAAATTGCAGATTCCGAAGAGGACACTGAGCTCTCCAATGGCCCAACGTCAACTTTATGCTCCAGCACTCGTAGTTGACGAGCCAAAATCAATAAGACAGTTTGCAGCAGCTTATAGTTGACAATATTTTTCTGTAATTATGATAAAATATCTCTACAATATAATATTTGCACAAAGTAGGTACTACTAGTCAATTTATCGCTCCAACTTAATATGTATTATACAATATAACTGGCATGTAGTTACCGTAATTTTTAACTCACGACTACTCATTATAATATCTATAAACTACTAAATACTATATACTTATACTTTTAAACAAGTATATACGTTATGCACGTAGTTAAACTAGTTTAAAAAATAAATAACCCTTTGAAAACATTCGTTTTGAAAGAAATTAGCCAAGCAATTTCGCGAGGTTCCTAGACTGCCCGCTCCAGGCAGACTCACATACCCCTCACCTCACCTCGCCCATAGATTTGTGCAAACCCACAGGTGTCATCAGCTCTTTAAAAATAGAAAACATGGCGCTGGCAGCTCAGGAAAGGGTGGCGATATTTGGCTGCGGTGTTCCGAGGGTGGAGGCCCTTCCCGAGTTCAGCCCCACGCACATGCAGCTGCAGACTGTCCGGATAACCGGATACCTGCTATGGTTCTGGGCTTATTATAATGAAAACTAAAACTCTAACATCAGTAGGTCCCATGGCTCGATAGATAAGGCTTTCAACAGTCATCAGGATCGTGTAGTCACTCTGCGTAGGCTCATCAATCTTCTTGGGACTCATGGTGAATAATTCCCTAAATACAAATATATCAAATATTACCGAAAATATAAGAAAAATTACATCAATTTGACAGAAAAATCTACAAGAAGATAACGTACGTCATACATATTTTATCTAAAGCTTTCTAAGTGGCCAGTATCTATCTTTTTATCAGGTTTCAATAAGCCATTTCCTTGATAATCATCTCCAAACGGAGCGGCGGCTCGGCTCTCTTATTCCCACAAAGCTAATAACACTTCTAAAGGAATTAATTCGTATTTTTTTCAAATCCATTCGAAACCTAATGAGCCACAGAGAAATACGTCCAATTTATAACACACCATATTCGTGCGGTGCTTTAGAAATAAAGATGACTTTTTTCAGGAGAGTGGGAATTTATGAAATAATACATCAATTATTACACTTTATATTTTTATTCGTAACTTCGTCTCCACCACGTAACGCAGAAGTTCAAACAGCAAGTAAATACGCGTTATCGCATGATCCATTATATTTTGTACACTCACATTTACATTGTGCTTTTACTGAAATTAATCATAATACTGAACTCGATGTCGATACACGGTAACACTGATATCGAGACACGTAAAGCGTAACTGTTTTTTTTTTCTACATAACAAAAGAAATGTTATCTCTAATAATAACGTGGAATGCAAGAGGGTACTCAATATTATGATGACATTTCACACGAAATATAAACCGGCATAATTCATTGTTAGTGTATAAATAGGTAAATATGTATATAATATCATAAATAACAACTAAGTAAGGTAGGAAGCGTCGATAGAGGGCGCTGCGTTATCGTATTTACAATCGGATGGGGGCAGCGGATGGGCGCAGCGCCCTCTAACGAGGCGTCCTGGGCCAACGACTGGAATCGAATTCTGAATTGAAATACGAGTATAACATTACAACTATGCACACTACGTAGACTATAAACACATCATAACGTCTATTTAGTGTATAACAAAACGCGTCCGCAGTACTGATTGCCACCGTACAATGTTTCTTATGCCTATACGTTTGGGGTTCAATTTTGTTGCCGTTGTTTGTGGATGTTCAAGGTGCAGTCAGTATGGCCGACGGCCCCCTCGCTCGTAGGCCGGAGAGCGCTTAGTCCTCGAGGTTGCGGAAGGAAGCGGACATGTCTTCTAGCAGTTGGTCGAAATCTGCCTTGATCTTAGCCTCGCCATCTTTCACTGGGTCCTGGACACGGAAGAAGTATATTATTCATCGGTCAGTAGTTGTTGCAGTCTTTATTTAAACAAACGTCAACTATCATCTGCGAATAAAGCTATCCTGCGAGTATCCTTACAAAAAATGTTAATAGAAAGAAATGAAAAGGGCCCAAGCGAAGAGCCTTGCGGAACACCCACACATTGTCCCATTGGCGCATTTTAACCTCATACCTGTAATTCTCCGATTCCTATGCCTAAGGTATTAAGCAAAAAGACATGGGGCTGAATTCTTAACTCCATAATGTGTGTAATTTCCTTAGCAATGTCTCATAGTGAACGCAATCAAATGCGTCGGCTGTCGAGGACAACGTGTGTGTTTATTTGGGGAACATGCCCAATGAATAGCCAACCTTGAACTTCATGGAGGACAGCTGATAGAGCACGTTGCCCATGGCGTCTCGGATGACGTTCCACGTGACCTTGTTGTCGGACTGCGCCGTGGACTCCACCGCGTGCCGCGACATGTCGTAGAACGAGATGATGTTCTTCAGCATGCCCACGGTCTTGTAGAACGGGCAGAAGCGGTCGTACGCCGAGTAGCTGAGGGCACAGTCGCGATTGGCTTACTACCTGCATGGCCGTGGGACCTCTACGGCAGGATCGTTCATATATTATGCAATATTAGCTTTTACGCCTCTGGTGTCCATAGTGACCGGTTACCATCAGGTAGGCTACTAAGCACCGCCTTACAGTATAAAAAGGCGAGTTTCAGAAGACATTTATATTAAGGTAGTGGGTAGTTAAGCAGTGTACCTGTTCTGCTGCAGGAAATCGTCCTTCAGGAGCTTGGCCACCTCGAGGGTGATCTTGTCTGTCTCGGCCAAAGAGGCTTTACCGACCAGCTGGACGATTTCTGACAAGTCTTCTTCTTCTTGCAAGATCTCCTTGACCTGGGGCATTTAATGGTTATTATAATTTCGTTTTTAAAACTATATAATAAAATATTGTATCAGAGCTGTTACCCAATACAATATTTTATTGTAAGACAAAACTCACCTTGGTCCTGAGAGGTACGAAGTCGGGGTAGTTCTTCTCATAGAAGTCATCCAAAGCACGCATGTACTTGCTGCACAAAAAAATGCACAACTTAGTTATCTATAGATATTTCATTCATTTTTTATGTTCTTTTCTAATGTTCTATATAGTTCTTTTTCTGATGAAGGCTCTAGACAGTAATGAGTTTCGTGGGACTGGATGTGCCAACCTGTATGAGATGAGCCAGTTGATGGAGGGGAAGTGCTTCCTCTGGGCCAGCTTCTTGTCCAGCCCCCAGAACACCTGCACGATGCCCAGAGTGGCTGCCGTCACGGGGTCGGAGAAGTCACCTCCGGGGGGAGACACGGCCCCGACGATGGACACGGAACCTGCGAGGCGACACATCTCGTTCAATACCCTCTAATTCAACTCGCTAACTATGGAAACAATTGAGAAACGGAAGCTGCAAACCATTAACTATTTAAACTAGGTAGAATTAAATGACTCAATGTCCGGTACATTAAGTTAAATGTTGATTCCTGTTCAATACGGTTTCTAATGACAAAAAAATACTCAAATAGATATAAATCATGTCCACACAGCAACAAAAAAGTGTCTTCTAATAAAATTAAATTTACAAAAGAAGTACTCACCTTCCCTGTCGGGGTTACCCAGGCACTTGACACGTCCGGCTCTCTCGTAGAAGGAGGCCAGTCGGGCTCCTAAGTAGGCCGGGTAGCCGGAGTCGGCAGGCATCTCGGCCAGACGACCAGAGATCTCACGAAGAGCCTCGGCCCAACGGGAGGTGGAGTCGGCCATCATGGACACGTTGTAGCCCATGTCACGGAAGTACTCGGACAGGGTGATACCTGGAAGAAGCTTGGGGTTACATTGTGACGTTTAGCTCACTTGGAGTGCCTACAGATATATATAGGGAAACAGGGCATCCTCTGTTTACGCTTCTTTTTATCAGTTCACAAAAAGGAAGCATTTTTCATAATATTTTGAAACAATAAGGCACACGACTGAATAATGAGACACGCAGTGGTAACGATCGGCCCGCAAATTTTGTAAAGGTCTGTCCGTTATCTATACTAATATATAAAGCTGCAGAGTTTGTTTGTTTGTTTGTTTATTTGTTTGTTTGTTTGTTTGAACGCGCTAATCTCAGGAACTACTGGTCCTATTTCAAAAAATCTTTCAGTGTTAGATAGTCCATTTATCGAGGAAGGTTATAGGCTATATTTGATTTTCAAAAGAATTAGGGATCCGTATGAAAATAACGATTTTGTAAACCAAGGTGTAAAATCGAAAACCTATTTATGCGTGCGCTGCAAAAGCTATTGACAATAGAACAAAATTATGTACTACGGGTTTGTAGGTCTTATAAAGATCTACAAAAAAGTCCGCGAGAGCACATATCTAACTATCATAGTTTAGTCACAATAACCGATTTTATGTTCATAAAAAATATGCACGGGTTCGAAGCCCACGCGGGCGAAGCCGCGCGCAAAAGCTAGTTATTTATATTTAAAATAAATATGCTTCTTCGCCAATCAATTACGCAAGTACCTATAGCTCATTTTCCCGCAAGGTAGCCCGAAGCTTACCTGCCAACAGGTTGCCGACCACTGGCTAAAAGAAATAAAGCCACTATACTTCGTTCGCGTTAAGAATCCAGTGAGTCATGTGTGTCTACCGCCCTCGGCACACCCCATTAGCAATGAAATCGTTCCTAATTAAAAAGCCTAATTCACAGTGCCGTGAAAAGATGATTCTTTCATGATAAACACTAACGAATAGCGATAGTGACTATAATATGATATTCATGATTTTATTTTGATTTTAGACCGTATTATTCATTAAATTTAATCTTTAAAGTATGAATTTTATTTTATTTGAATTTTATCACCATGTTTAATACACCTTCACCCTAGGGTTTCACTGAAGACGCACTCCATTCTTAACGCGAATGTACTATAATACCTCCGTCAATAACTTTAATAAAGCTAAACAGAACGTCCATAATAGATCACTGGCGAATAGAAGGCACTATGTAATCAGTCACTAACTGCCGAACTGAATAGGCCTTTAAGAGAGAGATGTGAAAGATAGTCACCGGTGTAGATGGAGGCCTCTCGGGCGGCCACGGGCATGTTGGACGTGTTGGCCACGAGCGCCGTTCGCTTCATGATGGACTCGGTCACGCCGTCGATCTCCACCGACAGCTCGGGGAAGTCCCGCAGTACTTCCGACATCTCGTTACCTGGCAACGCACGTTTCATTAGCAAAGACACGCGCCACTTCATTCTATAATAATATATACATATATTTCACAGTTCCGTAAGTATTGAATTGAAACATTAGTCAAGTAGCCCTTAGATACCCCAAAAATATTTTCCCTTCGAGTGCTGTAGAAATAAGACAACTTGAAAACAGTGAAAGCCATGAAGCACATACCTCGCTCGCCGCAACCGACGTAGATGATGACGTCGGAGTTGGAGTACTTGGAGAGGGCCTGCGAGATGACGGTCTTGCCGCAGCCGAAGGCCCCGGGGATGGCCGTGGTCCCGCCCTGGACGCATCTGCGCGCAACGGGCCGGGGCCCAGCATTACCGACAGCTCAACGCACATAGCACTCCGACATGCATTAGGTTGCTGCTCTAACATCTTTTAAGCATTCCGAGGACTGTTACAGAAATCTAGACAGGATATTGTCATTAGAAACAAGTTCACAATAGAGCAGATGGGTTGTTGAAGATTACAAAAGTTTCCAGATGTAAACAAGACCTCACTGCAAGTTGACAAATAAACGGTTCACCTACATTCATACCCTTCACAGGCATTTCGTTGACACAAACCATCCCTGTACATTCATAGAGAAATAGAGAAGAAGAGCAGTGGGTACTGGTACTGACGGGAAGAGCGAGTCCAGCACGCGCTGGCCGGTGAGCAGCGGGTGGTTGGCGGGGAGCTTCTCCGTGCAGGGCCGGGGCTGGCGCACGGGCCACACCTGCAGCATGCTGTACGAGCTCTTCTCGCCGTCGAACTCCGTCTCCAGCACCACGTCCTGCCCATGCCCAACATTACTCACAATTCATTATAGAGCCGCGGCTACTTCTTTTCAACCACACTACGAGAGCTTCCAAATAGTCAAATTACTTCTTTTCCTTAACCATCGGAATGCCACAAACAAAAACCGTTAAAGTTGCTCTTTTAAATAATAAATGTTACAATGCTGATGACGATTCTGTCATTGGAAACTTACAAACGGCCATAATTCCTTCTTATAAGTTATTTTACTTATTTCTGTACTAGATGTAAGCTTCCCGAATAGTAATATAATAAAATTAAAATAAAATTATGGTGGTACAAACAAGTCGGACAGAATAGATGCATGCCCAGTACTCACGGTGACATTGTAGTTGCCAGCGGGGGCCATGTAGGTGACGGTTCCCTTGGCCTTGGGAGGCACCAGCATCTTGTGCTTCACCAGAGTGTTCTCGTGGACGATTCCGTACAGATCTCCGCCGGTGATGTGGGCTCCCACCTGAGGACCGAGCTCTTTATTACAATCTACATTATCCTTTCCCCATTCACTGTCTTTTTGAAGTACCAAAGCACACGATAATTCTTATAGACGACAACTATTAAGGAAGACATAAAATCAGCCAAGTGGTACATAAACATTGGCAGTAGCTTTTACTGGCACAAACAGAAAAATAATGATTTCTTAAGTTTTCGCGATTATTACACATTAAAATTAAACACTTTTTAACGGATTTATCGCGTGTATATTACATTATTTAATTCCCGACTATTAAGATTAAAAAACATCCAAATTTCAATAGCGAGGATAGTCATTTAATTGATCAAATCTGAAGCACAACACTATTCTGCAAGACCTCTGGACACCGTGAACGATTGAATACGTAATAAAAAAGCACCAGTCTAATATTATTTAGCCTAAAATATAGCGTCAGTCACCTCTTATAAGCACAACTCCCTCTCTCAACAATTTGACCAGCCATTTTAGAGAATAGCCTGAACAAATGTGCAGATCTTATTTTAAATAAATGTTGTATACGTTTTCCTACACATCACATCTAGAACATAGCAGTCATTTCCATATTACAAAAATACACTACAATTTTAATTATATGTATAATAGTTACGTAAATCCTTGGGCGAGGTCTATTTCCAGCAATTGTTTAGTTCTATTTGTAAAATATTGGTGACGTCGTATCGTATACATATATTTCGCATCCAATAGGCCAAAGGTTTAAGACCACTAATCTTAGATATGTTTAATTCCCATTTCCATAGTTGAAGAAAACCCACCTTAACACCCAAAGGATTGAACTCCCAGCTGGTCTCTCGGGCAAGGCAAGGCACGTTCACACCCTTAGGGATGTAGATGGACTGTGTCAGTTCGTTGATGTCCTTCAGAGGACGCTGGATCCCGTCGAAGATGGAGCCGAGGATACCGGGGCCAAGTTCCACGGAGAGAGGCTTGCCTGTACGCAGGACGGGGTCGCCCACTGTCACGCCAGAGGTTTCTTCGTATACCTGGGGAATATCGTGAATTGTAGAGGACCAAGAACAGATCCCTGTGCGACACACCATGTGAACTGGGCCCCAAACTTGCTATTTTCTATCAACGTCCCATCCGACTCGATGCAATTGCTAGCATTAAACACCTACATTCAAAAGTTCTTGCCAAGTGCTTGTATCAAAAGTGTCTGGATTACATCCCGAACTGAAACTACAGTAAGTAACTTACCAAAACTGACAAAACCGACAATCAATATGTTGATTGCCGTTTTACACTCTATTGAATGAGCAAGTTTGAAGCTGGGTGTTATTAAAAAAGAAACCTTGGTCCCCATCTAACTGCTATTGCTGTATAAAACAAAGTGGCATAAAAAAGATTATGAAATATTTATGTAGAGTCATTGAATATAACCACACACTAACCTGGATGGTGGCCATGTCGCCCTCCAGACGGATGATCTCTCCTACCAGCTCATTATAACCGACACGCACCAGCTCGTACATAGCCGATCCGGACATCTTCTCCGCCGTGACGACTAGATCAGATCATAAATTAATTATAGATCAAGCAAACTAGCATGCTCTCTTCACCAATATCAGCACTTTCCCACTACCAGAAGTATAGACTGCGCGCGAGCTCCGAAGGATTTTAAGCAATACTGACATACTTACTTCTAAACCTGTAAAAGACCCATTGTTGAGTCGAGACTACTCCAATTACAAGAGGTAAATTAGCCTTTTGTGCCACGCTGGCCAGGCGGGTTGGCGAAGGGTTTTGTTTCAAGTATTTCTTAGTAGGTAGGTTTTCTGCCATGTTTGAAAATACAGAAAAGTATGATAAGTGCTAACTCTATTAATAATAACATTGTTAAACTCACTGAGCTCACGCACTGTCTTTACTTCTTCACTTATGATCACAACATAGGCTAACTTAAGACATTTATTTACACTCAAAAGTAACAACACTTGAAGTTTCGAACTTGTATTGTTTACATTAATTCTTAATAATATGTCATGCAGGATGATATTGCCAAGATAAACGTCAAATGCAAAAATTCAGAAAACAGTAGTGTTCTTTACAGTAGTAAGTAGAATTTTCAGCATTAAAAAGAAACTGCTGAACTTTCTTTGGCAGCAAAGAACAAGTACTGTGTACCAATTACAAAAATTACAAAGAGATAAATATAAAGGATACATACCGGGACCGGATACGGCAAACACATAACCGAACCTTTCCTCATTTTCTTCATTGGCAATGGTTTTCAATCCGTCCTTAGTTGACATTTTGAACTAACAGTTCTTTATCTGAGAACATAAATAAAAGAAATATAGGTTTACAACACTTAAGTATAATTAAAATAAATACATTACAAGTTACAACACAAATGTACACATTTTCTAATAAAAATAGATCTCAATTCTGCATTTAAGAGTGTTGCATCAGTAATAATGAATAGCACTAACAATCAAAAGACATCACCTAAAGCAAAACCAATTAACCACAAAAAATATTTAGAGATATTTAATACAACTGTTACCAATAAGATCAAAAGTTTAAGTGACAGCAGTCAATTACATCAAATGACATTAATTAAAATCTTCAGTAGCTAAACATCCTTGTCAAGAGTATTAATCAATAAAATGTTCATTACATAATACATACACCTCTAAAACCGTATTGTATATCTGTAACACGTTTGTATTCCTACACCAACTGCCTATTGTAAGTATAGTGCACCAGCACCATTGACTGACTGATCAGCTGACTAGAACTTTATCAGCAAATTGATAAAATCGGCCATCAATCAATGTCAATATTTTTAGAAATTTCCAATAGAAACAAATTTATGAAGAGATTTTGAATAATCTCAAATTAAAGGTCTGAGACATCTATTTATTTTTTAATGAGTTCTAATGACCGAAATTAAGCCAAAACATCTAACAAAGAAATCATTAGTTATGGCTTAATGTCTTGCACCTTAAATATTATGTAGCATAATCCAACACTTTGTACACATTTATTTATAATATGGGTCTAAGGAATGTTTGTAACACAACTAGACAATTCAACTTTCAGCAGCCCTATGCAATGTGTATAGTTCTGATTTTTGATGTGTGCTGTACATTAGAATATCTAACATCATTATACTGACTTACAAAATATTGTATACAGAGTGCATGTTAAATAAGTGCAATTAACACAAGTGCCAGTGGACCATTTTCTGGCCATGTTCATAGTTAATGTTGGTTTAGCATTTAGGTTTTTTAACTAATACACTCTGAAGTAACTCATTCACCAGATGTATAAAAAAAATATGAGTGACCTAGTTCGCCACAAGTTCTCCAATTAAGCTTTTCAATTATAAAATAATAATATTTGCAAGCTTTAATCAGAAACTTTAATTATCACAGCAATAATAAAATGCAAATAACAAACAAGGGTAAATCTCTGGGAAGAAAGATTCATCATGTGATACCGCAATTTGTGGAAATAAAATTGAGTACATAGTTATTAAATCAGTAGATACAGTGTAAAAATTAAGTACAGGACATTTTCCAGTTCAATTCTAATTAGATGTCACATGATGGGTGGAATCACGACTATCCTTAAAATATACCTGTAATTTTATTGGAAGACGTCGACGGGAAGCTGTATACTTTTAGAAGAACACTTTACAATCTTTAAAACGCAGAATACAAACCGAAAACCGTAGTAATACGTGACAAGACACCTTAGCAATTGAAAATTTTGCTATTGCAGAATCAAGATCTATCATACAGTAATTGAACAGGATATAACTTAATTCGTAATTAATAACACATACACTAGTAAAAATTAAGTAAATGGTGTACTGAATTCAATATTTAATAGTAAAATTTAACTCACAGGACAAGAAAGACGGAAAAGACGGACCGAGAATGGCGGAGATCACAACTATCACAAGACCAATGATAAAAATGAAGTCAGCTGACCTAAGTCTATGATTCAATGTCTATGGTGCATACTTCATCGATTTTTCACATTGATGGTAATTTGAAATAGCATACTAGATTGAACTTTAAATTAAGCTTGATAGAGTGTAATTTATTTATGAAGATGAAATACATTTTAAGACTGGCAACAAAAATATACATTCAATAAACATCACTCAGAATAGATTAGTAAACTCGAGTCATTGTTATACGACAGAGACATCACATAAACTGCGAATTGGATTTGATTTTGGGACATATCAAAACAACCATTAAAACATGTGAAGAGGTTGCATTACTCTATAATGTTGTTGCTAGGCAACCTTGTTATTATTCTCAGACTATGGTTTTTACTATTACAAATTACTTGCATCTTGTATTTCCATAAATACATTAAATAAAACTATTTCCACTGCGCACATACGTTTATTGTTTATTTAATATGGTAGCAGAGCGCGCAATCAGCTAAGAAGATTATGTGAGTATCCCGTTCGATGTCTTGAGTAAATAAAAAAAATGTCGACAGTCAAAATCGACCCTCTCAATAGAGAAAATTACGACACATGGGTTATTCAAGCTGAGGCTGTATTAGTCAAAAATAAATTGTGGAAATACATCGAAACAGATGCAGGTCAGACCGACAAAGAAGGAGACAGACAAGCAAAATCGGAACTGATTTTAATAATCGCTCCTTCCGAACTTAAACAAATTAAAAACTGTAAAACAGCTAAGGAAGTATGGCATAAATTAAAAGACATATACGCTAGTAAAGGTCCTGCTCGAAAAGCAAACCTACTCAAAAAACTCATTCTTTCTAAACAAGATGGAGATAATGTAATTAGTCATCTTAACGAATTTATGAACATAGTAGATAAACTAGCAGATATGGACATAACAATAAACGAAGAGTTGCTAACAATCATGATGTTATATAGCCTCTCATACGAATATGACAACTTCCGCGTAGCTATAGAAACGCGTGATATTCTTCCAACTCCAGAACAGTTGAAAACAAAAATTATTGAAGAATATGAAGCACGTCACAACAAAAACATGGTGAATGATAATCATATTCCTTCTCCTTCTCTTCAAGAGGAAGCATTTTTGACAACATGCCAACATTGTAAGAGAAGCGGAAACATCTTTAAAAATAAACACCATAAAATATGTAAAAACTGCTGGACTCAATCAAAACAGAAAACTAATAGAAACTCCGAACTTCATAAGAATAACATCGCAGTACAATGTCTTATGACTAATAAAAAGTACGGAAAAAGCATTTGGGTTTTAGACAGCGGTTGTACTTCTCACATGACACATGAGAAACACTTATTTACGAAGATTGAGAGTTCAACAGGCAATAGCAACTTTGCAACGGCAGACGTCAAAGCTAAGATTAAAGGCAAGGGTACAGTGTCCTTTGTTACGGAAAATGGAGAAGGTAAAGCTATAACGCACCTTAAAAATACACTGTATGTCCCTGATCTAAGCACAAATCTAATGTCCGTCAGCAAGATGACAGATGCTGGATGTTCTGTTGTCTTTAATAAAAATATAGCGACGGTTACTAATCCTAGAGACAAAATATCTCTAAAAGCATTCAAACAAAACGACGGTCTGTATTACATGGAACCTCAAAAGTACGAACCAACTTATGAACTAAGCAATTTAGCCATTAATGATGATACTTCTGCAAATGAAAATAAAAATAAAGTGTCTGGTATCGACAACTGGCATAGAAAACTTGGTCACATTAACGCTAGAGATTTGAAACTAGCACTTAAAAATGAAAGTATACGTGGCTTAAAATTTGACGCATCTGATACATTGGCTGAATGTGAAACATGTATTAAAGCCAAACTACATCATATACCAGCTCCAAGTAAGAGAACGACAGATCGAACTTCAGAACGATTGGAAATCATCCATAGCGACGTGTGTGGACCAATCCGAACGCCCACCGTCCATGGTAACAGGTATTTCGTTACTTTTATTGACGACTACAGTCGTTACTGTATAGTCTACCTAATAAAACATAAGAACGAAGTCCTGGACAAATTTAAGGAGTTCAAAATGTCGGCGGAAACATATGTAGGTACAAAAATCAGATTCTTACAGTCTGATAATGGAGCTGAATATGTAAACAGAGAATTTGATGCCTACCTCAAAAGTCACGGTATACAAAGAAGACTTGCGGCACCATATACCCCGAAACCAAACGGAGTTGCTAAATGCATAAACCGTACCATCGTGGAGAAAGCAAGAGCTATGATGATAGAATCAAAGGCACCTTTACAATGCTGGGGTGAAGCTATCATGACTGCTAACTACTTGTCAAACAGAAACATAGATAGCGTCATCCAGAATCAAACACCATTTGAACGATGGGTTGGTAGGAAGCCATGTGTAAATCATCTGTACGTGTTCGGCAGTAAGACTTATGTACTCCTGAAAGGTACCAACAGTCACAAATTTGCTCCTAAAGCGATTCCAGGTATGTTTGCAGGATACTCTGAAACCTCCAAAGCATTCAGAATTTTCATACCGTCGAAAAATAATGTGATTATTTCAAAAGACATTCGCGTGATGAAAAGGATGTTTTATAACGGACCAAAATATGATGATAATGTTTCAGAAGTGTTTAAGGATTTTTCACATCAGCCGCATCACCAGTCACCTAATAAAACGTCAGATAAACAAGTGACTATAAAACTTAATAAAGAAAATGATAGTGATAGAGTTATAGATGATGATAACGACCGTAGACTTTTACGGCAAAACCTTAACACTGCAAACCTGCACCAACGCCTTTAATCAAAGAATATTGGGCAGAACCACTAGAAATGGAGAATCTATAAGGGTTTTTGCAGTATGGTCTTAATTTCACGAAACAGTCTCCTCGGCACTTATGTAACGCAAATCATGCAGGAGATGAAAAGACTGGAAAATCGACATCTGGAATAATGTGCCTATTATATGGAACTGCTATTAGTTGGAGAAGCCAAAAACAGGCTATTGTTGCAAATTTAGTCAAGTTGGCACACAACCCATGATATGAATACCACAAGCGTAATAAAGACATTAAATTGAAATACGTTTTCATGCAAGAAAGTGTTGAACATGGTCATTTTAACGATATACATGTTTCTTCGGAAATGCAGTTGGCTGACATGTTCACAAAACCTTTGTTTGGTCCGAAGCTGAACCAGCTAAGTTATATGATTGGACTTAAGAATTTATCTCCATAAATTCTTTTAAAACTACCGAGGATGTGAAGAGGTTGCATTACTCTATAATGTTGTTGCTAGGCAACCTTGTTATTATTCTCAGACTATGGTTTTTACTATTACAAATTACTTGCATCTTGTATTTCCATAAATACATTAAATAAAACTATTTCCACTGCGCACATACGTTTATTGTTTATTTAATAAAACATATCTAGGAGATTCTAAAATTTTACCTGTAAAGGTGCGCGCACTTTGTTCTTTATTGCCATCTTCCTAACGACCCGCCAAGTCAATAATGTCTTTTATTATAGAGCGCACCTGCAATAGCGATTTTTAAATAGAAATTAAATTATATTGCAATTTATATAAGCTGTAAACAATTAATCAAGCAACATTTGAATGGCTGTGTACCCCAATGTGTTATAATGAAAATATAGTCATAACTTCATTTGGAATATTTTATAAAAAAAATACATTCGACTTTTATGGCCGATGTTGAGACTCGAGAACAATGAACATAATACTAGCAATCAATTTCCAGAAGCATTTTTTTTTATTATCGTGTAGTATTCAAAATCCAGAGTTCCTTAAAAAATAGGCCTTAATAATTAAAATGGTAACCCAATGGTCATAAAGTGGGTTACCAAATGGTAACCCAATGGTCTTATAGTGGGTTACCATGTCCTAACGATCGCTCTTGATCGCACGTAGTGACGATAAATTGATAAATTGGTCACTGATAAATTGGTAGAGCCTATCTTATTATTTATATTTTTTTATTAAGTTTTTTTATGTAGTAATTACATACTTTCACTTACCATTTTTTTATTCTAGTAGCCCTCCCAAGTTCATCTTCTTCTTTTAGTGAAATAATTTTCGCCAATGACAAACAACACGTCAAACATTCAACCGTTATCAGCATTCTTTGTTTCTATTCCACTGTTTTTTATCTAACATATTTTGCAAATGTTCAAGTTTGTAAAGACTTGGTAGACTATTCAATATTTCTAGTGTTACTTGTGCTAAAAGTGATAAACCTAATGTATCATCTATAGTTTTGTTCTCTCACTTTGAAATATGTAAGTTGGAAAACTCGAATGGCGCGTTGCCTTGCATTTGCATGCATTTTTTATGCAGATATTTTACAGGAATAACAAAGATATTCAACTGAGTAAATCATTATCTTGGCTCCTCCGACACGGGGCGGTACGAGAAGGATTGCAATTGAGGTAAGGTACTTTACTTTACCTATTGTCTTTGTGTTGACCTGTAATTTTTGTTTTTATAATTTAGCAGTTATTAGCTACCAACATTCAAGATTCATGTTACATATTTTGTTGCGTGCGTTAGAGCTAGCTCCGACATCTGTTGCTCTGCTCTTGCTACTTCATATCACAAATTGTGAGAACTTTACTTAGGTCTACTTGAATTGTGATTCACAATTCAAGTAGACATAAGTAAAGTTATGTGTAGGTATAGAAAGTGAGACTGTAGTTATTACAAACAATTTAAATTCAATCATTTTACCGGATAAAAGTATGTTTATAACAATTCAACTTACAGATAATTCTTTATTATTGAAATAAAATTGAACAACATTTAAACTAGCTAAGTTTTTAGTCCATAAAGACGTGTTATTCTAGCTGTAGACTTTTGGAAAATAAAAGATGACAATGATATGTAATCACATTAATTTTAGTTTAGGAAATAGACATAAACATAAAGCAATTAAATTGTGAATGGAAAGAAGCTTTATAAAGAAGACTTGGAAAATGACTAAAAACCTGATATTGAGCTAGGATACTTTCAATGGAATAGAGACAAATCAGCATCATAACTTCAGCCAAAAGAAATCACTGCTGTATCCCAAGAAAAGAGATGAATAAGCCTAGTTTTATTATTTTTGTCGGCACCATCTTAAAGTTAGAGTAAGGAGTTGTTGGAGCACAAAATGTGAATCACAAAATGTGAATCAATTTATAAATAGACTGGACAAATATCTCAGCCATAAAACTAGTGGAGAAAAGAAAAATAATGAAAATAAAATTGTGTGGCTTTTCTTCAAAAAAAATGTTCTTTAAATCCGTTTTATTACTTCAGTTTTTAGTTTTTCACACTATGGTTTAAATGTATATTATAAGCAAATATTTGATGCACCATAACATTGTAAACAACTGTAGAGCTTTTTAATTTAATCTCAATAGCAACATTATTTATGTAGGTTTTATCAAAACTTATAAATTGTCATATTAAAAATGTCAATAACATCTGTCGGCCCTAGTTCCACAGTATGTGGTAGTTTTTATACACTCGTAGCAATTATCATAGCTACATTCACATCTCCTCAATCCATCCATCTCTTTTGGTCTCCCACACATTACCCACTTTCATTCACAACACAGTTGGCACAGTGGTTGATCGATCAACTGCTGTGCAGCATGTCGCGGGTTCGATCCCCGCACGGAAGACATATTTGTACAACCTACAAGTATTTGTTCTGGGTCTGGGTGTTTTCTATCTATAATATGTATGTATTTACAAAAAATATATATTTAAGTAGTTTATCATCCATCTCGTTACCATAACACAAGCATTATGTTGCTTAGCTTGGGATGAGATGGCATTGTGTGAAATGTCCAAGATTATTTAGAGCTGGAAAAAAACTAAACTAAAACTAAACATTGTTTTTAATCTCGCATTCAACATGTTATGTGACTGAAAAATATGTTATTCATATCAAATTTGCATGCAGACCGATTTAACATGACAAACAAAAGAAAATTGTTATTCCCAATAACAATAAATAATTCATCTTAACCTACGTCATGTGGTTTGTTTAAAAAACAGGCAGTTACATGATTTTGTTGTTTTATGTAATGGTTGCACTTCGAAGTATTCCCACTTGTCATCATGGCCAAATTCTTTAGATAACACGCGACTTGGACCGCGTGCGCGTGGTATTTCACCCTTATTGTTCAGTTCGCAGAGTTAACGATAACTTATTACGATAATTCTGTATGTCGCGTGGAAAGCACTAAAAAATGCTGAAAATACAGTATATATGGGCTCCTGAAAAGCGAGGGGTGGGGTCAACAATAGAACCAGTTCCCTAAAGCAATCAGCTATGAGCTAATCTCGGAGATTAGCCGAAACAGAAACAGGAAAATTGTAAAAAATTTGGTTTTGGTATATGTACCCGGTACCGTGTGTACATATACCTAATGCCATATACTAAATGCACTTAGTAAAAAGCGGTTATTATTACAAATAGACACTCCAATTTTATTAACTATTAAATAAAATGCTTCGTAATCTCAATCGAACGTACAGTCCGCGCCAATCTTTATGGCCGCTCAGAATTTAGCCGCTTTTCGCTGCGCAGAACTAGTCCATTGAAAAGTTAGATTTGGGTTGCGTTTCTTAGAGGACGCAATTTTATTTTTTTGTTGTATAAGGGGGGTAAGTGTAAAGCTAAAACCAAGTTTGTGGGGTCGCCAACCTTGTCCCACGGCAGCCATCTTGAAAATAGGGGTTGAAACGGTTTTTACGATATATCTAGGCCTTAGCTAAAAAATGTAACATTTCAATGGACTACACGCAAGATCAGGTATCAGCAGGACTTACGCGGGGCGTGGAGGTAAGGCACCACCGCGCGCGCCGTTTCCTACCCGCAAGCGCCCTAGCACCGGGCGCGTGCGAGTGTGAGTGAGCTAAGTTCGTATTAGTTAAAAAATGTACGATGCGCAAGTTCGTACCTACGGCTACATTCAGAGCGGACATAAAGATTGGCGCGGACTGTACGTACTGTTACACCCTTTGGATGTATACCAGTATACCTTTCCCCGGACGCTGGCTAAACCTTCTATCTTGTCAGCAATCCTTATCTCTACATCCTCACACCGACCCGTCCGGCGGTGGTCAGTCTCCCTTGCGTTTCCATCAGTCTCACACGTAACCTCGTATTAAGTAAATATAAACCATAAATCTCCTCATATTAAAAAGTCTGTGAAGTTTCGCATTGTAACATTGGTGGCAGCGGGTAGATTTTCCACAACATCCTAGATCAGCCTGGATTGGCGCTGGTGGTTCAAATCTTAAGACTATTTTTGGCAGTTTAGACGAAAACTGTGCCCTGAAGTATGTATGCATGACTATTTCGATTTTACATCGTGCTCAGCCAAAGTTAGCTTCTTTGTTGAAACAAAATATTGTAGTTACTACTTCTACATTATCTTCTTTGAATCAATCACTGCAAACTTTGGAAATCAATGAAGTGGTAATGCGGTAATCTTAAATAATGCGGTTGACGAGCTAACATCGATAATTAAAAACTATTCTCAAGAATCTATGAATAGCAAAATTATGACTAGACTTAAATGTATATTGAATAGGTTGGAAACCTCGCCTTATCGTTTCAACTGGAAGGCCTAACAACGGTATTTATATTCTGTAGTCAAAACATTCAGTCCGGCCGTCTTATCGCCTGCGCAGTTGTTCCGAGAGCTCGCTAACCATTGTAATTTTGTTAAAAATATAGGGGTGGCGTCATCACTACGTGATGAAAACCTTCAATGAAGTTTAAAAAAGAAGAACACGCACACTCCTCATTTACCATAACTTACCATTACCTTTGCCGCATAACAAATAGGAAATATTTGGAATGTTGTTACCTAGCATTCGGCCAGCGCTCCATGTCAACCATTCTTTCCTGAGGAGTTTTAAGAAGCGACTAAAGCAGCGCAATATTTTATTTATTATATATTCAAGGAGAACCAACGACTACATTATTTCTTTCTCACCTTCTTCTTAATTTCATTGTGGTCAGCTAACCTGTCTAACTATCTAGGTTAGCTACCACCACGGAGTGAGTGCCGTTATCGCTCCGTGACCAATCTAGTAGGACACCTGGTAGTCAGGGTTAGACCAGCTGTCTGATGTCCCGTTACTAACATCGTGTATTGACTGCTATAGATGGTAGAATGGCAGGACCGACGACTACGTTCCGCCCAAAGCACGGAGGAGGTCTGATGTTACAAGTTATGACTACCTCTTGGGTAGTTCCCACTTCTATTTTCTCTCATTGTAATGCGCCCTAATGTACTGCGATCATTATTGTACCATTATCTCCCCTATGGATTTCCAGAATTGTAATTATATAACTGCCAAGTTGTTCCGCAGTCCCGAAGGCTACTTGGCAGTTGATCTGATACTCCAGCACAAGTCCTTCCGCGGCAAATACTGTCTCGCCGATATTGAGAGAGTGGTCAACAACAACGAAAAGCGGCGTTACAAGCTGCGGCAGAATCCCCTCACGGATGCCCTGGAGATCAGGGCCGTGCAAGGCCACTCAATCGAGACAGTCACTGATGCTGCACTGATTCCTATATTAGAGGTAAGTTTATATCAAACTGAATGCTTAACCATAAAGACAATAGTTTGAGAAAAATCTGAAAAAATCAAAGCTACTTTGCTTGAAATGTTGGTCAACGACAACGACGAAAGTGTCATATCTCGAATTAATACGCTTGTAGGATATCGATGCGATGCAAAAAACAAAACTGTTTCTTTTGTGAAGCTCTATTCCCTCACGGATAGCTATAGGGGTTTTGTTACACCCTGTAGAACTGGGACCTAAATTGGCTAACTGTCAATTTTGACAGTTTTGGAATACTATAGTGTAAGTTCGGCAGCTATGCTGCGCTTTTTAACCGACTGCAAAAAGGAGGAGGATAAAAATGACGTAATTTTATGCGGTAAAAATATACGTTTTTTTTTACCGCATAAATCCGTCATTTGTAAACCGATTAAAAATATTCATTTATCCTTTTTTTTTCAATTCTTTATTGAATTGGGATTGGTTGTAAGATGAAAACAAATTTGTATTATTTGAACAATATTGGCATTCCAGTCCTTTACAAAGCATGTCCATTTCCACTAAAAATCATTCAAATGTCGATTAGTTACTAAAATTGCTCAGGCACTAAATAAATGTTGGAGGTTTTGGGTTTTTAGCCTAAATACAAAACGGTGATACACGGCACATACCTAAAGTGCTGGCCGCAAATCAGAAAGGAGGGGCTCAGTCGCATGAACAGAAACCACGTGCACTTTTCAAAAGACCCTAATAACGCCACGGTGGTAAGCGGCTTCCGTAGCGACGCCGAAGTGTTGATATACGTGGACTTGAAAAGTGCTCTCGCAGCGGGCCTCAAGTTTTACGAGTCAGATAATGGTGCTATATTGACTCCGGGGAATGAGACAGGATATTTGCTACCTACGTATTTCGACCGGGCTGTGAAAGTCGGCACAGGTTAGTATTTTTTATGAAAACATGACGTATTGGGTGTCGTAAGAGGCGACTAAAATAACGCATTAGGCAGATCACCTAGCCGCAACAGAAGGAAAACTTGATGCAAACCCTGTCTCAACCCGTCTTGGCTGCGTGGCACAGTAGGCTAATTTCCCAACATTAACTTAGAGGAGGCCCGACTCAGTAGTGGGTCATTTAAGGGTTGAAACGACGATAAAGACCCTGTAGTCCGGAAAACGATCACGCTTAGGTAAGGTTAGGTTAGTAGGCCTAACCGAGTTTTATGTATGAATTATCTCAGGCCTTGCTACGAATGATCGTCCTTGAAAGATATCGAAGCCACGCATAGCCATGTGTATATCTTTTTAATACCTTTTTAGAATCCCTATTAAATGCGCCAAAAATTGTGATGCAGGGGCACTTTTCTGTAGAGTATTTTTTTTTAACCCCCGACGCAAAAAGAGGGGTGTTATTAACCCCCGACGCAAAAAGAGGGGTGTTATAAGTTTCACGTGTCTGTCTGTATGTCTGTCGGTCTGTCTGTCTGTCTGTGGCACCGTCGCTCGCGAACGGATGAAGCGATTTCAATAAAGTTTGAATGAAATGTTTTTTTTTGTATGAAAGGTGAGTTACGGGCGAGTGTTCTTAGACATGTTTGATGAAAATCGGGTGAGTCGTTTAAAAGTTATGAGGGGTGAAAGTGGGGAAGAATAACCAAATGTCTGCAAATATAATCGAGTGGGGTCTCAAATGAAAGCGCATCACGTGCAATTTAACAAAATCTACATTATAATAAGTATGTACCTATAAAAAGTATAAAATAAAAATTTAAATAAACCCCCGACACAATAACCTTTCAAAAGTAAAAAATAAATACTTCGCGTTGGGGGACCAGGGGTCAGGTAATAAATAAGTGGGAGTGGTCCCCCAACGCGAAGTATTTATTTTTATTTTTTACTTTTTAAAGGTTATTGTGTCGGGAGTTTATTTAAATTTTTAATTTTTCACAGTGGGGTCCGAAGTAAATAACAAGTTTTTATTTAAGAATTATTGCTTTCGTAAAACTTAATATTGTCTTCAACACACCCAATAAACTACCATAAATAGCATGTCTAACGAAACGACTCATCAGTACCAATCTAGTGAAAATTATAAAAAAGATACAGGATGTAGATTTTATCGAATTTTATCAAGTTTTAGTAAAAAAAAGACAATTTCTCATAAAAACACAAAATCAATTGTAACTCCGCAGGGGTTGACCCTAAGGACCTCACGTAGAACAATTTTTTGCTGCTGATGGCCCCATCTAACCGCTGGTTTCGTTTGATCCACGACTTTTTGACCACCATGTATAAATGTTACAGATCGTTTCAGCCCATGAATGTCACCAAAATAAACTTGATAAGTACTGGCATACCCAAATTACTACTGCTACTTGTCAGCCTATAAATGACCCATTGCTGAGTCGGGCCTCCTCCAAATTCATGGAGGGAAATTAGCCTACTGTGCCACGCTGGCAAGACGGGTTGGCGCATCAAGTGTTCCTTCTCGTGAAGCTAGGTGATTTACCTCTTGCGTTCCCTTAGTCGCCCCTTACGACACGCTCGGGATGATATGGGTTGGTGACACTGCATATTCTAAATCCGTCACAACGCGGACCAATATTACAGTATGACAGTAATATTAAAAAAGGGCGCTCCTTTTTGGGCACTCTTGAAAAAATTACCCTGTAAGATAAGATAACATTATACAAGCGAGTTGACCTGTTACTGCATGCAAATACTGGTGTTAATCATGTCAGGTTAGATACCGATTGACTTGAGAAAGGCGAGGAAGAAGAAGCTTACTCATTTTAACGTCATGCACATTTTCAGGTGAAATTTTATATCCATTAAGGATGGAGGAGTCTAAAATCCAACCGGTTGCAGTACCGTCGTGTTCCACCGACACCAGCCGGACTAACCTAACCCAAGGCCAGCCTGTTGCATCCCCTCCAAACAGTGTAGGTTCCTCCCCCCTCCAAGCTCCCCAGGTGCTGTATCCCCCCAAAAATAAGACAGTTCGGCCGCAGTCCTCCCCGCGGCCTAAGCAAGAATGTAATGGCGAAGTAGATGAAGGTTGTAAGAGAGTTATTGTTTCGGGTGAGTGCATCTATACTTATATACGAAACAGGGCGTAACAAAACCCTATCGCTATTCTAAGTTAACGTATACAGCTTGCCCAAAAAAGCTCTATGTAAAAATTTATTTGCTATTCTGAAGCATGAGTGAGAAACCGTCATTTTGTGGTTCCTCTTTCATCGGGAGAGCGAGCTGTTTCTTTGAAAGGTTCCGAGATTATACGACAGAGCGCCAAGGTCAGCTCAGAGAATTTGCAATATGAAATGACAGTATTCCGGTCATATCTGTAGAAGAGCCGACAACTGATGGGGGAGACGTGTTCTTGGGTGGAGTCCGCGATTCGGCTAGCGTATGGACTGAGAAAGGCCGCGGGCAGCAGCCGGGTGTGACAATCTGAAGACGGCATGTCCGGCAGTGGACAAGACGCGCTCGCTCTCTAGTAATGAATGTACCAGTCCGAATAGAGCCTAGAGGACTATAAAGTCCAGCCAAGAGCCGAACGCCTCGAGGTCCGTGACAGTAGGCGCGTATGTGTGCAGGGTACCCGTCGTTCGCGCAGCCGCAGGACCTGCAGTACGCGCTGGCCCGCGTGGGCTCCGCACGCGTGGACTGCTGCGACGAGTACTGCGCCACCGTGTCCTTCCCCACCGCGGCCGAGGCGCGAGCCGCCGTGCAGGTACCGCCCACTGCCGCCATCCCAATGTCGGAAACATGCATAAGTTGCAACACATACAATGAGTCTCGAGGCCTGACTCTGCATAATAAATTGTGGAAAGTATTGTATACACATTTGTCATGGCAAGCTTGGTGTTTCCTGCAGGCTAGTCGAAGACTTTTCGCTTTGGGGCAGCTACTGGTGATCCTGCCTTGGTCCCCGGGCGACCCTTGTGCCCCCAAACGGAGGGCCCAGCGCGACAAGAAGGAACCGCCCAAGCAGAAAGGTATAATTAGAAGCTATGTAGTATTAAGTAGGTATACGACTTTTTAAACATTTAAACATATTTTTCTAATAATGCTTTCTATAAATGATTCGATGAGCCTTGAATACGGATTTATTTGGAAATAAATATACGGGTCATTGTACATTGTCTCATAACTTTTGAAATGTAAAAAGTAGTTATAGCGACATAATGACAATTGTTGGACGTACGGTATCGGGAAGCTATAAGTCAGATATTCAATATGGTAAAACATTATTTTTGATGCAATTCATTTTAATGATAGACATTTAGGAATACATTTGGACGAAGGTGTCCAAAAATATTCCTAAAGTCTACTTATCATTAAAATTGTTAAAGTCTTAGTAGGAAAAAAATATTACAAAACTCTTTTAAACGTCATATTTAAGATTACCAACATTATCTTTCGGCCCTTGTCCCATGCTAGGTGGGAGTTTCCAAACATTCCTATCGTTCACCATACCATTCTCACAAGCCGTTGTGCAAAATGATGATGGTAGTGTTAAACTTACATGCAGGTGTAAGAGCTCCGTTGTACAAGATGTTTTTCCCAGAGGGTGTTGATATACAGGGTGTTCAGGCCGTATGCAACGCCTGATCAAATTATCGAGGCACCGTCGACCGTAATAGTAGGGGAGCCCGCAATGCTAAACGGGGATTTAGCATTGTGTCGAGCGTCATGGAGGCCTATTGGGCAGTGTGGGGCAAAAATTAATTGTGAGAACAATTAACAACTAACAATTAAATTGTCAGATTGAGTTGCAACTAACAACTAAAATTTTAATTGTAATTGCAAGATAACACAATTAACAATTAATTAATTGTGCTTGTAAAACTTTGCAACTACAATTAATTAATTGTTAATTGTTTGATGCACATTTACAATTACAGCTAACAATTAATGAATGTCGGTAACTGAGAATTATATTGCTTAGATCCAATTAATCATATACCATATACATATATAATATATTTATACCTTTTACCGTCAGCCTGTGCGAGATCGGAATGGCCCTCAAGCAACTTAAGAACAGCAAGGCGGCGGGTGATGACGGAATTACAGCAGAACTTCTGAAGGCGGGTGGAAATCCGATCCTTAGGGCCCTTCAGAAGTTGTTTAATTCCGCCATACTCGAAGGACGAACGCCAAATGCATGGAACAGAGGTGTTATGGTGCTGTTCTTAAGGGAGATAACACCTTATTGAAGAACTCAGACCCATCTCACTTCTGAGTCATGTCTACAAGTTGTTCTCGAGGGGCATTAAGAATCGCCTCGCATGCAGGCTTGACCATTCCCAGCCTCCCGAACAAGCCGGTTTCCGAAAAGGCTTCAGTACCGTAGACCACATATTAACGCTACGGCAGGTTATACAGAAGACCGAGGAGTATAACCTGCCCATTTGTCTGGCGTTCGTGGACTACGAGAAGTCGAAGGCTTTCTCGTAGAAAGCCTTCGACTCGATCGAGACGTGGGTAGTATTGCAGGCTCTCCAGAGGTGCCACGTCGACTATCGGTACAAAGAAGTGTTGAAGTGCTTGTATAAAAACGCCACCATCTCAGTCCGACTCCAGGACCAGACCTCGAAACCGATCCAGTTGCAGTGAGGTGTTAGACAGTTATCTCTCCGAAACTGTTCTCCGCTGCACTGGAAGAGGTTTTCAAGGTTCTGGACTTGAAAGGGCTAGGCATTAACGTGAACGGCGAGTACATCATTCACCTTCGATTCGCTGACGAAATAGTCGTACTGGCTGAGACCATGGAGGGCCTCACTACGATGCTCGATGGCCTCTGTGGAGCCTCCGAACGAGTCGGCCTTAAGATGAACATGGAGAAGACAAAGACCATGTCTCATAACCATGTTCAAGCCACTCCTGTTAACATCGGAGGTTCTACCCTCGAAGTTGTTGACCATTACATTTACCTGGGACACACTGTCCAGTTAGGTAAGTCCAACTTCGAGAAAGAGGTCAATCGTCCAAAATACCGCAGTGTCTGAAGACAAAAGTCTTCAACCAATGTGTGTTGCCAGTGATGACATATGGCACAGAGTCATGGTTGCTCACTATGGGCTCCATAAGAAGGCTCAAAGTCACCCAAAGGGCAATGGAGAGGGCTATGCTCGGAGTTTCCCTGCAAGATGGAATCAGAAATCAAAGCAAACCAAGCAAATCAAGGCAAACCAGGGTCACCGACATAGCCCACAGGATTGTCAAACTTAAGTGGCAGTGGGCAGGGCACATAGCGCGCAAGACCGACGCCCGATGGGGCAGAAAAGTCCTCGAGTGGCGACGGCGTTCCGGAAAGCGCAGTGCAGGTAGGCCTCCCACACGGTGGAACGATGACCTGGTTAAGGTCGCCAGTAAACGATGGACGCGGGCGGCCCAGGACCGGCCTTTGTGGAAATCCTTGGGGGAGGTCTATGTCCAGCAGTGGAAGTCTTTTGGCTGAAATGATGATGATGGTGATACCTTTGAGGCTTTATATACCTCAACGTTATATAAAGCCTATATTTAAGTCAGTACAGTACATTATATGTGTAACTAACTAGAATAATTCTTACAAATCAACCTTTATATAAACAATGATATGTAATTGCAGCTACAAGCAATTAAACAATTAAGTTAATTGTAAATAACAATTAAAAAATTAATTGCAATTAATTTAATTGTAAACCACAATTAATAGATTTAATTGCAATTGATTGTAATTGCATCTCACAATTAAAAAGTAATTGAATTAATTTAATTGCAATTAATTTAGTTCGAATAAAAAAATTAATTGTTTGCTTCTACAATTAAAAAATTAATTCAATTATGCCCAACCCTGCTATTGGGGTGTAAGCTTAGATGATAACCAGAAAAACTATTACATTATAAGATGTATACCTTTTCATTGGTGGGGGAGCGACTATAAGTTTTCAAATATGTTAAAAAAACTGTTGCATGGACATACGTAGAACTTTGATGCTATCAATATCTGACGCACTCGAGTATGCGTCAGATATTGATAGCATCAATGTTCTACGTATATTTAATAACGAACGTATGTTAATCTGACCGTTTGCATGATCGATGGTCGTAAAAAGGGTTGAAAATGAAAAAAGAAAAACAAAATATTACGAGCGCGTCCGATTTTCTACGGGGGTGTTAAGAGAACCTTAAAAAAGCTCTCATTCAATAATCTGATGATTGCGACGTGTGGCAAACTCATGGGCATTGTTGAAATTTGCAAAAAAAAATTGCCAATTTGAGATACTCAAGCGCGTCAGATTAAGATTTATGTGGTTCATCTGTATGTCCTAGACGTGCAGTCACCTAATATGAAGATTATTTGGAGGGATTTGCCTAACATGACAAAAAGAAAAGAATATTGAACTTGAATTGAACTTAATTAATTGTAAACTCAGGAAATAACTGGAAAATAAAAATTATGGACAAAAATTTTTTAATAAGAAAAACGTGAAGAATAACTTTTTTTTTAATTATTGGAGAAAATATACCTGATTCTGGAGTATCCTCAAGAATACCAATTAGTGTTATGACTACATCTTTCGGATATTGATCAGCTACAAACCAGGTCATTTTGAACTTTCCGTCAACAACTTTCTATCTATAGTTCGTTGGTAAAAGATCAATAATTTTTGCATAATGTGGAGTAATCTCTACAAGCATTTAATGATCTTTTTGCGTAACAGTTGCTGGAGTAACTCCGATTGACAGGGTGGTAAGTTGCACGCATTGTAAATCCGGAAACTCAAAAAGGGTTGTGATTTGTCTTTTACCTTGTTTAATTTTATATTGAAGATGACAATCCAGGCTTGATTCGCATAGTTTTTTCTAATATTTTCAACCCATACAAGTGGCAAGTAAAAGACCGTATGATGTTAGAAGAATCCTGTACATTATGCTCGGTTGATCGCAAATCCAGAAATGCTTCTTGAAAAATGTTTGAATTCCTTAGAAATTTATAAGGTTTCTTATTCCCTCGTCGGTACAATGCCGGGTGAAATAGCAACCACTGAACGCATGCAAACATGGAAGTGCCTTCGTATTTTTTAGCGACATTTTTTGTAGAGAGCGGATACGTCGCTGTATCGGCGTGCATTGCTAACGCCAAGATCTATCCAAACTTGCAGGTGTTTGTTAATCGCTTACATGACGACCACTATATCAGTATAATAACAGAATAGAAACGTCTCTCCACGTTATAGGCATATAAGCACGAATAAAGGCATCACTCAGCTGCACGCACTAAACTGTATCGACGAATGTTTGTTACCTACTTCAGCTTGTGGAAATCGTCAGAATATATATTTTTCGTTATCCTTGAATTATTTTCTTCAAAATAATTAAAAACTTATCCACGCTCGAGAATGTCGAGGTGACGTTTTTTTCTTGCCAACTTTATAGCCCTCCCATTTGTTTACGTCACTCTCAAATTGTCAGATTAGTGGAATATACACTTAGGCATGTAATTAACTCACCTTACCATAATCCGCCGCGCTCGAGCATTTCTGATGATCAATATATTTTTACTAATCTGATCCTATAAACTTGACGGGCGGCCTTTTAGGGCGCTCATATTTGGTGGAGGTACTTAGCCGGATACAAGGTATCCCCCTATATATTAATCTGCCGCGCTTTAGTAAATCCCTTCTAGGGCTCCCCCTACTATAAACGGTTTAAAATACCAGTATTCAAGGAGTTTCACTTCTAAGTCTCTTCCAAAGAATCGTGAAGAAGACTGCGCAATCACAGGGTGTTTGGTGCATCGTGTGTCAAATGGAAATGGACGACTGAGGGGGTCATCTAAAAATCTGTTTGGGGGGTTTACTAGTTTTTTTTTATTTCTAGTAAACCCCCCAGACAGGTTTCACCGTATAACAGTGAGATAACAGATTTAATACGTTATTCAGGTATCATGTAAGCAAAAATAGTTTTTTAAATGTTTTTTGGGAATTTTGTATTTTGTGACACGATTCACAACTCTAGCAAATTCACGAATTTGTAAAAAGACGGCGAAGACATTTATTAAAGAAAATACTATTACGGCTTACTATTCTTTTGTGAAACCACATAAATAAAGTTATTTTTCATACTCGGAAAGTAGTGTTTGTTTAATCCGAGTAGCGGGTGGAACATGCTACTTCCCTCCTTAGGGCGGGAAAGACTCATAGTAATTACTTCCCTCTAGGGTGTGAATAAATTTCAAAAATAGAACTAAATTGGATTAGTCAGAGGACAAAAACAATGCTGCGGTATTGTGAGCGTACAAACTCGAGTGCGAGTGCCAGTACGAATAAAAAAAAAAGTAAGCAGGTCCGCCCGCGGCAGAGACGCGGGTGTGGTCCAAAGTTAAAATTTGAAATAGACTGATTGACTGATTTGATTTTAATTTGGCGGGATACTAACACTGTAAGCTGTATCGAAATCTCGGTTTATTTACTTTCCTTTAATTCGAAATGAAAAGTAGAGTGCTTAACACGGGTGAAAGACATCAATTCCTACTCGGACTATAGCCGCCCTCGCCGAGCACGGGCGTATAAATACCTCGTATGGGAATTGATTCCTTTCGACCCTTGTATAACAATCTACTATTTATGTACTTATATTTATGGAAGCCGTTGGGATCGTTTATCTTTGAAGGAGTTCTTTTTTATTCGTAGACGCCGATCCGGTGGTCAACCCGAAGCAGATCAACCTGGAAGGAGACTTCCACGCGCAGCTGGACTCCATACTGGCCAGCGTGCGCCTCACGCAGGAGGAGGTGACGAGGCTGAGCTCCCTCTACGCGGACCTGGAGAGCGTCCTGCGGAGCCTGTGGCCCGGTAGGACCGCGCGGCGCCCCTCGCGTGGCGGCAAGGGCGCACTGACCGACCACTGGCCCCTCCCGCAGGCTGCACGGCGGTGCCCTTCGGGTCCATCACCACGGGGCTGGGCGTGAAGGGCAGCGACGCGGACTGCTTCGTGCAGCTGTCGGGCCCGCAGCGGCGCGCGGCCGCGGGCGGCGAGGTGGGCCGCGCCCGGCGGGCTCTGGCCTCGCAGCCGCGCCTCTTCGCCGACGTGCTGGCCATCCCGCGCGCCAACACGCCCATCGTCAAGCTGCGCCACGTGCCCACGGCCACGCGCTGCGACGTGTCCTTCAAGACGCCGCTGGGCGCGCGCAACAGCCAGCTGGTGGGCTTCCTGCTGCACGCGGACCCGCGCCTGCTGCCGGCCGCCGTGCTCGTCAAGTACTGGGCGCGCGTGCACGGCCTGGCCGGCTCGGGCCGCCTCACCAACTACGCGCTGTCGCTGCTGTTCGTGTTCTACCTGCAGCAGCCGCCGCTGGCGCTGCTGCCGGCCGTGGCGTGGCTGCAGCGCGACCCGCGGGACTCGTTCCCGGTGGAGTGCTGGGACGCGGGCTTCTCGCGGGAGCCGCTCCCGCCGCGGGCCCCCGGCGCGTCCATCGCCGAGCTGCTGGGCGGCTTCTTCGAGTACTACGCGCTCTTCGACTTCGACGCGATGGTGGTCTGCCCGCTGCTGGGCGCGCCCGTGGGTCGGGCGGCCTTCGCGGACCCGGCGGGCCTCCCGCCCGAGCTGGCCCGCTACCGCGCCAACGTGGCCGACGGGTACGCGTTCCCGCTGCGCCACTCCACGCCCCTGTGCGTCCAGGACCCCTTCGAGCACTGCCACAACGTGGCCTCCGCCGTCTCCGCCAAGCTGGCCTCCGACCTCCGGAGCTACTTCAAGTTCGCGGCCGACGCCTACGAGCGGAGCAAGGGCGACGGCTGCCGGGACTTCCTCCGGGTCATCCTGCTGGAGCGGCCGAAGATCGCCCGGCCGAAGACCCACCCCGAGTACAGGATCAACCTGTTCCCGAGGATAGTGAACGCCGTCGCGAACCCCGACTGGAAGCCGGTGGTGCGGGAGCTGGTCATGGCCGTGTTTGAGAGTATGCTGAAGCTCAAGCTGGGTAAGGTGGAGGAGAAGGTCAACCCGGACTCCAAGAAGGAGAAGGAGAAGTACTCCGGAACCGTCACGCGGGCCATCTGGAAGAGGAAACAGTACTCCAAGTATTGCCACTCCGCGGACCTGGGTTTCCAGCGGAAGCAGGAGAGGCTCACGGAGGTGATCTTGAACATGGAGAAGGAGGCCGTCGAGGTGCAGTTTCAGTTGACGCTGACGTTTTGCCACAACCCGAGAAGCGCCGTCATCACCATCCGAATGGGAGGGGGGGACTCGCAGGGTTTTAAGGAGTTCGGGACGTTTCTGATTTCGGTCTTCCAGCATTGGTTCATGCAGATTCTCAAGCCTTACTGCCGGCCTAACCCCAAGGATACCGCGACGAAAATCTCTGAAACTATTGACGTATTAGATAGTAATGTTAATGATATAGAAACTGATGACGATGAATATGTCTCTCAAGATGACACGACCGCTGTGAAGGAGGAAATATTGGACCATGGGGGCGGATCAAACGCTACAAATAAATCGGATGCCGTAGAATTAGTGAATCTGGCCGAAAAATTGATTATTAATGTTGCAAAATCCGACGAGAGTGACCGAAACAAAATATGTACCCTTGTCCCGCCAACCTAGTGTCAAAGGAACTTAAAGCTTTTTTTTTAATCTATAGACAATAGTGTAACAGACTATTTTAATGGTAAGCTAAGTTACTTGAATTATTTTTATGTGGTGTTATAGACATTTGATCAAAATATTGTCGTTTTATTGACCGCATCGTAATGGATATGGAGATCTAACTAAATTACAAACTTTAATTAAATCATCAAATCTTAAAAAAATATTAGACCAAATGATTTTAATTTTATCATCCTCTATGTCCTACATGTTTAACCCTGAGCATTGAGATGTGATAAAAGAAAGCAACTTGCTTCATGACCCTAATTTTTAATCTGGATCCCAGAATTGTATGGCCTGGTCTTCCTCAGGATTCGGTCCCTTAACATTCCGACATTTACTATTGAAAATATTTTTCTGATATCGTGCATGTATATTTTTAAATTTTAATAGTGTAAATTTATCCGTTACTAAAAACTGCTGTAGCGTAAAGTTTTATTCCTCATGTGCATCTTGAAATTGAAGACTGCCCATCGACTTTTAAAAAAAAAACAGCCAATAATTTGACACGAGAATTTTCAATTGAAAATTAGGGTGCTTTTTCGATAATAAGTTAAAATAAGGTAAAAAAAAAACATACATCGTAGGTAATTCTTAGAAGTTACAGGTACATGTTTTACGAGCTGTTCGACTTCACCTATCAATTGTGTTTTTAGGTAGTACAATTTTTGTACATTATCTAATTTACCGTTATTGTGTACTAAAGAGGTAAACAGGTCCCGAAAGGATGACCATTCGGTATAATTCCCGCTAAACCGAGGAAGCTGAATTTTGGGCAATTTAAGAGCACTTTCACTATTAGAACTAACACACGCAATGGATTCCACTGTTGGTCTCCTTTGAAGTAAATCTTGCAATTCTACTTTATAATCCAAATATAAATCCGTAACTTGATGAAACATATCCTCCTTCATGGAATGGAATTTTTTAAGTGTTTGGTGCGTTTTTTTTTATTTAATACATTACATACATTTTGTATGAAGCGATTTAGATTAGACCGGGCTGTGTCCGGGTCGTGGAGTGTACGTGGCCCGGACGGGGCTTTACAAAATTTAGGTAACGTAACGTTCCACATTCGTGCACCGTCCGGGCCGCGTATATCGAAATGTGTACGTCCCCTCCGCCTGAGACGAACTCGATTAGCATTTCCAAGCTCTTTTAATGAAAAATCACGCGTAAATGCTGCTCCAATACGTCCCAGAGGGTGACGTACTGCAGTAGGATTTCTAAGTCTAAACGCAATAAAACATATTAGAAACCCTCATCCTATCCGTCACCCTCGCGGGACGTATTGGAGTAGGATTACTAGTGCTAAAATCACAAAGTTTCAACGTAGGGTTTATCCTAGTTCTATTCGTCAACGGGAAACTGATACTAAAATAAGGTTAGGGATTACTTAATTTACATAAACTATAAAACAGGTACGGTTATGATTAGTGATAAATAAAGCAAATACAGTACGAAACTAAGGAATAAAAGTTACTTAGAAAAATATTCAATGCTTCTTTGCACAAGCCTGGTTATTAACATATCAATATTAATGACTAAACAATGGGGTCGCTTTTTAGCACTTTGGCCTTATGTTATGTTAGGTTGTATTTTTATTTATTTTGGCAATAATCTGTCTTGTTTAAACATAAAAATAATAATGCTAGCTTACATCTAAATACACATAGTTATAGTGCCGAAATTTAATTAATGTAATATTTATGGTTAAGTGCCAGAAGATAAGATTTTAGTAACACAGAAATATTAATTTAATAATTGTTGTTACATAAACCCTTCAGATTATTTTTGAAAGAACTTAATGTAATATCAAAGATGTCCCTCCCTACCACTAAAGGTACCAATGATATTTTATATAAAAAGGTACTGTCATATAATTTCGTGCAGCGGGGAATAAGACTGTTATTCGTACAGATTTTCTTTAAACGAGCATGTGTAAAACGTTTATGTGTATTATAATTAATAGACGCAAGCAAGCAATCAAATTTTTTATTATGTAGTTTGTAAAGGAAAATTAAATCAAACTGTAAAAACCTACGTACGTAAGAGAAATACAATATTTTTCATGTATCGGGTTTTTGCACTCGCTAATTACGGAATAAACAAATAAGAAATTGCACCACACGTGCCAAGTGCAGAGATGATCGGCGCGCGCAGATAGGGATGGATAATACACGAAAACATATTAATTTGACTTCCGTTATCCGAAACTTACTTAATGAGAACGGTGCTACGTATCCCGCCTTTTATTTCCGTCTCTTTCACTCATATTGCTATCTCTTTCACCCCCACCACCAGCAGGGGCGCCGGGGGGCGAACCGGAGGAGACTTTAGAGCTCTCCGATATTATTTCTTCATTGGCGTTTAGTATCCCGCCTAGTGAGGAGGTGTTTATACAATTGAACACCCATAGTGTATTTTTAAAAAAAGTATAATAATTTTCTCGATACGAATCTAATTCTGGTATTAGTACTGACGTATTAAATGTTTATTCTTTCCATTATATAGCTGGTTTACTTTAGCACAAATAATTTAAAAAAAAAAAATGTGGATTTCATATTTTGCTTTGTAATGTACCCACATATTTAAGAAAATTTATTTTATAAACGACCCAGTCGTTCGAAAATATAGGAGGAGAATAATATTCAAGAAAGTGCTTTGTAAGTGTGATTTCAGCATGGATAAGACAAATGATATTGTGCAAGAAACTGCTAAAGAGATGCATCACCCGTCGACCTCGCGTAAACGGGCTATTAGTTCAAGTTCCAGCTCAAGTAGTAATGACGATTCATCATCATCATCGTTGTCGACTACAAGTGCATCTCCAAATAGAAAGCGGCAGAAAAAGAGGAGGCGTAATAAACGTAGAAGGCATTCCAGTCGGAAATATCGAAAATTATCCAAACAGGTATTGGATATTCGTAATATGTTAACTACCCACAACCCTGGAGATTATGTAAGTACCAATAATCGTCAACCTGATGATGATTCTATATCAATCTCATCCAATGTTAGCAGGAATATGTATAACTGTTGTAATGATATTCCTAATACCCTCTTACCTGAAAAGGATGGAGAAGATGAAAATCACGTCTCATTCAATATTGTGACCAAGTTGAAAGAACCTTCTGTCCCTAAGAGCTCTGAGGCTCACCTAAATTTTTTAAGCGATATCCAACATTTAAATACTGATGAATGGAATGAAATCAGGTACTCGGAGACTCAAGAGTTATAATTATACACCAGGTTTTACTGATATAGAGATTAATGACGAAATTGCGGCTTTCCAGTCACCTAAAAATTTAATACACGCTGATAAAGCCTTTGCAGCAATAACGATGTGCATACTAAAACAACAAGATTCGCTAAACTCCCTGCTACAAGATTTTGTAGCCTGGTCTCGTGGACCGGACTACAATGCAGAGGAAATAAATAGGAAACTAATGGAATTATTTTCATGTGGTGAATTTCAGAAGGTTTCCTCAGATCTTTTACAGCTTGTATGCGGACACCGGTCCGAAATTTTGCAAATGAGACGGGATTGTGTTTTAAAACAAGCCAAGGATCCCCTAATCAAGAGTAATCTGCGAAAGATACCTCCAACCACCACTCATCTGTTCAATACGGAGAAATTTTCGGCTACCATAGAAAAAGCCGGAGGTGTACATAAATGTTTTTGGCCCCTAAAGAAGGCCTCTACGTCTGCTTCGCGAGCAGATGACAAGAGAAATAGCTACCCCTCGCAGGGGCATGCAAACTATAAGGAACCCTCGCAGGGTTTCCACCAAAGACCAGAAGTGAGCCATTGCCCTACCATTCCACCCTCGCAGGATGGATTTAACTCCAGTTACTATGGGCATCATCCTAATTCTGGAGGGCACAGGTTTCGTGGTTCATTACAGGGCCGTAGTGCTGGCAGACCATTTCCAAAATACAAAAATCATCCCGGAACAACGCAAAAGCGTGCGGCTTCCCCCAAAGGGAATACGAAACATGGGAAAAGGCGTAAATATTGACATTTTCAAGGCGGGGCACCTCATCAATTTCATGAATGTATGGAAAAAATTAGATGCTCCAAAGCACATACTCAAAATTATATCGGGGTACCGCATACCCTTCTTTCGAAAACCACCACTATTAATGGTGAACAACTTGACACGAAGCATGGGGATTCGTTGTTCCGCCGACATGACTGCGGTCATCAACAACATGGAATGTCAAGGCATACTGAGAGAAGCCCGGCCTTCGCCAAGTTTTCTCTCTCCAATGTTTTTAATACCAAAGGGCGACGGCACATCTCGCCCGATCTTAAACTTGCAAGCCTTAAACAGGTACGTCAAAGTCGGCAGATTCAGACTTCTGAATATGTGCCAGGTGCCAGACTTCCTACAGCACAAGGATTGGCTGTGCAAAATAGATTTGTCACAAGCGTACTTTCACGTACCAATAGCCCACAGTCACAGAAGGTTCCTGAGGCTGATGTACCAAGGCAAACTATGGGAAATTACATGTCTCCCATTCGGCCTAAGTTCTGCTCCAAAAACTTTTGCTACTATAACAAATTGGATAGCAGGAACACTCAGAGAGAAGAAAGGAATCCGGATTTTAGTCTTCCTGGACGACTTTCTAATAGCGAATCAAAACAAAGAGAGATTAGAGAAAGATGTCCACGATGTAATCCAGACTCTAGTATCCCTAGGATGGGTAATCAATTACCAGAAGTCTGTGCTAAGACCGGTAAAGTCCTTAGTGTTCTTGGGTGTCCAGTGGAATCCTTGGTCAAACCAAAAGAACCTTCCCGCCGAAAAACAAAAGAGCCTCCGATTGAAGCTTGGCAATATGTTACGAAAGAATCTCACAAACCTAAAAGAGATTCAGAGCTTAGTTGGTACTCTAAACTTCGCAAGTTTTATGGTGCCAAAGGGAAGACTCCATTATCGTGCACTCCTCAACCTTCAAAATCGGTTAATGAAATCGAGTCGAAAGAGTCATGTCCTTCCATTGGAAGCGAAAACCAATATCGTGTGGTGGAGTCGGAATCTCGAACAGTCATCTGCCATTCACATGGCTCCTCCAACTCACTTTCTTACCACCGATGCCTCGGACACAGCTTGGGAAGCTTGCCTAAACAATCACCGGATGTCGGGCAGTTGGTTGCAACACGAAAAACACCTTCATTGCAACCAGAAAGAGTTATTGGCTATCCTAAAAGTATTGCAAGATCAAGGTCAGCGCCTCCGGGACAGTACAGTTCTGATACAATGCGACAACAGGACAGCGATTGCCTATTTAAGGAACGAGGGGGGGACCAAATCTGCCCCTTTAATGGACATAACTTATCAAATTTTTCAGATCTTACAAGAGTATCAAATCCACTTAAATATTTTTCACATCCCCGGGACTTACAACGGTCATGCCGACCACCTGTCGAGGTTTCGAACCGAACCAGAGTGGCATATATTACCCGAATGCACAGAAAAAGTGTTCACGAAATGGGGGACCCCGTTAGTGGATCTATTTGCATCCAGTCAAGCGCACGTTGTGGTGAATTATGTGTCGCGCGATCTGAACGATCGACAGGCCCTATACCAAGATGCTTTCTCCAGACAATGGAACTACCCTCTAGCGTGGATATTCCCACCTCCATTCCTGATACCACGGGTGCTCAGGCATCTAAACATGGCTCGGGGAATATACTTGATAGTAGTACCACGTTGGAATCGAGTTTTTTGGCGTGCCGACCTGAAATCCCGTGCATTGGCCCCTCCGTTCACACTTCGCCATCTCCAACGAGTCCTCATCGACGTATCGACGGGCCTGCCACCCCCGAGGGTGCAAGAGATGACGTTGGAAGTGTGGAAATGTGGGGGTGGACAAGGAGCTTAGAAGGTTGGAACAAAAACCAAATCTCTCTTTTAAAAAAGTCATGGCGTGAGTCTACTCGTAAAACCTACAATGTTGCTTGGAAACGATGGTTAGCTTGGACAACTAAATATCATGTAAATCCCCATAACCCAAGCGGAGATGAAGTAGCAAGGTTTCTGTCTGACCTACACCTGATTGAAAAATTATCTTACAATACTATTTGTCTGCATAAATCAGTAATCTCAACCGTTTGTAATCCGGAGCTTGCGGGGAAAATTGGTTCTCATATTTTAGTAAAACAGGTATTAAAATCCATTGCCTTAACAAAACCAATAAACCCAAAACCACCTATCTGGAATATAGACTGCCTTTCCCAGTATTTGCAGGATTATAATGTAGATAATTCAAATACTTTCCAAGTTCAGAGACATACGGCAGCCTTACTTATGCTGTGCTCCGGCCGAAGAATTCATGACTTGACTTTATTAATGATAGATAACAACCATTTCAGTAGACAAGATGGTAGTATTATTTTGTGGCCTATGTTTGGATCCAAAACTGATACTTCCTCTTATAGACAATCTGGTTGGAGGTTGTCTTGTAATTCAGAGAACCAAAATTTGGACCCTGTTTATTGGATAAATAAAACCATTGACATTTTGTCTGATCGTCGAGACTCTGCTAATGTTAACAACCTATTTGTCTCTACAAGAGGAAACCCGAAGGCTGCATCGAAGACTATCATATCGGGATGGATTAAAACCTTGATGAAGGAAGCGGGGATCACTGCTACCCCGGAAGCTTCAGGTCTGCAGTCGCATCTAAAAACTGGATAGATAATTTACCCATTGAAGATATTTTGGCAAGGGGCAACTGGCGTTCTCAAAATACATTTCGTAAATTTTATAGGCGCGAAGTAGTGCCATTCCCTGAACGCAGTTCTCTAACAGAGTTATTCAATCCGGTTGATTAATTTAAATCTTAGATTCATATATCTAGATATGGGTTGATAAAGCTATACCTGTAAAGTTTCTATTGATTGATTTTAATTGTTTAATCTGTTTAAAGAAACCGTTTGATGATGTTTAAGTTAAAATTATTTGTTTATTATAAATACATATACAGTGGTCTAACCTTTGGGTAAATAAATATATATATCACATTGGCGTTAGCTAAATTACCCACCACCAGGCGATAACAAACACATCTCATTAAGTAAGTTTCGGATAACGGAAGTCAAATTAATAGCGACGTTTTCCCTGAAAGAAAACGTATATTAATTTACTTACCTTATCCGAAACTTACACTTTTAAGTCTGCCTGGTGTCAAACAACGCAATGAAGAAGTAATATCGGAGAGCTCTAAAGTCTCCTCCGGTTCGCCCCCCGGCGCCCCTGCTGGTGGTGGGGGTGAAAGAGATAGCAATATGAGTGAAAGAGACGGAAATAAAAGGCGGGATACGTAGCACCGTTCTCATTAAGTAAGTTTCGGATAAGGTAAGTAAATTAATATACGTTTTCTTTCAGGGAAAACGTCGCTAATGTGTGCGTGAGATAGCAATATCTGCACAGGGAGACGTATCACATTAGCTTTTCTAAGACAATTTTATGATTTTAGCACTGGAAATCCTTCTCCAATACGTCCCGCGAGGGTGACGAATAGGATGAGGGTTTCTTATATGTTTTATTGCGTTTAGACTTAGAAATCCTACTGCAGTACGTCACCCTCTGGGACGTATTGGAGCAGCATTTACGCGTGTTTTTTCATTAAAAGAGCTTGGAAATGCTAATCGAGTTCGTCTCAGGCGGAGGGGACGTACTGAATGAGCATTTCGATATACGCGTCCGGGCCACGTACACGGCACGACCCGGGCACAGCTCTGGGTTCGGTCTAATATAAATCTTCCCTTACAGTACAAATTGATTTCTGTTCTGTACGGTACCTACTACATTTTGTGGTTTAATGTTCATCAATTTGATTTGACAATGGACTTGTTGCTTGTAGGCAGACTGACGTTTATTTTTTTTCTTTCTTGTCTTCAAGCTTTTCTCATCTCCATAACATTTTTTTTTGTAGCTTTCTAGTTTTGTTAATTTTAAGCTTGTTTTGTTATGGTTAAGGTACCTTAGCCATGGATCACGGTAAGCTTTCCTCAGTTTTTAGCAGTTCTATGATGTAAATATATAATAATTCAATCAGATTTAGCCATTTAATTGCGGAGACTGATAATGCCAAATCTATGTTTTGACCATTTGTAAAAAATAAATTATTTGACTTTGATCTCAGAGGTGCTTTACAACTCATTCCATCTATACCAAAAGTTGCTTCGCAGATATTTTTCGTCAGTATATAATATAGCAATAATTTAATTAAACAGTAGACTAGACATTTTAGACAACCATTTCTGCATGAATTGGTGAACAATTTAGATCAATCGCCATGTCCTTTTTTTTTATTCTGATGTTATTTAGTGGCTTTTGGTCGCATTACAACTATGTCAGCCCCATAAGCTCTCCAAGATGCACTTATCTTCAATTGTCTATATCCAGCAGTAACTTGTACACTGATTAGTAGTTTAGCAAAGGAAAAATATGCATGCCAGGTGGTATTCAGTCTTCAAAATTGTATGATATTTTCAGCCTACATACAATGTATTTTCCATGATTTCATTAATTTCTTGGTGAACTTCTTACATATAGTATATTTAACAGTTTATCATGTTTAGAACATATGGGTGTTTTAGTATAAATAAATAAAATAAAAATAAAAGAAATTTGTTATTTTCAGATGACATACTGGATACATCAAAATTATGTTTTGATGGAAACTTTGATGATCAAGTGCAAGGCATTTTACTGAGGGTCCGGTGGTCCAGGCTTGAGGTGCAGGACTTAAGACCCTTATTGAAGGATGTGGAAGAAGCTTTGCAGCAACTGGCGGCAGGTCAACTATAAATTAACATATATTATGACATTTGATGAAATGAGCATAACATCCACTTGAAACACACTGCTAAGGCCAATTTTTGCTAACTTTTGAAAGATTACATAACCCACATTCATTATATTATTTTAAGTACTTTAAATTCTTTTATCAGAGAAATTATGAATGACTACCCTACACTAAATAGCCCCAGCAATTTAAGGCTACCATGTATTGTGGAGCTGTGCAAATGATATCCAGACCCATAGCATGCATCTGTAATTTACACTATAACACTTCTTGTCTCAACCTGGGAATCAAAATTGGGACTCATGATCAAAATTTATTACATCTGACCCTTAGAACAATAATTTTTGGCTTATTATCACAGTGGTGCAACTTCTCTTACAGATGATGCATAAATTCACTATGGTAATGGAACTATATAGGTAGAAAAATCAGAGGATAGCACCAATCGCATTAAGAAAATAAAAGTGAACCACTTTTCGTTAAAAGGATTATGTAAATTTCTGTTATTCCAGGATGTCGAGTAACTCCATTTGGGTCTTTAGTCACAGGGCTAGGTATAAAGACGAGTGACATAGACTGCCATGTGAGTCTTCCCCCAGGTATGCAACCCAGTAAGCAATGCGTCATCAGGGCCCGTAACATCCTGAAGCAGAACCACAGATTGTTCACTAACTTGTTTGCCATAACTGCAGCTAAAGTGCCTATAGTGAAGTTTACACATGTACCAACTGGCTGTGAGTGTGATGTCAGCTTTTCAGGCCCCACCTCCATTCGGAACAGTGAATTACTAGGATTTCTTCTTGGAATGGACAAACGGGCTTTAGATCTATGTATTCTCATCAAATACTGGTCCAAAGTATATGTCTTTACTGGCACAAACTACATGCCCAACTATGCTTTAACCTTACTTGTTATATTTTACTTGCAAACAAGGAATATCTTACCTCCGGTAAAGATTCTGCAACTTGATGTAGAACCATGGTTGGTTGATAATTGGAACACTGCCTTCAATGACAAGGTACACTTTAGTTCAGGAAATTCTGAATCCCTATATCACCTAATGGGAGGGTTCTATAAGTACTACACCAATTTCAACTATGACTTGAATGTGATCTCACTGTACCTTGGACGTATTGTTACAAAGAAAAGCTTGACAGAAATGCCAAAGGATTTTGATTTGTATATGCACAACTTAACTAATAATTTGTGCAAGAAATTAAGAATAGATACACTGATGTGCGTGCAAGACCCGTTTGACCATAGCAGAAATTGTACCGTAGCTATGTATCCCCGGCTCATGGAGAAGGTGATGTCTCATTTTCGGTTTGCAGCGAGTGCCTTTGACCGGGTTGATGCTAAGACATTTCTTACAGTGGTCTTCACACAGGATCCGACGCCTAAACTAGTAGGAAATGTGGCTCCTAAAAGACCTCAGCCATTCTTTAATAATAAAGTTAGACCATTTATACCAGACTGGGGTGTTAAAAAGCGACCTAGACCAAGGCCACGTAACCCATATCATGGCATGCAGGGTAACCAGAAAAAGTATATCCAAAATGTGTTTATACAAGCAAGTAATAGGCGCCATAGATAGACGAAGGTTGTGCGAGACTCGTGATTGATTTTTTTTTCGTAAGTTTTGTATGAATGAAAGAGAGACTGTTTTATCCGATTATTATTTTTGAAATGGACATGAGACGACATGACTGCTGATACATAATGTTATGGAAGATGAGCGACTTGGACGGATTCGCTGAAATGTTTGCTTCAACTTCGAAAATGTTCGTGTGTCGGAAGGACGACGAATCTTGGTGCGGTTGGTCGCGACATTAGACGGTCAATCCAGATCAGTCCACTGTTCGATACCGTCAAATGCTCACGCATTCACAACCACGTAATTGATCTGAATAAGAAAAAAGCTTGTGCAGCAATAATTGTTGCTTGTTCTCTGAAGAAACGCGTGAAGAGAAAACGTTGGATTGAACCATGGCTACTAAAGAGGAACATCTATACACATTTCATATACGTCCATGACACATTTGAACTTTTTCGATGAAAATATTATCGTCACATCTACTAACTAGGTACATTGAAATGTGGTTGATATTCTACTACTACCTTACCTCCTCCAATTATATGGAGGGTAATTAGTCTACTGTGCCAAGCTGGCTAGATGGCATGGCACAGGGTTTTGTATCAAGTTTGCCTTCTCTTGCGGCTAGTTTATCGGCCATGAGATTTCCTTTCGTCGACACTTTGCAGTGTCCGTGGTCGAGTACACTGCAACGTGTCTGAAACTGGAAATTAAATTTAATACACGATCAGAACGGAGTTTTCCAATTTTGTCATGTGAGTACATAGCACTGGTTGTGTCGGGTTGTGGTCGTCCGACTCCGTCGCGGACCGCGGTGCGGGCGCAGGCAGACTGACGTAATTTGAACCAGTGTTCCCAACCTGAAGTGGACTGATTATCGTACAAGGGGCGTAAAATTATCGTACATCGGCCGAAATTATCGTATCTATTATGAGGACCTTTATTTTGACGACCTTTTTTTTTAGACGTCCATTCTTTTTGACTACCACGTTTTTAGACGACCTTCCCACAGTCAATCTGGATTGAGACCTCGATCAAGGATAGATAGATAGCTAGATAAACTCTTTATTATACACGTGAAAATAGACAGAACACAAAAAACACTTTATACAAGGGGCGGTCTTATCGCTAAATGCGATTTCTTACAGAAGGTTGCTTTCCAGGATCACAATCTAGATTGAGTGTGTAATGGCTGCCTATATCTTAAGATGTTTTTGCTGTTCTGTTAGTGCGAATTAGGACTGTTGATAATTTTAAAAATATCGGATTTTCGATATTTTTAAATTTATTAATATCGGAGTTCTTAAATCGAAATAAAATATCGATATATCAGATTTATTTAAAATAATAAAAAAAAAATAAAAAACAACTTACGTAAGCTCAATATAACAAAAAACATGTCTATTTTTTTTGTTATATAGATACAAAATGTCTATTTCAATATCGAAGTATCGACCAAACTAATTTTAGTAATGAATATCGATAGTTCGATATATCGATATTTTATCAACAGTCCTAGTCCGAATACTCATTGTCACGAACCTATACCATCGTAAGGGTGTCGTAAGAGGCGACTAAAGGAACGCAAGAAGCAGATCACATACCCGCCCGATTAATAGTGCCTAATTGTGACCTGTGTATTGTATCTGGATAGTCGAGTATAGTATACTGTCAAATTGTAACACCAAATATAATCTAACATTGGTAGTTATTCCGCCAACTTGGCGTGAGAAAACCAGCTAAAAGCCACTAGATTGGTTTTCGGCTCTTCGTGAATCAAGTATGAGCATTATTCAGTTACCTACAAGCTTTCCGTGTGGATTATAATTTAGTGCATTTTACCTAGGTGCCACCCCTAGACATTGTAAAATTGTTCGCTCTTGAGCAGCGTATGGTTTATTTTTTTCATGCTTTGATTTATTCCGCCCTGGACATATCCCGCTTCGGGCACGAGAATGCCGCCGTAGCGTATTTTTAAATTAGTGTTTTTGGGCCCTAAAATAAAAAAAGCCTCTCTTAGCTTAAGTTACCAACCTGAGTTAGTTTTAAGGACTGGACATCTTACTAAACCTCGAAATTGTGTCTTAAATATATTTTTCATCGTTCCTTGAGTTTTATTCCAAGCAACTGAACGTTCTGAAATGCTTTCTGGGGCTAGTTAAGTGACATAGTCCGCTTCCAAACTTTTATTTCCTAAACATAAACGTTGCCTACCGAGTCACAAAAAGATATTCAATACCAGTGAAGTCTGCTCATATAAAAAAAAATATTATTTTCATCCCCCCATCTCGGAAAGAGTATTTTTGCTCTTTGATATCTGAGTGCAAAAGCCGTTTTTATTCGCTAGAGAATAAAGTATTTTTGCTCTTCGATATCTGAGGGCAAAAGCCGTTTTTATTCGCTAGAGAATAAAGTAAAGATTATTCTGTAATACTTACAATGTAGTAATTAATACCTAAACTGAAATAAAAGTGTACCTATCTTGTGATTGTAAACGTTTTTTTTTTTGCATTTAGTCATTTCCTCGCTGAGGTGGAATGAAAAGTTACGTGTTGCACTCGAGTGCAAAGATTTTTCACCTCGTGCTCTTTTGATTCCCTCGCTAACGTTCAGGATTCTAATTTTGAATCACTCGCTGCGCTCGTGATTCAATTTTAGAATCCTTCGCTTGCTCGGTCATCAAAATTGAACACGCGGTTAAAAAGCAACTTTGCACTCTTGTATAACAAATAACTATTACCTACTCTTTGTTATTTCAAAATGTAGAAAGATGAACGAGTAGCTTTGAGCGATGGACCTTGCCAACCAAACGTCCATGATTTAGCAAGTGCGTAGACACGGATTCATCAACGAACCGTGAGATGATCTACTAAAAAACTATTAAATTACAAGACGATTCCTCCGAATAATTTTAAGACAAAATGTTTACGTAATAGCGCTAAGTAGAGTTTAATCTGAAGCTCTTATGAGCAAGTCCAAAGAATTAAACGATCTAACCACGAATGACACCCTCATTATGAGCGAGAGTCATCATCAGGAAAATTTAGTCTCCTGCTCGATTCCCCGAAGACCCTAGTTGATCCACGACAACATTATAAAGATCGTTTCGTCGTTGTCGACGTAGGAGGGCTAGCCGGGTTTAATGAAAGTAAGAAAATACGTTTATTCAAAACGCATGAAATACGTCTCATATAAAAATATTTAAACGGGGGAGCATGTGCGTGATATTGCTCACCGAATGAGCCGAGACAGCGTGGAGGTACAGCATCACGCGAGAATCCGATGCTGCAGAATGTGCTGCAGCGCAGATTTTTCGGATAAATTGTGAAACGATGTTGGTCGCTCTACATATGTATAATGTACCTACTGATGCGATGACCACCGTATTTCTTCCGCCAGGTCTTCTCAGTTAGTGTTAAGATCCGATCTGGTAGTGGTTTCAAAGAATGTTGTGCGGTTGTAAATTCCACAATTGGTTGGTCATCGACCATTAATGCGATTTTTCCATTCTATTTCATCCTTGTAATCATTAAGGTATCGAAGGACAACAACTATTCATAATTTAGTGCAGCATAGTCTTCGTGTCGCGTTCAAACTAAAAAGGAACTTTATTTACAGTCCGGCCGGTGAAAGAAATAAGAATGTGTTTCCCACACATGCCAATACGTCATGACTAGTGACGTACAACAAATATAATTAACAATATTTAGTAACGTTATTTATTTATTCAATTTAATTGTTATTTTTTATAGGACTTATATTTCAATATATTCAATAAATATTCACAATGTAAATAATTTTTTAATGAATCAATTAATTGAATTGTAATTTCTCAATTTAACAAAAGAATAAAAGTAAAATGATTTATTTATTGGAAAATGCATACAAATACATAGTTTTAAGCCATAAACAATGAAAACACTGTGGGAAACAATTTAATCTTCCAATTCGCTTGAGGAGTCGCTGTCATCTTCACTAACGTGTATAATCATATTATTGTCAATCATAGTATATATACGGATATCCCGGTCAAAGTCATCAACTATAATATTTTTAGTTTTTTCATTCAACTTCATCTCTTGTTAATTTTTCGCATACTTCTTTTAAAAGCACCCCCGTCCCCACAACGCTATTTTTTACCAGAGATATAAAGTAGTGAGTAATTTTACTATCAATGCTTTTTTTAAATTCATCTGTGTGATATTATGACACTAATTTATGTATAACGTTTTATTTTATATTATTATACCGACAGATTCTAATATCATTACAAACATTTTCGATTATTATTTTGCCACATCACTACAAAAACAAACAGTTGACATAACCTTGATATGGCGCCGTTTGATGTGGTTTGACTTTTAAAACTCAAACTCAATTATATTTTGTTATATAATTTTAACCCAAAATTTATACATTTATAGTAAGTTGGCATAATTATTCGAATTTTAATGTTATCACTCGTTAATGTGGTAATTAAAAGATATTTTTTTCTTTCCGTAAATTGTACGCCAGTTCAAAGTTGCATCGCCCAGCCGGTCACGATGTGTCAGGAACGCATTCTCTGAACGGCTGGACTATACGTAGGTTTTATCACAAAACTCTTGAAAGTCGTCATATTTAAAAATACCGTTATCATCTTACGGTCCCTCTTCCACACTAGGTGGTAGTCTACACACACACCTATCAGTCGTCATACCCACATTCACACCTTTCATACACAATTTCCTCACTCCTACAATCCCTCCATCTCCTTTGATCGCGCACAATCCCTGCGTCCACTCACATTCATGCGGAAACTCACTGTTGCAAACCCTACTGTTTTAACAGTATGGTGTCCTTATGGAGCGTAATGAAATATCAGCTTGGAGAGCTAAGTACTTGCATGCAGTGGATAAAAATAATAAATCTCCCCAGCCCCGGCCCATAATTTATTTAGATGAGACCTATATTCACTCTTCGCATACAACGGGTAAATGTTGGCAAGGAGAGGATGAAGACAGAGTATTTGAGCCTGTATCGAAAGGGCAAAGATATATTATTGTTCATGTGGGAGGAAATACTGGATTTGTTACAAATGCACTACTTGTGTTTAAATCAAACACAAAAAGTGGTGATTATCATGACGAGATGAACAGTACCAACTTTAAAAAGTGGGTAATCGAAAAACTTGTGCCTAATTTACGAGAGCCATCAATATTAGTAATGGATAATGCTCCTTATCATCGAATTTGTATGAATAAGGTCCCAAATACGAATTCCTTAAAAAAAGATATACAATTATGGTTGACCCAAAATAAAATTGACTACGGAGAAAATTTTACTAAACCTCAGCTTCTAGAAATAATTAAGAGAAACAAGCCTGAACCTACATATGAGATTGAAAAAAATTTAGAACACAAATGCTTATATTTACCACCTTATCACTGTGATCTCAATCCCATTGAACTCATATGGAGCACAATGAAACGAAAATTTGCTGATGTAAATATTGAGCACAAAAATGCGGAAATTCCCCGCCTAGTTAGAGAAGCTTTTGACGCTATTACAGTTCATGAGTGGGCACAGCATTGTAAACACGTTCGCAAGTTAGAAGGAGAATATTTAAAACATGATTTGTATTTAGATAAACCATTTATTATAGAAGTGGTAAGTGACACTGAAACCGAAAGCGATAGTGATAATGATGATAAGGGTATGGAAATAAGCGGAGTATGGCCTCACAACCAGGATGAAGTTGTGTATTCAGGTTCATCTATAGATCACAATTATTGTAAACCTGGTTTTCAATAAATCATTGTAAAGCAATTTGTCCTTTTTTATTACACTACTCTACCACTAGGTACCGCTGCTACCACTTGATTGCATTACTTTTTAAGCCAGCAATATACGTTGGCCCAGCATGGCCGAGTGAACGCCAATACCAACGTATAGACGGTATATTTGCATTGTCTGGCCATCGCTCGGTGTCGCTCGCCTAGTTGGTTTCGATACACTTGCCCAACGTGTAGGCAGTAGCACTTGCCTTGTATTAAATAGCCTACGCTCGCGTTGGCCTAAGCTCGACAAACGTGTATTGCTGGCATTAGATAATAAAGCCATTGTTTATTGCTGAGAGACTAAACGGTTAGCGTACCTACGTAACTGTAAATTAACCAATTCTTTTTATTTATTTTATTATTTTTATATAAGTATCATTATTTTTTATTTGTAAATTTAAAATAACGATACTGTATTTTTTATAAAATGATTATGTCAAATGTGAAATTTCCTTCTTGAAAACTTACTCAATTTTGGGCACCTTATATTAATTAGCAACACTGAATCGACGGTGCTGACCTCTTTCAGTTCACAGATAAGTTGGTAGGACTGTAATAAACTGCAATGACACTATCGACTACAACTACTACACTCCTAGGAACCAACTTATCTGTGAAATGGCGAAAATTGGAACTACGACCGTCATGTTGAAATGTCATTCGATTGTCATTTGTCACTGTATGCTACATTCAGATTCACTGGTTGATTGGTCGTGATATTGCTGAATTTATAAAGTTAATTATGCCGAAAGCCAATGATGTTACAAATAAAAGGTGTAGATACGTTACCTGTACAAGATTCGATCTATAAAAATGGCAAGCCAACGCACACATAGCTAACTTAATATGCAATATGCACAGCTTTAGATGAGTCGTGAAAGTAGGATGGTATGATTTAATAATCACGTGCTAAATAGAGACAAATATAATTTGTTGTGATGCGTCGTCACATGCACTAGAAACAATATAGATTAATTAAATCAGACATAACATTTTGACAAGTCTGTGACGCGTAATGACATCTATCTCTTTTGCACTTGGTAAAGAGGATACTTTTGTTCCACTCATTGATTTTTACCGCCATATATTACGAATAACATTTTAATTTGTAAAAAATATTAATTATATTACAGAAATAGTGATAGTTACGAATGATAAGTGATTCCTTGACTTTTAGAAGTTTTGTTAGAGCATTTTGTGCAATATCTCATAACACACGACGGCATTTTCAATTGTTTTACAGCACTTTTTACACATGGCTCTTGACGTGCATCTGTTGACGCCAGCGACGCAACACTGAGGTCAGGTTTGCTAATTAGCCTACTTTTAACGTGCCGCTTGCTGACCGCTTATAACCCATCTACACCTTTTTACTTGTAACATCATTGCCGAAAGCTATTATAAGTGATGCTCGAAACATTATTCTAAAGGTTGAAAGCTTTTTGAATATGAAGCTCGGGCGGGGTCTCCGATAATTCCATTTATTCAAATATAAGTTACCCGATACTGAACTAATTATTTAAGTCCACGAAATATTCGTTTCTATTCTTGCTGCAGGTTAGGGTAACGGTACATCTAATAGCCTATTAGATGTACGTTACCTATTAGTAATAGGTAACCTGCTAAGTGAGTGAGCAATCTAACCTACCAGATTAAAAATGTCTACTAACATTTATTTTAATAATAATTAATAATAAATAATTAAGAGTCATGGACTAATTTAAAAAATAGTTAAGGAAGGGCACAAAAATTCAAGACACCAGGCAAGGAGAGAAAAAACCGAAAGCGATAATGATCATAGTGGTATGGAAATAATTGGAGTATGGCCTCACAACCAGGATGAAGTTGTGTATTCAGGTTCATCTACATATAGATCACAATTACTGTAAACCTGGTTTTCAATAAATCATTGTAAAGCAATTAGTTTTTTTTTATTACACTACACTACCACTAGGTACCGTTGCTAATTATAAATTAGTCAAATCTGGTGTTATAGGTTAGGTACGGTAATAACTAAATGCTAGACATCCAATAGATGAAAGTTTTACCCCCCGTGGAACATTAGTTCTGCTAAATTTCCACTTCATTGGGTTAATTTTTAGGTAAAGCCATTGTTTATTGTTGAGAGACTAAACTGTTAGTGTACCTACGTAACTGTAAATTATAAAATTCTTTTTATTTATTTTACTATTTTTATATACTTAACATTGTTTTTAATTTGTAAAAGCTGTAATTCTTATTAAACGATTATGTCTAGTGTAAAATTTCCTTCTTGAACATTTACTTAACTTTGGGCACCTTATATTAACTAGCAACACTGAATCGACGGTGTCGGCCTCTCTCAGTTCACAGATACGTTGGTTGGACTGTAAAGGATACTTATCACTATCACTATATAGTATAAAACAAAGTCGCATTTTTCTGTCCGTCCCTATGTATGCTTCAATCTTTAAAACTACGCAACGGATTTTGAAGCGGTTTTTTTTAATAGATAGAGTGATTTAAGAGGAAGGTTTTATATGTATAATACATGCATAATTGCACCCGTGCGAAGCCGGGCGGGTCTCTAGTTGATTATAAAAGTTACTTTGTCTCACCCAGTGAGCAAAATCGCATTTTGCTCACTGTTTTCTGTAAGCAAAACCTACATTACATGATTGAGCTACTGAAGTGAAAATAACTATTGTCTTGTTTACAAAAATCACTTAACAGCATCATAGCGAGAGCAAGTTCGCCAGATGAGAGAAACACGCAACACGTTTACGGGTGAATTTCCCAAATGACTTTTTTTTTTGTCTTCGGTGAAATTAGTATTGGAAAAAAGGAATATTGTTCTGAATTATTTTTTTTTGTATTCAATAGGTTGTTATTGGGCTGTGGCAAAAATATGATTTGCATAGGACTATTACAGAAGGTAGAAAAAAAATTATAAACCTCAATTTTTTTCAAATCGGTGCTGTCCCTCTACTTTTTTTACAAACAAAACAGCTTATGCACGAATAAAAATAAGTAAGATAAGTATATAACTTATTCTATTCCATAGAATATTAGTTTTGTTAATAATATATAGCATATTTTATTACATAATTATTGATTATTATTACTGAGAGGTACAAACGTACTAGTCTTGCAATATGATTTCATATCGGTGGACAAAAGTAATTTAAACCTAACTTTACATCGACGAGTCCGAAAGCGTCTCAACCCCAATTTTAATTCTCTTGTTAGTGTGTGCTATTGCGCAGTCAGGACGAATGCCTGTCAAATCGCTTCATATTTCCGCAAATAACGTAAGTACGCCATTCCAGTTGCTCCCGGACAATTATTTTATACTATCGGTGGTTGCATTTTTTTAGTGTAATGAGTAGTTTTATTGTTGTTGTTTGGTTCTAACAGAGGTAGTAATTAGCTTCATTGAGTATTATTGAATTTATCCTATATTTTATGCATTTTTTCTAATTTCCTAAAAAGTGTGTTATTTCTCACGTCGGTGTTCACATATCGGTGTAATCGGTGGGCTATATTACCACCGATGTGATAATTTACACCGAAATTATAAGAAAAAATCAATCGGTGTCTTTTATCTAATATCGGTGTTTTGATTCATGATCAACGCACAGTTTTGTCACATCGGTGGCTTGCTTTATCATATCGGTAGATCCCGTGTCTTTTCTTTGAGTATACAAAGCAACAATGGAACATACATACTACCTACATAGACTGCTAAAATCATTACCACGATATCACTGGGTAGTAGAAGATGCATAAATGTATCATTAGGGGAGGTCTGTACTCGGTAACGTACGTCTATAGGCTAAGATGATGATGGTGAGGTGGCAATTGAACGCATTAAAGATTTTTCTAGAAAATATTTTCTAGTTAAAAACATATAAAGTACATAATAAAAAATAATAAATAGAAAACATCATATTAGCTTAATTTTGTTTAAGAATGCCAAGGCCAAAACTAAAAGAGGAGGAGAAAAAAAGAGAGAGAGTTTGCTGGAACGAATACGAAAGGCTAAAATAAACATTCTTTTTAAATTTTAACTACCCATAGTAAATATAATAAAAAGAAAATAAATACATATAATAAAATAGTACCTATTTCAAAAAATATATTTTGATTGGATTTCTAAGAACTCGGTTCTCTTTGCATGTGATGTGAGTTCAGTTCTACGTCACCCTTGTAAAAATATATAGGCATCTACTAACTATTTACTTTTTATATTCAAAGGTGGATAGATTATCATATCGCTGGATATGTAAATCATTTCGGTGGATAAACTTATCATATCGGTGTACATAAAAAATCATCGGTGGCGGTTTGTCATGTCGGTGGAAACCAGAATTCAAACTGAATTTTCTCCCTATTCTTAAATCATAAGTCGATGGTATTAAATTTGGAGATATTTGATGTCCTATAGATTACATAAAACCTGAAAAATATACAAAATATATTTAAATGAAAAAGTTCACCGATATGATAAAAAAAATAGCATTTGTTGAAATTGACCCTTACGCAATGAATGACGAATATGCCTTTAATACGCTTACTCCTACTATCTCAATGCCTCAGTCAATAAGTTTTTTGTGGGTAAGTAAGTGGGTGCATTGTTCACGGAGATGCGGCAAAAAGTAAGCAGATCCAACCTTCGAAGGAATCCCGACAAAAAGTTATAGCTAGGAAACGGAATTACTGCACCGCTCTTGATTAGGATAGGGTCAAGACAAGAGCGCCGGCGCATTTTAGACAGCCTGTGCGTTTCACGAAGATTCTATTTAGATTCAGAATATGCGTAAGAAAGTTTACGGTAGACGACTAAAAACCGCCCAAAGTTACACCGCAGGTGGTACAATGCCCACGGAGGAATATTATATAAGGAGAAATTTTCCACGAAAGAAAATGAAGGAATATTGTTATGAATCTCCTTGCTCCTGTGTGCAGGTTTTTTTTAATATTTCATTATTTTCTTTGTTCCGAATATAGAGTACTTATTACTTTTCTTGAATATGAAGGTAATTGTATTGGTCTGCGGGCTTTTCTCTTTGGTGTACAGCTATTTATTTGAAAATAGTAACTAAATAAACCTGCCCAGGAACGTCTATCATCATCATCTCCACTCATAGACTCACTACTGAGCCTGACCTTATTTCATGGAAGGAAATTTGCCTGCAAGAAATGTCTATCGGAGGACCTATTTCAGCAGTGGATGTCAGTTTGTCTAGTATAAGCAATTTAAAAATGAATGGGTAACATCATTTAATGCAATGACTGTGAACTCTTACTACCGTCCTACAGTGAAGAATTTGTAAAGAGGTCTTTTTAGCTAACAATGTGTGTATCCGTGTGGTTACAGTTTAAAATACATAGTCACATGTCACAACACCATTCCATCCTAAGGGTGTCGTAGGAATGACTATTGTTGAAGAAATGAATTCCGAGTTGAATATATTATTATTTTTTTATAAAAAATTCATTAAAATATTTTTTATTAATGAACTAGCGACCCGCCCCTGCTTCGCACGGGTGCAATGATGAACCTCTAAATTTATAAGTGTTTCTCTACAATATCTATTAAACCACTCTATCTACCGGTTTTTTGAAGCGGTATTAAAAAAACCGCTTCAAAATCCGTTGCGTAGTTTTAAAGATTTAAGCATACATAGGGACGGACAGACGACAGCGACTTTGTTTTATACTATGTAGTGATGATAGTGATAATAACTAAAAACATGTTTATTTAAAAAAAGGTCGGACAGAACTAGCATGTCAGAATTGCCTCATCAAAATTCATATATTACAGGCGCGCGAGTTCATGTCCATCGGGGCCTAAATAAATAATTACATTTATATTAATACATAATTTGCAAAATTATCTTACACTGACCCGGCTTCGCACGGGTGCAATTATGCATGTATTATACATAAAAACCTCCCACTTGATTCACTCTATCTATTAAAAAAAACACTTCAAAATCCATTGCGTAGTTTTAAAGATTTAAGGTGAATACTCCAGGGTAGCCCGCGAAATTCAAATTTTCTTACGTTTTTTGCAATTTGCAGGTCAGTGCTAGGTTGTATGTTGATTAAAATGTTATTCGAGGCTGTAAGACGTATGTAGTTATTATAATCATCAAAATCATCAATACAACCCTCCAAGCTCTTAAAGGTGCAAGAAAAACTTTTCAAGCTCAAAGTCATTCTCAAATTCAAAGAAAATTTGAATTTCGCGGGCTACCCTGGAACATTCACCTTAAGCATACATAGGGACGATCATAGGTACATAGGCGACTTTGTTTTATACTATATTGTAGTTATTAAAATAAACCAAATGGACAGCTGTTGAATAAATCGGTAGTTATTATCGACATTACTATAACTTATTAGGCCACAGGATTACAGCATTCCTCAGGATGGACATGAACTCGCGCGCCTAGCATAGATGCACAATATTTCAGGAAAATCTATTATATAAAACACCGTGAGTGTTTGTTATTGAGCTCCTCCGAAATAGCTGGACCGATTTTGATGACATTTTATATTCACATTTGGTAGGTCTGTGAATTGGACATCTATTTTTCTTCCCCCTAAATGTTAAGGGTCCACCACAAAATTTTAGATTTACTTAGACCTTTTTTTTTGTATGGTACCGGATACAAAAATATACACATACTTATATACATACCTATTTTTAAAAGCGATATTTATATGGCAATACAACGTTTGCCGGAACAGCTAGAAGTAAGTAGGTTTTTAATTTTGTTTACGGCTTGTGACGCAGTCATATACCTAATTAAATGCAAATATCCCCAAAAGTCCTCGAGTGGCGACCGCGTTCCGGAAGGCGCAGTGCTGGTAGGCCTCCCACACGGTGGACCGACGACCTGGTTAAGATCGCCGGAAAGCAGTAGATGCGGGCGGCCCAGGACCGGCCTTTGTGGAAATCCTTGGGGGAGGCCTATGTCCAGCAGTGGATGTCTTTTGGCTGAAATGATGATGATGATGATCCTCAGAAGTTTGTACAAACATTAGTTATTAAAAATTGGAACAGGGAAATGTCTCGGTTTCTCCTTCATTTAACTTCCTGTTCCTTCAGGTAGGCTCTATGTCTATGCTTAAAATTTAAAGGGGTTTTGTTACACATTACTATAGAATGATGGCACTTCACGTTCGCTATTCATAAGTGGTATTTATGTGCGACACACTTGTTGTATGGCTTTGATTGAGGTTCCATCCACACACAGATACGCGCATACTTAGAGCCAAGTTCACAACTTAGAATGCAGTGTAAGAAGTACCTGCGTCTTGTTTCTCAAGACAGAAAACTAATAAAAAAAGGTACATACATAAATATTTACTTCCATAAAAACCTGAAATGCTTACTGCATAGTTGCATACGCTGTCAGACAGGGCAGAAACATTACCAGTTTGTGTTAGACTCTGCTAAATTCACATATATCTACTAAAACTGTACATCTCAAAGATAGCTTAATTTTGCATACCTATTTTGAATATCATATCACGAAAGCTTATGTTTATGAGCCAATCGACTAAAAGACATGATTGATAAGAGTTCTATGCAATCATTCGTTAGACGTTATTTCTCGATGCATTTTATGTAGTAATAAATCATGTTTACAAAGCCGTTTAGTATGTATGAAGTGTATCTAATTATCTAATTACCATTGACAATATGAGGTTTATATAAAAGGCTGCTAGAATGTCAATCGCTGGTCAAAGTGTGAGGACTCAGTGTAACAGTGCGGTTTCCATGAGCGGTCATAAATTAAGCAAGAGACTTTATTTACATTACCATGAAAAAGATCGAAGGTAAGACAAGCTAGCTAGTAAGTAAACAAATATTACATTAAGATTCACTTCTATATGATATGACATGTGCTTTTCTTAATTTAGCTAAGCTTTCCACAAATTGATTTTGTTAATTGTATTACTTTGTGCGAGTAAATTTATTATAATTATAATTATATAATTATTATAAATTTAGATAATACCTATCTATTGGTATATTTTCATATTTTACCGTGTAGTAACGGTTTTAGAATACATAGTGTCGTCACCCCATTCCGTCCTGAGGGGGTCGTAAGAACCGACAAAAGGAAATGACAAGACCGAAAACGAAAGAACCAAAATTAATTTAAGTTTTATTTTTATATAGTATTTTTTCGTATGAAGTTTTCATTTTCTTGTGATTAGATTTTCTGTTTGTCTTGTATACTTTAGTCGGCTCTTAAGACAGTCAGATAGGGAATGGGGTGGTGACTGGTGACACATTTTAGGTATTCCAAATCCATATGTTTACCACATGACACGCGAACAAATGCAATTTAACAATAATTGATCTTCCTTTTGTACGCCAATCAATTGGATAAAGTCAATCACTCAGTTCTAACGCATTGTATGCGGTGAGCCGTGAACATAAACTACTTTGTTTTTATGCATATTTCTTTCACACCGATGATTAGGGAATCACAATTAAATGTGTTCCGGTTGTGTTGACATTTTTGGTTCTTTTAGGAATCGACTCTCTGGTCTAGGGCCTCTGATAGTGAACAAAACGGCCTATGTTAGACAGTCATTGTCTATAAAACATGTTTCTGATTTCATGTCCGGGCTCCAGTACTGAGCTGTGTACTGGCGTTTTTCTGTCTGGAAGCGGTGTCGCCGCGGAAACTATGTCTGCGGGGAGACTTCCACCACCAATTCCAGTACATCCTCGAGAACGAGGTGCTATCAGATGAGGATGTCGCCAATGTGTCGCGCATCATCAACGATGTGAGCGACACTTTGAACCGAAAGTGGCCAGGTGGGTTTTTATTTAAGATCTTTATCACAAGCCTAACATTTTGGACTTTGAATGGAACGAAGTACAATATTATGGATCCTCTTGAATTGAAACCCGCTTCAAAATCCTTTGCGTAGTTTTGAAGACTTAATTATTCTATAATATTTATATTTCAGTTGAGCGCCTTTCGTTTCCTAACGAAACTAGTTAATTATAATGTACACGGTCATTGTAATATGGCGATTAAAAAAGACTAGCCCAACGAGATTTTTCCGCCACGCCTTCTCGGTTGGTGCCGCGTTCAGACCTGGTACCTAAAAATGATATATCCGTTGACGACTGTGAACGCCATAATTGGTTTATACAATAAAGCATTTTTTCTATTCCATTCTATAAAAGTCGATTCAACGTCATAATATTTGTCAAAGCCTTCAGGAACAAAAATATAGCTGTGCCTGTATCGCAATTACAAAAGGTAATTTGCTAACTCTTTGTTTTACAGGAACGACCGTTGCCCCTTACGGCTCCATGGTTTCCGGACTGGCATTGAAGTCGAGCGACATCGACTCCCTCGCGACAATCCCTGGTTACCGCAAAGAAATAGAAAAAAACATTACCATTGAGGTTGTGAAACTCCTTCTGGATCAACCGGATTTGTTTGAGGAGGTAACAACTAAGACCTCGAAAGTGTCTCTCATCACATTCCTTCATAGAGCCACTCAGAAGTACGCCGATCTCAGTTTTAGAGGTCCAACGGGAATAGCCAATAGTCACTTAGTCAACTACCTAATGCGCTCAGATAGCCGGATCCGCGATATCACTCTTTTCCTTAAATTTTGGTGTGAAACCCACGGGATCATAAGTAAGGGCAGGCTCCCGAGCTACGCGTTGTCTCTCATGACCGTGTTCTACTTCCAACAAAGGAAAATGCTTCCGTCCATTATGGAAATGCAGAAAGGCGCCGAGCCGGTATTCGTGCAGGGATATGACCATGGCTACAATACTATCCCTATCCACTCTGCTAACGATGAGAGCGTCTACGACCTGCTAGGTGGATTCTTCAGGTATTATAGGGACTTCGACTTTAGCAACTACATCATATCTACATTTGTGGGACGGCCGGTTAGCAAGAAAGAATTTAGTGCTACAGACACGATTCCTGCTGAATTTGTGATTTATAAGGAGAGGCTTAAATACAACATTATGAACCGTTTACATTATAAAGTCGTATTGATAGTACAAGATGCTTTCGAACATAGCAGGAATGTAGCCGAGAGAACAGACGAAGTGTGCGAAAGCCTTATTTCTCACATAAAACGCGCTGCGCATTTATTTGATGAGGTGCCCTCAAGAAATGTGCTCCGCGCTATATTGAAAAAGGTCGAAGAATTTGTGCACGTGAAGCAGTTGTCAGTTTTGGATGAAATATCTAGTGACGAGCACTGTGTATTGACTGAATAAGCTATAGCAGACACATTTTGGTTGTTCTTTTGTATACGTGATTAAGTGTACGAAAATCGATTTTATTGAAATAACTGCTTCCCGTACGGTAGCTGATCAAGACGCAAGTACTACCTGTTGCCAGGCAGCGACTCGACTGATTTGGGAATAAAAGGGTTTGAACGTATAAATAAGTCTATTTCTTGTAACCCATACTTATAGTACCTATTAGTTTTTTATACATATTTATAACACAGGCTTGGATCGAGGAAATATTGTGAAGCCTGACGCGCATTCCAGACCCATGTCATAAACATATTATATTTAAAATGTGTACAACTCGTTTGATTCTGAAAAGAATAAAGTACCTATGGAGTAAATCTGTGATTGGTTGATGTCTGTGCAGAAAAATATCGCACGCAACAGCACCCCTAAGCAACCTAACTTTGTTTATTTTCATAATTCAATAAATACGCTATATCCACTCCATGCTATCTAAAAAAAAACCTGTCTGTGTTCTTCCTTCATCCGCTCTTATCGACAAGTAACAAATCTTATGATAAGACAAGAAATAGTTATTTGTGCAACAAGAGAGCAAAGTCGTTTTTTGCTGCGAGTGCTGATATTGAATCCCGAGTAAGCGAAGGAATCAATGATTGAATCACGAGCGTAGCGAGTGATTCTAAAGTTGATTCCTGAGTGCTGCGAGGGATTCAAAGGCACGAGATGCGAAAAATTTTGCTCTCGTGTAACACACATAACTTTTCACTTCAGCAGCGAGAACACTATAGGAAATGAAATATATTACGTAACATTTTTGAAACTATAATTAAATATTTTTAAGTAAAATATCAGTTTTTTAAGCAGTAAATACTTATTTTAGTATAAATACAACAATAAGTTGAAAATTCAATAAATTACAATAAAAGATATAATTATAATTTTTTCTAAATTTCTTTAGTTAGTACGAAATTCCGAACGTGTTTATCTTTGAGGTCGAATTAAAAATCGGAGTAACCCCATAACGAACTCCTTTCATCCAATCGAACTGTTAAAAGTACGTCTAGTTTGTATTTAATCAAATATAGTTCCCATAATATTGCTCTATCAATTTAATATTTATAATCTGTACTTTAATGCTTTGTATTGTTTTCTATAGCGCTACCTGCTAACATTTAACTTCATAACTCTAACGCAACTTATAACCAATTAATTTAACTTTCATAATCACACGAAATTTCTAACAAAACACACTTGTCAATGGCAAAATCATCGGTATAACGATGGAAGCCAAAACCTAAATGAAGAAGAAGAAGAAAAATCGGAGCTGTTGGTACTGGCCACTTGGTCTTTGTCTCTCTCTCTCTTTTCTATTGGCGGGAAAGAGATAGTGTCAATGTTTCGAATTAGAATTAAAAAGTTACTTTGTCTCACTCAGTGGGCAAAATCGCATTTTGTCCACTGTATTCAGTGAGCAAAACCTACATGTTTGAGCTACTGAAGTGAAATAGTTATTTGTGCAACAAGAGAGCAAAGTAGTTTTTTGCTGCGAGTGCTGATATTGAATCCCGAGTAAGCGAAGGAATCAATGATTGAATCACGAGCGTAGCGAGTGATTCTAAAGTTGATTCCTGAGTGCTGCGAAGGACTCAAAGGCACGAGATGCGAAAAATTTTGCTCTCGTGTAACACACATAACTTTTCACTTCAGCAGCGAGAACACTATAGGAAATGAAATATATTACGTAACATTTTTGAAACTATAATTAAATATTTTTAAGTTAAATATCAGTTTTTTAAGCAGTAAATACAACACACTTGTCATTGGCAAAATCATCGGTATAACGATGGAAGCCAAAACCTAAATGAAGAAGAACAAAAATCGGAGCTGTTGGTATAATACCTTTATTATTTTGTTTATTAGCGATGAGCTTGCTAACGCTACCTGTAGTTACGCACACAAGAGCGCGTGTCTATACGCATTACAACTACAAGTATGGCTCACCCGCTTTCGTGAGATAAAACAACTATACTGGCCACTTGGTCTTTGTCTCTCTCTCTTTTCTATTGGCGGGAAAGAGATAGTGTCAGTGTTTCGAATTAGAATTAAAAAGTTACTTTATCTCACTCAGTGAGCAAAACCTACATGTTTGAGCTACTGAAGTGAAAACGTCATTTTGTTGTTATAATAAATTGCTGGTTTTATTTTAGTTTCGGAATCCTGATACACATTTTGACGTTTCGAACTACAGGCAACAGCTAGTGCCCTATATGCCCTGACGCAAAGTACCTATTTTTCGCTGCTTAAGTTCTAAAGATACAAAAAATTATAAAAAATAATGAAAATACCCCGTCTATTTGTGTTTTCCCACATAAATACCCGGTATTTTCCCAAATGGGAAAAAACTAGGGGATTTTCCAGTTTGGTTGTTTCCCACTGCCCATCTCTATCTCACATAACCCGCGTAAAAAGAAGTTAATTTTATATTAGACTAGCGACCCGCCCCGGCTTCGCACGGGTGCAATTATATTATACCTATAAACCTTCCTCTTGAATTATTCTATCTATAAAAAAAACCGCTTCAAAATCCGTTGCGTAGTTTTAAAGATTTATGCATACATAGGGACGGACTGAAAAATGCGACTTTGTTTTATACTATGTAGTGATAGTGATTCGCCGTAGAAAACTAATCTATTTAATAGTTATTTGTGCAACAAGAGAGCAAAGTCGTTTTTTGCTGCGAGTGCTGATATTGAATCCCGAGCAAGCGAAGCAATCAATGATTGAATGATGATGAAAAATGATTCTAAAGTTGATTCCTGAGTGTTGCGAGGGACGAGATGCAAAAAACTTTGCTCTCGTGTAACACACATAACTTTTCACTTCAGCAGCGAGAACACTAAAGGAGATGAAATATATTACGTAAAATTTTTGAAACTAAAATTAAATATGTATAGGTTAACGATCAGTTTTTAAGCAGTAAATACTTATTTTCGTTTAAAAAAGACATAATATCATTTTTGCTAAATTTCTTTACTTAGTACGAAATTCCGAACGTGTTTGTCTTAGAGGTCGAATTCAAAATCGGAGTTGTTGGTGCTGGGGCTTTGTCTCTCTCTTTTCTATTGGCGGGAAAGAGATAAAGTGTCAATGTTGTGAAATATAATTAAAAAGTTACTTTGTCTCACTCAGTGGGCAAAATCGCATTTTGCCCACTGTTTTCAGTGAGCAAAACCTCCATGTTTGAGCTACTGAAGTGAAAAGGATATTTCCACGTATAATGACTATAGATATGAGGAAATCTCATCACTCATCACGATATCTCTGGAACAACAAGACCTAGAGACTTGAAATTTGGTAGGAGCATTTCTTTTCATCGAGTAGAGGTCAGCTTTTAAACGGATTTTACGAAATTCGACGAAAAAGGGGGTTGATGAAAAGAAATGATTTTAGTTAGCGGCGTAGCAACGCGCTCTGGGGAACCTAGTCTATCTATACTCTACACATACAAAAATAAATAAAATTGGAGTGTCTGTTTGTAATAATAAAATAACCACTTTTGATATGTATACACAGTACCTATATAGACCAAAATAACATATTTTTAAATTTTTGTCTGTCTGTTTGTTCAAGGCTAATCTCTGGAACGGCTGGACCGATTTAGACGGGACTTTCACTGATAGGTAGCTGATTATATAAGGAGTAACTTAGGATATTTTTTTACTCATCATTTTTTTTTTCAGCCAAGTGACGTCCACTGCTGGACATAGGGAGGCCCAAGGATCTCCACAAAGGCCGGTCCTGGGCCGCCCGCATCCACTGCTTTCCGGCGACCTTAACCAGGTCGTCGGTCCACCGTGTGGGAGGCCTACCAGCACTGCGCCTTCCGGAACGCGGTCGCCACTCGAGGACTTTTCTGCCCCATCGGGTGTCGGTCCTGCGAGCTATGTGCCCTGCCCACTGCCACTTAAGTTTGGCAATCCGGTGGGCTATGTCGGTGACCCTGGTTTTCCTGCGTATCTCCTCATTTCTGGTTCGATCTCGCAGGGAAACTCCGAGCATAGCCCTCTCCATTGCCCTTTGGGTGACTTTGAGCCTTCTGATGGAGCCCATAGTGAGCGACCAGGTCTCTGTTCCATATGTCATCACTGGTAACACACATTGGTTGAAGACTTTTGTCTTCAGACACTGCGGTATTGTGGACGAGAAGATCTTTCGCAGCTTCACGAACGCTGCCCAGCCGAGTTGGATCCGACGATTGACCTCTTTCTCGAAGTTGGACTTACCTAACTGGACAGTGTGTCCCAGGTAAATGTAATTGTCAACAACTTCGAGAGTAGAACCTCCGATGTTAACAGGAGTGGCTTGGACATGGATATTAGACATGATTTTCGTCTTCTCCATATTCATCTTAAGGCCGACTCGTTCGGAGGCTCGACAGAGGCCATCGAGCATCGTATTGAGGTCTCAGCCATTACGACTATGTCGTCAGCGAATCGAAGGTGAGTGATGTACTCGCCGTTCACGTTAATGCCCAGCCCTTTCCAGTCCAGAACCTTGAAAACATCTTCCAGTGCAGCGGAGAACAGTTTCGGAGAGATAACGTCTCCCTGTCTAACAGCTCGCTGCAACTGGATCGGTTTCGAGGTCTGGTCCTGGAGTCGGACTGACATGGTGGCGTTTTCATACAAGCACTTCAACACTTCGATGTACCGATAGTCGACTTGGCACCTCTGGAGAGCCTGCAATACTGCCCACGTCTCGATCGAATCGAAGGCTTTCTCGTAGTCCACGAACGCCAGACAAAGGGGCAGGTTATATTCCTCGGTCTTCTGTATAACCTGCCGTAGCGTTAAAATATGGTCTACGGTACTGAAGCCTTTTCGGAAACCGGCTTGTTCGGGAGGCTGGGAAGCGTCGAGTCTGCATGCGAGACGATTCGTGATGACCCTCGAGAACAAATTGTAGACATGGCTCAGAAGTGAGATGGGTCTGTAGTTCTTCAATAAGGTGTTATCTCCCTTCTTGAAGAACAGCACCACCACACTTCTGTTCCATGCCTTTGGCGTTCGTCCTTCGAGTATGACGGAATTGAATAACTTCTGAAGGGCCCTAAGGATCGGTTCTCCACCCGCCTTCAGAAGTTCTGCGGTAATTCCGTCATCACCCGCCGCCTTGTTGTTCTTAAGTTGCTCGAGAGCCATCCCGATCTCACACAGGCTGACGTCCGGGAGGTCTTCTGTGAAGTGCCGGGTTAATCTAGCTCGTGGGTCGTTTGCTAGATTTATGACGGGTTCCTGTGTAGACGTGTACAGTTGTCCATAGAAACTCTCGACCTCACCCAAAATCTCGGATTTCGACGTGACGATCCTGCCGTCATCAGTCTTCAGCCTGACGAGCTGGCTTTGCCCAATAGACAGATCCCTGGCGAAAACCTTGCAGCCCCTGTTGCGTTCAATAGCCTCTTCAACACGATTCGTGTTGAATCGGCGTATATCACGCTTCAGGGACTTTGATATCTGTCTATTGAGCATCCGAAGCTGCGTCGCATCATCTGAAGACTGCAGGACCATTTTCCGCCGTTCGTCCATGAGTTTGAGGGTGAGGTCCGAGAGTTTTTTGGCCGTTTTCTGGCGTTGGGTCTTACAGAACTTCGACCCAACTTTGCGGACAGTCTCCACGAACCCGTCATTATTATCGTCCACGTCAACGCCTAGGCTAATAAAGCGGTTCAGCAGTTCGAGCTGGAAACTTTCCGGGTTTTGAATCTGAACAGGCACGGGACGCAGCGTAGACCTCACCATGCACGACCTTTCAAGCTTGACGTCAATATTCAATGTGCCTCTTACTAAGCGGTGATCGCTTCCGGTTTTAACCATATTGATCACGGAGACATCATTGAATATATGCTTTTCCGTCGACATGATGAAGTCTATCTCGTTTTTTGTGGTGCCATCCGGACTCAACCAGGTCCATTTCCTCTGTTCTGGTTTTTTGTAGAAGGAATTCATCATATAGAGTCCCTCCTTCTCCAGAAAACCAGCCAAAGTCTGGCCCCGTTGGTTCCGGTGTCCAAAGCCAAATTACCCCACTTGCAGCTCATCTCCGCTCCGCTTGCCCAGTTTCGCGTTAAAATCCCCCATGACAGCGGTGTAGTGCGTTCTAGAGTCATGTATGGCCGAGGAAATGTCCTCATACATTATCTCCACCGCTTCGTCGGGGTGTGCCGAGGTCGGTGCATATACCTGTATGACCTTCAACGAATAACGCTTGGTTATTCTGAGTATAAGGTACGCCACCCTGGTCGACACACTCTCGATTTTAACAACGTTGTTCACAAGGGACTTGTGGACGATAAACCCAACACCACCTTGGGACTGTTGGTCACCCTCCCGGAAGTAGAGCAAGCTGCCGGATATGAGGGTTATCATGTCCTCCCCTTCTCTTCGGACTTCAGACAACCCCACTATATCCCATCGCAGCTTGCTCAACTCCTCCTCGAGTTCTATGATCTTCTCGTCAGTCCGCAGTGTCCGTGTGTTGTATGTTGCCCGGTGCAGCCGTCGTTTTGTATGGTAGCCGGATCTCTGGCGGAGATTGTTCGCACCCCCTGCCCCACCGTTACCTTGGCTGCTACCGTGGCCGAAAGAATAGCGGGGCTGCCGGGGACTGGGGGCCGTTTTTTTGATTGTGTGCACCATTGGGGGGGTTTGCCATAATCGCCACGCTTGGCAGGCGGGTTGGCGATCGCAGTATGGATGGTGTTTTTGGACAGAACGTCGCTGCTGCCCAACGTCTGTTGTCCCTTAGTCGCCTTCTACGACACCCACGGGAAGATATGGGGTGGTAGTATTCTTACTCCGCTACCACACGGAGGATTTTTTTACTAGCTTACTATTTTTATTATTATATTTTTTTAGCTTAGCTACTAGCATGCAGGGACGGGCCGCTAGTAACTAATAAAATCATAAAAGTTTATTGTAACTATCTGACAATTATACGCGTATATAATTCTTATAGAGGGTAAACATAAACACTATATACATAAATCCTAAGAGACGGCAAAGAGCCTGCCAAGAATCAATTCTGTATTAAATGTTTTTGTATAGCTGGTATTGAAATAGGAAGCCGACGTTTGTGTAATTCAATTATTAGTACTTAGAAAACAAGTCGGAATGAATAAAAACAAGCTACTGTAAAACGAGGTCCAAACAAAACTACAGTGAACAGGAGTGCAAACATGATAGGATGCTTAGAATAGAATAAAATACTCTTTTCATCCCCCCATCTCGGAAAGAGTATTTTTGCTCTTCGATATCTGAGTGCAAAAGCCGTTTTTATTCACTAGAGAATAAAGTATTTTTGCTCTTCGATATCTGAGTGCAAAAGCCGTTTTTATTCGCTAGAGAATAAAGTAAAGATTATTCTGTAATACTTACCTGTCATAATGTAGTAATTAATACCTAAACTGAAATAAAAGTGTACCTATCTTGTGATTGTAAACGTTTTTTTTTTGCATTTAGTCATTTCCTCGCTGAGGTGGAATGAAAAGTTACGTGTTGCACTCGAGTGCAAAGATTTTTCACCTCGTGCTCTTTTGATTCCCTTGCTAACGTTCAGGATTCTAATTTTGAATCCTTCGCTTGCTCGGTCATCAAAATTGAACACGCGGTTAAAAAGCAACTTTGCACTCTTGTATAACAAATAACTATTTCACTTCAGTAGCTCAAACATGTAGGTTTTGCTCACTGAAACTTTTAATTATTATAATTCGAAACATTGACACTCTATCTCTTTCCCACCAATAGAAAATTAAGAGTGAGACAAAGCCCCAGCACCAACAGCTCCGATTTTGAATTCAACCTCAAAGACAAACACGTTCGGAATTTTGTATTAACTAAAGAAATTTAGCAAAAATTATAAATAAGTATGTCTTTTAATGTAATTTATTGATTTTTTTACTTATTATTGTATTGAAAAGGAATTTTTAATTCTAGTTTCAAAAATGTTACGCAATATATTTCATCTCTTAAAGTGTTCTCGCTGCTGAAGTGAAATGTGTGTAACACGAGAGCAAATTTTTTTGCATCTTGTGCCTTTGAATCCCTCGCAACACTCAGGAATCAACTTTAGAATCACTCGCTACGCTCGTTTCGTTTCAATCATTGATTCCTTCGCTTGCTCGGTATTCAATATCAGCACTCGCAGCAAAAAACGACTTTGCTCTCTTGTTGCACAAATAACTATTATTGTACACCAATAACATAAAAGGTTAGTACGGCACTAACAACAAAATGTTAACCGACTTCAGAGACAAGCGAGTAATTTCGATTTCTAAATTCCATGGGACTAATACGGAAACATAATAATGAACATATTTATTTTATTTTTTCATCGCTTTTTAAATGACGGTGTTATGCGGTAGCACACATACAAATAAACGCACTGTCGAATTGAGAACTTCCTTCTTATTTGAACTATGCTTAAAATGAGAGGTAAAAGGAAAAGGACAAAATTTTTGTCTATCGTTGTCATCAATCAAGGGAGGAACAAGTCGAAGTAGATGCAGCGCAGGCAGAGTTGGAAATTGCTCCACCGACAAGAGAGAGGCTCACCTGAATAGTATTGATAGATAGCTTGTTACCCAGTAAGCTTAGGAATCTGTTTTCCACGATGTTAACTTGTTTCTAAAGTTTATGTTTACTGTGCACCTATCTTTTGTTTCTCTGCACCACTTATAGGTTGACTGAGAGAGAATGCCTATGGCATTAAGTCCGCCTTTGTACACTTTATGTGCATTAAGATTTAATAAATAAATTTAAAAAAAATGTTTCTTGGGTTTACCGTGTTTATTTACTAAAAACAATAGTGCTATCGATTTTATCGTTATGTACATATCCCATTTCTTGCACCCGGTATAAAACGTGCGAGGCATATGGAATTTAAATAGTTAGTGCAGTGTTCAGAAACGGTCTAGCTGTAAGGGAGTGTGCATAGAGAATTCCCATTGTCCATGGAAAATATACGAGGTACATAGATCGTACGGTCCATAGGTACGAAATGCGAAAAGTGCATGTGAATAGACTTCGGGAGTGGATTGGCTGCTTCTCCTTCTTCCTCGCCTATTTCCCAAATTATTTTACACGAAGCGTTTGCCGTCTGCCCGATTGCATATCTTCTAGGCAAGCTTGCTACATCGCCGACTACATCTTCACTTAATCATGGGAGATAGTTAAACTATTACCTATCCTTAATAAAAGAAGCTGTCTCGCGCTGGCTGACTCTAGCACCGCTCAAATAAAATCACTCTTGGGAGTTGTGGTGTTCTTACGGTGTGTCGCCAGTGATCTACCAGAGGAACAATGTGGGCAGAGCAGTGAATCCGTTCTGCCTTCTTGCTGCCAGCGCAGCCTCCTTGCAGCTATACAAAGAGAAGTCGTAGTGCTAACTACAAAGGGCAGATCCAAGTTAACTTTTTCTATGTTGAAGTCTGAGCAAGAAATCGAGGGTCTTTTTTTTAAATTGCACTTTTTTATAGTGTAACTAGCGACCCGCCATGTTATTAAATAGCTAACTAACATTTTTTTAAGAATATATATTTAAAATATTACTCTGACATTAATGAATACATTCGGCGGTGTGGGTAGGACATCCACCGGACCGGAGTCTCGCATAACCCGGCCAGGGGACGGGGCCAGGTTATATGGGAGGCCGAGGTGCGATGCGAAGCCCCCTTGGAGTACCTGGCGCGTGCCGTTCTAATACCGTCCGTACCAATATTTCGAGTTATCGTTGGGATTGCTATGCCTCTCTTTAACCCCCTACCTCTCTTATAATGTACCTGTTCTGATACAACAGTGGCAACCTTAGTGTTGCTCACCTTCAGCTGCCAGGCGGCTTTCGCGGCGCCAAAGCTATGTCTTCGGGGAGACTTCCTAGTCCAGTTCCAGTACATCCTTCGGAAAGAGACGATTTCGGACGACGAGATCTCCAACTCGTCTCACATAATATCGGATGTGAAAGACACTTTGAACAAGAAGTGGCCCGGTACGCAAAGCTTTGATTTTCACAACAAAGACACTTAAAAATATTATAAAAGTTATAGTGAGGAGCATACACTATCTGTAACCAAAACCCCATGCTGCAGGCTCATTGGAATACTTCGGTGGGCAGCTCCTTCCACAGCTTTGAAAGTACGCGAGACTCAAACCACACAGTACTCGATGAGTTAGGTTATAGAGTGCGGGGATAGACTCCTTCACAAGGGTGACATGCGATGGTAGGCGGGCATCATGGCGAACAATTTCTTCTGTACATTCCATTGTACTGAAGGTTAAAGACAACAAAAAACAAACAAGCAAAATGCTCCTTATCCCAAATCTCCCAGTAAGTCTAAGGGTGAAGTGGCGTTTGTAAGATTGGGATAAATAATTCTTTCGTCAATCTTGTGCTTAAAGCACTTTCAATTTTGTCAACGTGAAAGTGGTCTAAGCACAATAGTTATTTTCACTTCAGTAGCTCAAACATGTAGGTTTTGCTCACTGAAAACAGTGGACAAAATGCGATTTTGCCCACTGAGTGAGACAAAGTAACTTTTTAATTCTAATTCGAAACATTGACACTTTCTCTTTCCCGCCAATAAAAAGAGAGAGAGACAAAGACCAAGCGGCCAGTACCAACAGCTCCGATTTTTCTTCTTCTTCTTCATTTAGGTTTTGGCTTCCATCGTTATACCGATGATTTTGCCAATGACAAGTGTGTTGTGTTAGAAATTTCGTGTGATTATGAAAGTTAAATTAATTGGTTATAAGTTGCGTTAGAGATAAGAATATAAATGTTAGCAGGTAGCGCTATAGAAAACAATACAAAGCATTAAAGTACAGATTATAAATATTAAATTGATAGAGCAATATTATGGGAACTATATTTGATTAAATACAAACTAGACGTACTTTTAACAGTTCGATTGGATGAAAGGAGTTCGTTATGGGGTTACTCCGATTTTTAATTCGACCTCAAAGACAAACACGTTCGGAATTTCGTACTAACTAAAGAAATTTAGCAAAAATAATAATTATATCTTTTATTGTAATTCATTGAATTTTTAACTTTAGAAACTTTAGAACAACTTTAGAATCACTCGCTACGCTCGTGATTCAATCATTGATTCCTTCGCTTACTCGGGATTCAATCAAGCACTCGCAGCAAAAAACGACTTTGCTCTCTTGTTGCACAATAGTTATTTGTGCAACAAGAGAGCAAAGTCGTTTTTGCTGCGAGTGCTGATATTGAATACCGAGCAAGCGAAGGAATCAATGATTGAAACGAAACGAGCGTAGCGAGTGATTCTAAAGTTGATTCCTGAGTGCTGCGAGGGATTCAAAGGCACGAGATGCGAAAAATTTTGCTCTCGTGTAACACACATAACTTTTCACTTCAGCAGCGAGAACACTATAGGAAATGAAATATATTACGTAACATTTTTGAAACTATAATTAAATATTTTTAAGTTAAATATCAGTTTTTTAAGCAGTAAATACTTATTTTAGTTTAAATACAACAATAAGTTAAAAATTCAATGAATTACAATAAAAGATATAATTATTATTTTTGCTAAATTTCTTTAGTTAGTACGAAATTCCGAACGTGTTTGTCTTTGAGGTCGAATTAAAAATCGGAGTAACCCCATAACGAACTCCTTTCATCCAATCGAACTGTTAAAAGTACGTCTAGTTTGTATTTAATCAAATATAGTTCCCATAATATTGCTCTATCAATTTAATATTTATAATCTGTACTTTAATGCTTTGTATTGTTTTCTATAGCGCTACCTGCTAACATTTATATTCTTATCTCTAACGCAACTTATAACCAATTAATTTAACTTTCATAATCACACGAAATTTCTAACACAACACACTTGTCATTGGCAAAATCATCGGTATAACGATGGAAGCCAAAACCTAAATGAAGAAGAAGAAGAAAAATCGGAGCTGTTGGTACTGGCCGCTTGGTCTTTGTCTCTCTCTCTTTTTATTGGCGGGAAAGAGAAAGTGTCAATGTTTCGAATTAGAATTAAAAAGTTACTTTGTCTCACTCAGTGGGCAAAATCGCATTTTGTCCACTGTTTTCAGTGAGCAAAACCTACATGTTTGAGCTACTGAAGTGAAAAATTGATTTAATTTGAAACATGGCCTAAGAAATTATTTATGCACTATTTCTGTGATGTTGTCCCAGGCACAGTCTTAACTCCATACGGCTCCATGTTCATGGGACTGGCGCTGAAGTCAAGCGATATCGACATCCTCGCAACCATTCCTGGTTACAACGGCACAATTGAAAATACTACCACGATTATTTTAGATCTCCTTGCCCAGCAGCCGGATCTATACGGAGAGGTCAGTTCAAAGACAGGAAGAGTACCTACCTGTTGTCAAAGTCCTCCACGTGACAACGCAGAAGTACGTCGATCTCACATCTAGCGATCTCTCTGCCACAGTCAAGGGTAAACTACTCAAGTACTTCATGTTGTCAGACCCGAGGATCCGTGAGATTACACTTTTCTTGAAAGTTTGGAAAAACATACATAGATTGGGCGGACAAGGGAAACTGCGGAGCTACGCCTTGTCTCTCATGTCCGTGTTCTACTTCCAGCAAAAGCAGATGTTGCCGTCGGTCTTTGAAATGCAGAAAAACGCGGTGCAAGTCACCCTACATGGATATAACCACGGTTATAATGCGATACCCATCAGTTCTCGTAACAACGAGACTGTTTATGAGCTTCTAGGAGGTTTCTTCAGATACTACAGGGAGTTCGACTTTGATAACTACATTATTTCCCCATTCGTCGGTAGGCCAGTGAGCAAGCGTCTGTTTAGGGATGTAGCCACGATCCCTGCCGAGTTTGCCCTTTACAAGCACAAGTTAATGGATGGTACAACGGAACCCTTGCGTTGTGATGTCAGATTGATTGTGCAGGAGGCCTTTGAGCATAATAACAATGTAGCTCTAAGGAACGAGACGTTGTATGAAGAAGTGATTTCTCACATTAAATGCGCCGCAAATGTGTTTGACGCGACATCCCCGAACAGGCTGCTAATTGCTTTATTGATGAAAGACCAAAATGTTACTCACAGAAATGAGTTGTCAGTTCTGGACGATATCTTTACAGATAATTAATGCTCAAAAGCAGTTTAGTTTCACGTTATTATTGATTATTTTATAAATAAGGATACCCACATTATTATTGTCCGTATAAATTTTTGGACATCCTTAAGGGAAAGAAGACGCCAACCGCCAACCGTGTCGTGGCGCAGTGGTTGAGCGATCGACTGCTGCGCAGCATGTCGCGCGTTCGATCCCCGCAGGGAAGAAATATTTGTACGACCTACAAGTATTTGTTCCGGGTCTGGGTGTTTTCTATATATAATATGTAAGTATGTATTTACAAAAAAAAATGTATTTAAGTAGTTTACCATCCATCTCGTTACCATAACACACGCATTAAGTTGCTTAGCTTGGGACGAGATGGCGTTGTGTGAAATGTCCAAGGATATTTATTTTATTATTTTATTTATTTCCTTTCCTTTTAAGAAAGGAAATGTTAGTTTTTATGAAAGTCCCTCACACACATGGGCGCGTATTGTCTTACATTACTGTTTTGAGAGGTGATTTCACGTAAGTGTTCCTTTTGACAGTTCTGGTAATCAACTTTTAACAATCGTGATCAGATTGCACATGACTGCAACGGAACGCAATTGTTTAAATAAACATTTAGAGTGATTAGTAGTTTTCCTAAAATCACTTCTTCTCTGCTTTTTTTCCTGCCTTCTTACCACTAGGGTTCGCGCTCAACCGTAGAGCCCACCCCGACAGTAAGTGGTCACCGGCACCTTTAGCCGTGTGTAACAGTGATACTGGACACTTACGTGACACAGACTCTAAAAAGGGTTAAAGAATTACTCAAGCGGCAGAGGGAACCCCTATAGCCATCCGAAGTGTACGCCAGTCCAGAAAGAAGAAGCAGTTGTGTCTGACATACGAGTAGTTTTAGATAATATGACGGAGCAATTTACGTTTTTGTGAACCATTATTTGGTGATTGCAGTGACAACTAATCAACTAGCAATCATTATTATCCTACAAGCTTAGGTAGTAATTTGTGTTCCATTATATTTCTCCTGTTATTTGTACTTATTACCCTAATTATGACTCTCGCCACCAGTCGGTGATCAATATGTTAACAATTGCTTGCTTTCATTTGGAAAAGGTATCTCACTTACTATTGTATACTTATTATTATATTTATCCATGTTTTCCGCTTGTAGCGACTAACATGCTACATACTTTACAAAATTTACCTGAAAAATCTGAACAAATTATATCAAGAAATATCGCCTACAAATGCGAGAATTACCAAAAAGTCCTACACCGCGATAGCGAAATTTCAAAAGCAGCTCGAACAGTTAAAATTTCCCCGACTACAACTATCGGGGGGATAGGCGCTGTGGCCCATAGCCAGACATCCCACCTCGTCTGGCTGGATGATCATCCCTTTGCGCCTAAACGATATGACTCGTTTCCGATAGAACGGGTTGATGTCAATGTTATGTTCGTGGTTTAATTAAATGCGAGCATAAATAACATGACAAAAATGTTTACCAAATTCTGTAACCTTTGCTTCGTAGTACATTGATAATGTTTTAGATAATTCTACATTAGGTATAGTGAACGATTTCAGTGAGTAGTGTTGGGTGGGATTTTGATAATTGAAGTTGGATAATGGTAATGGAGAATACACGAGGTAAGATAGGGTCAATTATATTTTTCCGTACATTGTATATTAAAAGTATACTAGCGACCCGCCCCGGCTTCACACGGGTGCAATGATTAACTTCTAAATTTATCAGTGTTTCTCTACAATATTATGGATGTATTACACATATAAACTTCTGGTGGGATATAATGTATACAGGGTTGATACGACATATTTCGGGCAATTTTTTAACTGCCTATACTAGGTATTATTTCCAGGCTCCGTACCAAAAATCAATTAAATTGGAGCAATAGTTTAGCCGCAAATGATTTTTTAAATTTTTGCTTCATTTGAACATGATGTATCTTTCCTAACAGATGTTTATGCCTAACGCATCGTTTATTAACCTTAGGGGCTGTCCATGAATCACGTGATGTTTTTTTACATTTTTTAACCCCTCCCTCCCCCTTGGTGATACCTGGTGAGGTTTAAGACTACCCCTCCACCCCCCGTGAAAAACCACTTGTATTTTTTTTTGTACCGTTTCGAATTCATCCTAATCACACATAGTATACGTAGTGTAATTTAATGCCCCTCTGTCATATCAACTCTGTATATTATTATGTTTATTTTAATTTAATATTTAGCATATTTATACGTATTATAATATCTTATAAATATATATGTATAAAATATGTATGTATGTATGTATACACTACACCCCTACATGTTTTATTTCAATGCTTCCACTCCCGGGCCTGCTGGAAGAGATTTCATTAGAAATAAGCTGTGCCTTTGTACAAATGTTTCCTATTTCCAACTGTTCTACCTATGTTTTGTATGTGTACATAAATTGTTAAAAAAAAAAATAAGTATTTTATATTTAATTAGTATGCAAATAATATGTATTACTCCTATATGTATATATGTGCATCTACCATGTTGTTCTCTGCACCGCTTATAGGTTGACTGGTAGAGAATGCCTTTGGCATTAAGTCCGCCTCTGTACATATCACGTTTATGTATCATGTGCACAAAGTAAAATAAATAAATAAAATAAACCTTCTTCTTGAATCACTCTATCTATTCAAACAAACCACTTCAAAATCCGTTGCGTAGTTTTAAAGATTTATGCATACAAAGGGACGGACAGACCACAGAGACTTTGTTTTATAATATGTAATGATAGTGTTAAGAACCACGTCACAGACATAACTAGCGGGGAGCGCGGGGGCCGGCCGCGATCTCACCTCAATACAAACGACCAACCATTTTTTAAACACACATACTCAAGACAGCGCTGCGACGGGTCGTCGTCACTCAATCAAGCGCATCGAAGAAATTAATTGAAGAATCCAATCAAGTAATCATAGCACTTATCGCGAACAAAAATGATCCTTCTGACCGGATTATCCAGAACCAGCTAAATCACATCCAGTCTATCCAAAGACCCGTCGGGCAAGATACAAGGAGTGCATCAACTGAGTGAGCTTGTTCCAATTTTTTCCCATATTCCCTAATTTAATTCAATTTGTATACATATTATCCAGTCCTTCTTTTTTCGCAATTACCGAATCGATATTCAAAGTTATAAAACGTCTCATTTGTTTACGTCAGAGGATACTCATCCCAACTTACCTGTCCGGTAGTTGTGGTATAGTATACGGGTATGCGACCCCGGCTTCCTTAGCTATTACTGTCCTATCCCTTGCCCTCCTGGGCGGTAATATCCTACATTTCCTATTCCCCACTCTAACTTACCAGTCTTCCTTTTCACACCACCTATCCTTCTCTTTCCCTATCCCTACCATCTCCGCCAATCCAACGTCTGCCGCGCGGATGGATGCATGGCTAGGGGCAAGCTTAGTCGTTAGCGTGCCACACTGCCCTGGGACCGGGCGACCCAGAATTAGGCTAGCCTTACCCTGGCATGCGGGGCTCTGCTGGGGTGGACAAACCTTTCCCTTGCTATTCGTGGGAACGCTATGGCTAACAATACATTTAATTTAATTAACCAAAATGGCGGCGATGTGGTTCGCCACCCATCACGTCTCGTTTCTCGCGGGGGCGAAAAGCGGCCCATGGAGAGCCGCTTCGCTACGTTGAATGTGAGAGGAGGAATGGATGGTAAGGTAGATGAAGTATGTCAGATGATGGATGAGCGATGCATAGATATTTTGTGCGTGAACGAAACCAAGAGGAAAGGATGTGACACCACGGTTCATGGTTCCTACACGGCATACTGGTCGGGAGTCCCCCAAACCAGCCGAGGCTGTCAGGGAGTTGGTGTGATTCTTTCCTCTCGAATAGTTGAATGTGTGATGGAGCATGAATGTGTAAGCCCAAGACTCCTCTGGATTAGGTTAAAAGTCGGACTCACTCGCTTGTTTATCCTTGGGGTCTATGCACCGACGGATCTGCGCGGAGGTGGGTCCTTAAAAGCCCGACAAGAGAGAGAGGAATTTTGGGATAGCATGAGAGAGGTCTTGAATAAATGCGGAGAAAATGAACGGATCGTGATGTTAGGGGACTTTAATGGGTGGGTTGGAGTGAAGCGTGATGGGTATGAAGGAGTTCTGGGTACGTTTGGGGACGAGAGAGTGAATGAAAATGGGAGAAGCCTGCTTGAAGTATGCTTGGAATGGAATCTTTGCGTGGCCAACACAATGTTTGACCACAAAAAGATCCATTTGTATACAAGAGATGAAGGTGAGTCGAGAAGTATGATTGATTTTGTAATTGTGGATGAAAGACTGAGGAAGAAAGTGCTAGACACTCGGGCATACCGCGGTGTAGGCCTCGACACAGACCACTTCCTGGTGATAGCCCGAATGCGTGGCCTCTTTAAACGGTGGCGACACCGAGGGGCCGAGCCTACGAGTGTTTTGGACAGAGTAAAAGTGGAAAATCTGCAAGAAAAAGAAAAGAAAGACGAGTATGTAGAGAAACTGAAAGAAAGTGTTAAAGGCATAGAAGAGATAGGTGTGATTGAAGATTTTTGGAAGAAATTTAAGAAAGGGGTCGTGAATGTTGCTATTGACGTATGCGGGGTAGCTAAAAGAAGGAAAGGAAGAAAGAACTATGATGTGTGGATGGATAATGATGCACAAAGGGCGGTGCAAGAAAAGAAGAAAGCGTGGTTAGATTGGTTAGCTACAAAAGCTAACCAAAAAGCTCAAAAGGCGACGGATGACGAGGTCAAGGAAGCAAGAACGAAGTATAAAAGGTTGAAATTAGCAGCGAAAGAAGTTGTGTCTAGAAAGAAAGAAGAACGAAAGGATGATTTTGATAGGAGGCTCACTGAAGATTTCCAGTCAAATATCAAGTTTTTCTGGAAATCCATCAAAGCAGTAAGAGGAAAAACATCTACCTCGGAGCTGAGTACAATTAGGAGTCAAGATGGGAGCATTATAAAAGGAGAAGAATGTGTGCTAAAGAGATGGAAAGAGTATTTTGAAAGTTTGTTTGAAAGAGAGGAAGTGCAGGTACAACATCCGGCACCTTCCATGGAAACTAGTATAAATGGTGATGAAAGAGAGATAAGCATGGATGAAATAGTGAAAGCGTTGAAAAGTATGAGATTAGGCAAGGCTGCAGGGTATGACAGGATTACCGTCGAGATGCTGAGGGCTGGACAGGGCATAGTGGCTAGCCAGCTGTACCGCCTTTTCAATTTGTGCTGGCGAAATGGGCAAGTACCGGGAGACTGGTGCAAAGCCGTAATAGTGCCATTATATAAGGGAAAAGGGTCACGGCAAGAGTGCATAAATTACCGCGGTATAAGCCTTCTCAGCGTCGTCGGTAAATTGTACGCGAAAGTGTTAATTGAAAGGGTTGTGAAAGAAACAGATGAAAAAGTGTGGGATGCACAAGCGGGATTTAGAAAGGGAATGGGATGTACGGATCAGGTCTTTTCCTTGCGGTGCATAGCCGAAAAGTGTTTGGCTAAAACCAAGAAGGTCTATTGCGCGTTCGTGGATCTAGAAAAGGCCTATGATAGAGTGGTGCGGAATGAATTGTGGTCAGCATTGTCCGTGAACGGTGTGAGCAGTATCCTTATACGAGCATTGCAATCTCTTTATAGGGACTCCAGTGCTTGTGTAAGGATAAACGGGGCATACACTGAATTGTTTAATATCGAAAAGGGTGTTAGACAGGGATGTGTAGCGTCACCGTGGCTGTTTAATCTGTTCATGAACAATTGCTTGACAGATTTAAAAGAGAATGAAAGTGGGTTGAGAATGAATGAGTTACTCGTCAAATGTTTTCTCTATGCTGATGACCAAGTATTACTTGCGTCTTCGGCCGAGGAGTTGCAGGAGATGGTAACTGCTATGACTGGAACTTTTGCTAGAAAGGGAATGAAGATAAATGTTAAGAAGACGAAAGTGATGGTGTTTGAAAGAGATGAGGCAGTGACAGTCTGCAATATCGTGATTGGAGATGAACAAGTTGAACAGGTGAATGAGTTTGTGTATCTGGGTTCAAAGTTTACAAGAGATGGAAAGTGTGAGAGTGATATCGAAAGAAGAGTGAATGCAGGGAACATGGTGAACGGAGCTTTGCACTCCTTTATGAGCAGTCGGAAGGTGTCTAACAAGGCTCGTTTGGCTGTGCATGAGGGAGTGTTGGTTCCGACACTCATGTATGGAAGTGAAAGTTGGGTATGGCAGAAGAAACATGAAAGCAGAATAAATGCAGTTGAGATGAGAGCGTTAAGAAGTATGATAGGAGTTAAACTGAGTGACAGGATAAGAAATAGTGAGATAAGGAAGCGTTGTGGTCTGAAAGAAGATGTAGTGACAAAAATTGAGAAAGGTATGCTGAGATGGTTTGGCCATGTCGAGAGAATGAATGAAGAACGATTGACGAAAAAAGTGTATAAGGCGAGTGTGAATGAAAGTGTTGGAAGGGGAAGACCTAGGCGGACGTTTCAAGACCAAATCAGGGACGTCTTGAAAAAAGGCCAGGTCAAGAGTACCCTAAACCGAAGAGCATGTATGAAGGGAATAATGAAAGTGGACGAAGCGAAACAAGTATGTATGGATCGTAGCAAGTGGAAAGAAGTGGTCTCTGCCTACCCCTACGGGAAAGAGGCGTGATTATATGTTATATGTATTTGTTTACGACATAAAAGTGTGCAATTTTGATGCATTGGAATTTAGTCATAGATCGTAGCGATAAGGATCGGCCGGCCGGCTTAGTTTCTTTTGTATGAACTTTTGCGAGCGTCATTAACGTAAACAAGTGACTCTTATTGGCGAAGTAACAAGGTTCAATTTAATCAGCTTAGGATTTATTCTACATACGACGTTATTAGCCTAACAAGTACTTACCTTTGTTTGTTCCGAACGGTTTGCATTCGAACTTTTGCGTACCTATTTAGGGTTTGCGTTTAATTTCGGTCAACTTTATTGAATTCACGCTGTTTCCACCAGCCGTCAAGATGTCGGAAACTATTAAGGATCTCACAAAGAAAAGAGCCTCAATCAAAGGCCGATTAACTATGTTTATAAATTACGTTAATTCATTAAAAGGCAAACTATCTCCTACTCAGAACACCGAGCTCGAATTGCGTATTACTAAAACGGAACAACTTCTCGATCAATTTAATAATATCCAAAGCCAAGTAGAATTTCTATCAGATTCCGACGACGATGTTTTAGCAGAAAGAGAAGACTTTGAGAACCAATATTACGCAATTCTAGCAACGGCCAAACAATTTTATAAAATCAGTACATCCACGTCGATTGACGGTTCTGACGACGACGATGTTCAATCTTGTGTTACGGTCGAATCGCAAGCTCATACATCGGGAGTGGTGAAGCAGAGAAAGACTCGCAGCAGTGTGCGCCTTCCCACTATACAGATTCCGAAATTTAATGGCCAATACGAGGATTTCCTTGAATTTCGTGATACATACACCTCTCTCATCCATGAAAATCCAGAAATCAGCGACATACAGAAATTTCATTATTTACGCTCGTCTTTGGAGGGAAGCGCCGCTCAGGTAATTCAATCAATTGGGTTTTCATCCTCTAATTACAAAATAGCATGGGATTTATTGTGCGATCGGTACGATAATGAAAAACTTTTAGTACAAAATCATGTCCAATCATTATTCAGTGCGGTAACGATGAAACGTGAGTCGGCTGTTGCAATTCGTACAATTATTGATACGTTTTCTAAGAACTTACGATCATTACAAACTTTGGGTGAGCCGACTGAACAGTGGGACACATTAATAATTTATCTAATTAACCAAAAACTCGATTCTAAAACATCTAGGGAATGGGAAGAACGTAAAACAACTCTAAACAAAATAACACTCAAAGATATGATGACATTTTTGAAAAACAAAGCCGATTTACTCGAAACAATTCATTTAAACAATTACACAGATACGCGTAAACAAAAATCAGAAAACATAAAGGGTTTATTTACATACACAAATACAAACACAAAATGTCCTCTATGCAACCAGATGCATAGAATATACAAATGCGAAACATTTTTAAAACAATCTGCTAATGAGAGGGCAGAATCTGTTAGTAGGCTCAAATTATGTATTAATTGCCTGCGGCCAGGTCATCAGGCTCGCGATTGCAGATTAGGTTCATGCACCAAGTGCACATCCAAGCATAACACACTTATACATCGGGACGTTCAAGCGCGACGCGACGTCCACTCACCAGTCGGTGAAGCCACTACGCTCTCAGTCCAGATGACGGAGCCAGTACTTCTCTCTACTGCAGTGATATACATCTCAGATGGCAACAACCAACGTCATGAGGCCAGAGCCGTTTTAGACTCAGGCAGCCAAGCATCATTTCTCACAGAGAGGTTATTAAACAAATTGAGCCTCAAATTCAAACCTACAAAAACATCAGTTTCCGGTATTAACAATACAGTTACACAGGTTCACAAACGCTGTGATACATACATTCATTCTAGAACTACTCCATACCAAGTTGACGTATCTTTTCTTGTTCTACCGAACATCACTAATTTATACAACAATCCAGTAAGCATACACAATTTAAACATTTCACCGCAAATTAAACTAGCGGATCCAGAATATTACAGTCCGTCCGATGTAGACATATTATTGGGCGCAGACATTTTTTGGGACTTGATAGAATCCAATCAAATACGTTTAGGCAAGAATTGTCCCATCTTGCAGCAAACAAAATTAGGTTACGTTATTTCCGGACCTACTAGTGGTCTCAGTCACAAAATTTATAATCAAACGAATCAATCAGTTTCATGCAATTTTCTACAAAACGACAGTAACGCAGAAATTCAAGAACAGTTAACTAGATTTTGGTCACTGGAAGAAACACCTCAGGTTTCTAAACCAGCCTATTCAGTCGAAGAGCGTTCTTGCGAACAGCATTTTGTAGAAAATTACAGGCGATTGCCAGATGGTAGATTTTCGGTAGCCATTCCTCTTAAGGAACCCGAATCTCGTCTAGGTGATTCATACAATCGCGCATTACATTGCTTCCTATCATTAGAACGTAGGTTGCAGAAACAACCAATGTTAAAGCAACTTTACACAGAATTCATGACTGAGTACAAAAATTTAGGTCATATGTCACTCGTTAAAGAGAAATCCGATCCATCTATACAGCGATCTCAGTTTCTCTCACACCACGGTGTGTTGCGAGATAGTCAAACAACAAAATTAAGAGCTGTTTTCAATGCAAGCGCTCCCACTACATCAGGTCTATCTTTAAATGACATCCAAATGGTCGGGCCTACCATACAAAGCGATCTTTTTTCTATTTTAATTAGGTTTCGACATTATTCATTCGTAATGACAGGAGATATCGAGAAGATGTACCGTCAAGTATTAATACATGAAAATCAGAGACACTTACAAAACATACTTTGGAGGGATAGTCCTACCAAAGATTTAGAAACATACAGGTTAAATACAATCACTTACGGCACCGCTTCAGCTCCGTTTCTTGCAGTTAGGTGTTTGAAGCAGATCGCGGCCGAGTGCAAGGACAGTCTTATAGCAGATATAATCACCAACGACTTTTACGTAGATGATCTTGTGACAGGCTCTCAATCAATTGATCAACTATTTTCGATTAAGACAAAAATTTGCGAAACTCTATCCAAGGCATGTTTCAATTTACGCAAAATCAAATCTAATATTCCCAATTTTGAATCCAATACAGAATCATGCGTTCCGTTAAATTTAGGGCAAACAACATCTTCTAAAACATTAGGTCTTGGATGGACACCTGCATCAGATACATTGTGTTTTCCTCATGAACTTTCTTTACCTGATAACCCGTCCAAACGGTCTATTTTGTCCACCATTGGACAAATTTTTGATCCGTTAGGGCTTCTTTCAGTGTTCGTTATTCAAGCAAAGGTCTTACTTCAAAAGCTTTGGCTACACAAAGTTTCATGGGACGATCCATTACCCAAGGAAATTGCACAACCGTGGAATAAATTTGCTTCCGACCTGCATTACCTAAAGGAACTATACATACCTCGTTGCGTTACTTGTGCAAATCCAAATACATTTGAAATCCATACGTTTTGTGATTCCTCCCAAGATGCATACGGAGCATGCATTTATCTTAGAAGTACTTCAAATGATGGTAAAATTGAAACACGCTTAGTCTGTGCAAAAAGTAAAGTCACTCCATTACGAGCAGTTACCATACCTCGACTTGAGCTATGCGGTGCAGTTACAGCTGCGCGCCTTACAGCCAAGATACTCGACGCTTTTAAACTACCTATACAAAGAGTCGTTCTGTGGACTGACTCGTCGATCGTTTTAGGTTGGTTACAAACGCAACCATCTAAGTTAAAGGTTTTCGTTAAGAATCGTGTTGCCGAAATACAAGAACTTACCCATACATTCGAATGGCGTCACGTTCCCACGCAGCAGAATCCAGCTGACCTGCTGACCAGAGGTGTCAATATGTCACAGATACATACCTTAGACTTATGGTGGACTGGTCCTTCGTTCCTACACAATTCAGAGTCATACTGGCCTAATAAACAGTTTTTTGAAGAAAGTGTTGACTTACCTGAAGTTGTCGCGCAGCTAGCTTCTTCTCCAGCACAGGATGCAGACATCATTGATGTCAGTCGTTTTTCTAAATTACTGAAACTAAAAAGAACATTAGCATTTGTACTACGGTTCATACACAACTGCAAAATACAAAACAAGCACAGTAAAACAACAGGACCCTTAAACACAATCGAATTAAACAAAGCTTTTAATGCATTATTAAAACAATCACAAATTCAATCATTTCCAGAATATACAAAACTAAAACATAAACAAACACTGTCACACAAGAATCACCTACTGTCGCTCACTCCATTCTTTGATTCAGAAACTAATCTTATTAGAGTCGGTGGACGATTACAAAACTCGAATTTCGACTTTGATAAGAAACATCCAGTTTTATTATCATGCAAAAATCCACTAACTAAACTCATATTTTAGACGAGCATAACAGGTTATTTCATGCAGCACCACAACTTCTTTTATCGTCAATCAGACAACAGTTCTGGCCATTAGGTGGTCGGAACTTAGCAAGACAGATTGTACACAATTGCCTCAGGTGTTTCAGGATAAAATCACAAACTGTCAACCCCATTATGGGTCAGTTGCCTGAGCAGCGTCTCCACTCAGGCTATCCTTTTGATACAACCGGGGTCGACTACGCTGGGCCAATTTTTGCCGCCGATAGACGTGGTCGAGGATGCAAAATCATCAAGGTATACATTGCAGTTTTTGTTTGTTTCACCACGAAGGCCATTCATTTAGAATTAGTCACCGACTTGACGAAAGAATCATACATTGCTGCCTTACGCAGATTCATCGCTCGTCGTTCGAAACCATCAACCATTTTTTCCGACAATGGCACACAATTTGTCGGAGCCAAGAACGAAATTCACCAATTTTTAAAACATAACACGTCTGGTTTACGTGAAGACATGGCCAATGAAGGTATAGATTTACGGTTTATTCCCGCCTACACGCCTCATTATGGCGGTTTGTGGGAATCCAGCGTGAAATCGGTAAAGACCCATTTAACAAGAGTTTTAGGCAACGCGCGACTCTCTTTCGAAGAGATGTACACCACTTTGGTACAGATCGAATCAATTCTGAACTCTCGTCCACTAACACCCATTTCCCCTGATCCGAATGACCTCACTCCTCTCACTCCAGGTCATTTCCTAGTTGGACGGCCTCTGACAGCACTACCAAGCCCAAGTCTCATAGACGTCAACCCAAACAGACTTCAACGTTGGGAAAGAGTAGACCAACTCAAACAACATTTCTGGGTTCGATGGCATAAAGAATACGTTTCGGAGCTCCAGCAAAAGACAAAATGGAGGACATCTAAGGGTACGCTGGAAGAGGGAGCAATGATTCTGGTTAAGGACGACAATCTGCCACCTATGAAATGGTGCCTCGGAAGAATCAAACGACTGTATCCGGGCACTGATGGTGTGGCCCGAGTTGCAGACATCCAAACAAGCAAGGGTGTAATCAAGCGCGCCTTCAACAAGATATGTCCACTTCCGGTTGAAACCCCAGGTTTCCAACGTCGGGGGGCATGTTAAGAACCACGTCACAGACATAACTAGCGGGGAGCGCGGGGGCCGGCCGCGATCTCACCTCAATACAAACGACCAACCATTTTTTAAACACACATACTCAAGACAGCGCTGCGACGGGTCGTCGTCACTCAATCAAGCGCATCGAAGAAATTAATTGAAGAATCCAATCAAGTAATCATAGCACTTATCGCGAACAGATAGTGATGATAGTGAAGTGATGGTGGTGATTGTAATAATTCCTGGCCTGGTTAATTAATGGCTCATTAAGCGTTATACTCGTTACTCATTTGGCAGAAATAAGTGAAACTTTTGTTATTATTTTTGTTGCTGATAAAATCACAGACTTTTTAGCGGGGTTATTTTACCTTAATAATTGATGTTTACCTGTTTCAGTGACTGCCTTGTTGGTTTACGGGACCCAGTTAGATTCCGGGGTCGCGTACGTCTCTTTGTTTTATTCAGAGGCACTTGCTCCGAGTCTGGGTGTCATTTGTGTACGTGAATTACAAGTTTGTAGACTGCCCCGCGATACAGGTTATACGTAGTGCACGAGCTTCGTTCAAAACAAAAACTTGCTTTCGTAGATAAATATTTTTAACACGCGAAAGACTTCAAAAGTTCAAATATCCAATGACGATATATTTCAACTGCAAATTTGGATACTTCTCGTGTTTATTTTGTAGCTTTCCACCGATATTAATCGAGTGTTAGGATAGCTATTGGTTGTTTCTTCGCAAGTGTATTAATTCTTTAGGGTTTATCTCCATGACGCATTTATCTCCAAAAGTTTCTAAATAATTGTACAGTTCAATATTTCTGTGATTACAAGATACTTTGTAAATTGCCTTTGAAACTTATCCCAAAGATTGATGGGCTATGAGCCGGGGGGAGATCGACCTTCACCGATCTGATAACCAGATGAGACCTATTTTTTTTATCAAATATAATTTATAACAAATAATAATTTTAGATAAGCAAGTAATTATAAGGCATATTTGTTTATGAATTATATTTAATAGTAAAAAATACGTCTCATCTGGTTTTGAGATCGGTGAAGGTCGATCTCCCACGGTCTCCTCTACAGTGAGTACAATATGGGTAGCCAAATAACAGCACCCTTAGACGGAGTGTGTTCCTGTCATGTTGGCATAGGGTTTGGCTGCCACCTTTGGATGATGGGTCCCCGGTTCGATTCCGGGATCGGGCAGTGTCTCTGTATAACTCAGAGGCACTTGCTCTGAATATCGGTCACATTGTGTTCGTGAATTTCATATTAAAATTTCCTGTGATAGCACTACTACTACTCAGCCATGAGCCACTTCTGAGTTGGGCCGCCTCAAATGACATGGAGGCTAATTAAACTACTGTGCCGCGCTGGCCATACAGGTTGGCACAGGGATTGTTTTCAAGTTTTCCTTCTCTTGCGGCTAGCTTTTCGGCCTTGTCATTTCCTTTTGTCGGTTACGACACCCTCATGCTAGAATGGGGTGGTGACAGTATGTATTTTTAATCCTATTGCAGGGGTTTCGTTCGCTTTAAAAAAGATAAGTGTTTTGCCAATGTTTTCTCTGCCGCCAGCGTCATGTTTTCACACTTTACTGGATCGGCGACCCGTAACTAACTCCCCCTGTGCAACAAACGTCTATTGGGGAACAATCGTTTACTATCAGGCGCACCATATTCTTGAACGTCACTTTTGTGTTATAAAAATATCATCTACTAGAACGCTTCTAATATAAACGCCGTAAATGAAAAAAAATAGTATATTTTAATAATAAATTCACCTTATGTCTCCATTTTCCAATACTCCATTGGTAGGTTTGGTGTTGCTCACCTGCTGCCTAGCGGTGCTTTCGGAAGAGCTATGTCTTCGCGGAGACTTCCAAGACCAGTTTGAATACACCCTTCGGAACGAAGCGCTGTCGGACGATGAGATCGCCAACTCGACTTACATTATTTCGGATTTCACGAACACTTTCAACAAGAAGTGGCCTGGTAAGAAATGATTTAAATTACACAACAAACCATATTAGTAGCGGCTGCTATTTCCTTATTTAAACTAGACAAACCGTTAGATAGCAATCCCATATCGCCAGTCATTTAAATATTTCTTGATAGGAGCAATTGAAAAAGTAATGTTGAAGGACAACTAGAAGGGAAAAGGAGGATGCTGTAGGAGAAACTATTTTAAAGAAATCATTTTGAAATTTAATCCACCGACAAGAGTAAAGCGATCGAGCTTACGGTGATGACGGTGATATGCATACTAAAAAATGACACCGTTTTCAAAGCTTAACAATTGTAAATCAAAGCTTATTAACCTATGTAGTGCTAGACACAAACTTTTGGTACAAACATGAAGATATATCTAGGAAAGACTCATCAGATAATAATAATAAATAATAAATAAATATCCTTGGACATTTCACACAACGCCATCTCGTCCCAAGTTAAGCAACTTAATGCTTGTGTTATGGTAACGAGATGGATGATAAACTACTTATATACATTTTTTTTTTGTAAATACATACATATTATAGATAGAAATGACACCCAGACTCCGAGCCAGTGCCTCTGTTTTAGACAAAGACACTGGCCCGACCCCGGAATCGAACCCGGGACCCGTTGATCCAAAGGCGGCACATCTGACCACTAGACCAGGCATTCAAGTGTATAATACCACCAATGTATTAGATGTTTTAATCTAGGTCATGTGAATTTTCAGCGAATAGGAAAAATAAGTGTAAAAATCCATATGTACGTTATTATTACTTTCCAGGTACAATCTTATCTCTGTTTGGATCGCTGGTGTCCGGGCTCGCACTGAAATCGAGCGACATCGACCTCCTCGTGACCATTCCGGGTTACAACGACACAATGGAAAATACTACCATCACTGCAGTTTTAGATCTCATTGCTCAGCAGCCAGATCTATACGGAGAGATCAATCCACGGTTAGGAAGGATACATATCGTCAACGCCTTCCACTTTCCTACCCAAAAGTACACCGACCTCACTTTCAAAGATCAGTCAGGCATTGCTAAGAGTAACCTACTAAAGTACTTTATGTTCTCGGACCAGCGCATTCGTGAGATAACTCTATTCTTGAAAATCTGGAGCAAAACACATAGATTGTCACAGAGTAAGCTTAAAAGTTACGCCTTGTCTCTCATGTCCGTGTTCTACTTCCAGCAAAAGCAGATGTTGCCGTCGGTCTTTGAAATGCAGAAAAACGCGGTGCATGTGACCTTACATGGATATAACCACGGTTATAATGCGATACCCATCAGTTCTCGTAACAACGAGACTGTTTATGAGCTTCTAGGAGGTTTCTTCAGATACTACAGGGAGTTCGACTTTGATAACTACATTATTTCCCCATTCGTCGGGAGGCCAGTGAGCAAGCGTCTGTTTAGAGATGTGGCCACGATCCCTGCCGAGTTTTCACTTTACAAGCAGATGTTAATGGATGGTACAACCAAACCGTTGCAGTTCGATGTTACATTGATTGTGCAGGAGGCCTTTGAGCACAACAACAATTTATTTCCGTCCCTCGGAAATTATGAAACTGTGCATAATCACATTATACGCGTCGCAAATATCTTTGATGCGGTTCCTGCAAACCGGGCGCTAGGCGCCATTTTGAAGGCAGTCGACCAAAACGATGTGCAAGACAAAGGGAAGTCAATTTCGAACTACGTTTCTACTGATGAGAAGTGCTCCCAAATCGCTTAGTGTGACAAATATTGCAATCCGTCCCGTCTCTTAAACATTATTGTCCTTTCTATATTATGTGGACGGCAATCGATTGATAATACGCTTTTATTAGCTTCGCTTGTATTTATGTATCTAACGGAATCTTTCAACATGATTTTGACCCAGTTAAAAACGTCGGATTAACACGAAATTTGGTATTCTTATTAAGGACCGATGAAAATTCAATATTTTAAACATTTTGACCCGTTATCATTAATAGAATAGTAATAATAACGGTGATCAAGGTGGAACACCGCTCTTCGAGGCAATAGCTAATAAAGATGTAAATATCATAAACCTATTGCTATATTTTTTAGTGATTATTTAGCTTTAGCAATAGCTTTATGATATTTCAACTAAAAAATAAATAATAGTTTAAAAAAAATCTAAAGAAATACGCTTTTATTAAAAATAGTGTCAGAAAAAATGTTTTTATTGTAAAAAGCGTGAGGTGCTTTTCAGGATATTATACATGTACAATAAAATCATTTTTTCTGACACTATTTTTCATTCAAATATATTAAAATTTATTTTCTATTTTTTAGTTCGATTTTCTATAAAAGCTATTTTTTTTAGTATTTTTCAAACTACATATTATTTATTTTTGTTTTGAATAAAGGGACAGACCGAGAAACATGTATGAAAATAAAATATTGGAACAGAAATATTTTAAGTTGTGTTGTTTATTCTGGAATCCAATGTCGTAAAATATTCCTTAAAAATTATACAGGGTGTTCCAAAAAATTGTGTCAAGCGGAAGTCCAGAGATAGAGCACTCCTTGGGTACCCGAATCACCCCATGTATGTATGTTCTGTGATTTCTCGTAGTATGATTGTTTTCTGAATTTTAAATGTTTGGCTTTCCAATTTGGCTTTTTTAAATATTTTGGCGCAGGACTTTTTCGTAATTGTCGCATTTGTAGGCGATATTTCTTGATTTCATTAGTTCTGATTTTTTGGGTTACTTGTGTAAAGTATGTAGCATGTTGGTCGCTACACAATCATAAAAATCAAATTGTGATGATTGGTGATAACTAATAAAAATTGTAATATATGAAACTTTAACATTTATCTGAGGGAACAGCCGATGTTTTATTTTAATATTACATATTTTATAATATTACATATATTAATAAAGATGTGACTGTACTATGATAACACGAAATCGAATAGAACTAATTTACATTAATACTTGATAACGTTAACTTATTATTTTGTTTAATTTATAATAATTAATCGCTGCGGGGGAAATTGGGAAAAGGAGTTAGTTTAAACATTTAAATATTTTAGTTTCTGTTGTAAATTTTCTATTTATATGCATGAAACACGTATCTAACTAAATTAAATGTTGCAGTATTCAACATTTTATGAATAAGTAATCAACAAAAAAGCTTTATGTTTGTTGTTGTCTAAATTTCAATTTGAAAATTACTATTATTTAACTTCATTATCCAAGAAATTACCATTATTACCGGAATTTGGACAACTTCTTACAACGAAAAAAATTCTACTCCGATGCGGCAGTCCAAGTAGTCCAACCGCCTTCAAAGAGTTTATTAATTCTCGCCCCAATGGTGTTTTTAGTAAAGGGATCAATGAACTACCTATGAGATGGTAAAAGTGCATAGATAACAACGGTGCATAGTCTCGTTAATCACTATCACTACATATTATAAAACAAAGTCGCAGTCGCCTATCCGTCCCTATGTATGCTTAAATCTTTAACACTACGCAAGGGATTTAGAAGCGGTTTTTTAAATAGATAGAGTGATTCGAGAGGAAGGTTTTTAAGTATAATACATCCATAATATAGTTGAGAAACACTGATAAATTTAGAGGTTCATCATTGCACCCGTGCCAAGCCGGGTCCCTAGTAAAATATATTTTACAAAAATAAATTGTCTATATAATCCTCCCATACAAAACGCCAATATGTAAGGACATAATATATAAACCCTAAAGACATCTAGAGTGTACGCAAATCAAGAAAGGAGCAATTGTACATCGTTTTCTATGCTGAAGTATGGGGGAACAAACGACGTTTTTGTCGTTGATTTTACAACAAAACAGAGGTTACAGCGACAACCAACCAACTAGCAGCAATTATTATTAAAATATTGTCCTACAAGCTTAGTAATTAGTGTTGCATTACATTTCCATCTGTTAGTTGCACTTATTTCCTTAATTATGACTCTTTCGTCACCAGTCGGTGATCAAATGTTAACAGTAACTTATTTTAGGACACGGTATCTTTGTCAGTACCTAATAATTTCGATCCTTTTGATATGGCTATAGGGTTTTTGTTGCACCCTGTATATTAAGTATATTTATCCCTATATTATGTTCATGATTTAATTAAAGGCGAGCTTGACTGTAACCTTAACCTTTGCTTGGTGGTACATTGATAATAATTTAGATAATTCTACATTACAGCGAACGGTTTCTGCGAGCAGTCTTGGGCATTGATTTGCTAACTTATATGTTGGATATGGTAATGGAGAATATACGAGGTAAGATAGGGTTAATATATTTCCCCGTTCATTGCATATTATAATTATAACTATATTGTAATAATTCCTGGCCTGGTTAATTTATTGGCTCATTCGTTTGTTCGATTCGTCGCATCTCAATTGTTATTGTGTAATTATTATTGTTGTTGATAAAGTCATGTAATAAAAGCTAACAAAATATAATTAGATACTTACCTTATTATTTGCTGTCGGTTTATTTAATTAATACCTGTTTCAGTGACTCCGATTCCGGGGCACTTGCTCCGAGTCTGGGTGTCATTTGTGTTCGTGAATTACATGTTTGTAAACTGTCCCAGCGATGCAGGTTATACATAGTGCAGGAACTACTTCAGGCTTCGTTTAAAAAAAACAACTTGATTTCGTAGACGAACAATCTTTACACGTACAAATGCAAATATAATACGAGTGTGTATTATGTTAATTTTGTAGCTTTTCTACTATATTATATTAATCTAGGATAGCTATTGCTTGTTTCTTCGCAAGTGTACGTTCCATGGCGCATTTATCTCCAAAAGTTTCTAAGAAATTGTACAGTTCAATATTTCTGTGATTCCAAGATACTTTGTAAACTTACACTACATATCCCAAAGATTGAGCACAATTTTTATTTGCTTGCCGGATGTACGGTCTTCGTGTCCATACGAACAGCCAAATAGCATCTCCCTTAGACGGACTGTGTTCCTGTCTGGTTGGCCTAAGACTTAGATGTCCTCGGTTCAATTCCAGGGTCGGGCAAGTCTCTCTGTGTAAACCAGAGGCACTTCTGTGTATGGGTGTCATTGTTTACTCTGCCCCCAGCCTCGTGGTTTCTTAATCCACTGGGTCGGCGAACCGTTAGTGACTCCTCCGGTGTAACAAACGTTTATTGGGGAACAAGCGTTTACTATCAGGCGCACCATATTCTTGAACGTCACATTTGTGTTACAAAAATATTATCTACTAGAAGACCTCTAATTTAAAGGCCGTAAATTAAAATATAGAGTAATAATAAATTCGCCTTAAGTCTCCATTTTCCAATACACCACTGGTAGCTTTAGTGTTGCTCACCTGCTGCCTGGAGGTGCTTTCGGAAGAGCTATGTCTTCGTGGAAACTTCCAAGACCAGCTTCAAACCATTCTTCGGAACGAGGCCCTGTCGAACGAGGAGATCGCCTACTCAACTTACATTATTTCGGATTTCACGAACACGTTCAACACGAAGTGGCCTGGTAAGCAATGGTTTAAATTACTCAACGGACCGTCTTAGTAGCGCAATTGAAAAAGTAATGTTGAAGTACAACTAGAAGGAAAAAGGAGGATGCTGTAGGAGAAACTGTTTTAAAGAAATCATGTGTAATTTAATCCACCGACAAGAGTAAAGCGATCGAGCTTACGGTGATGATGGTGACATGCATACTAAGGAATGAAACAATTTTTTAACAATTGTCTACTACAATTGTTAAAAAGCGTGTGCTAGTTACAAACTTTTGATACCAACATAAAGATATATCTAGGAAAGACTCATCATATAGGGCATTCAAGTGTTTATACCACCACTGTGTCTATTATGTTCAAATGGTAATTTGGAAGAAAATTACAGTATTAGATGTTTTAATTTATGTAATGTGGATTTCCAGCGAATAGGAAAATTATGAAGTTTGGCAAAATGTGAAAATCCATATTTATTATTACTTTCCAGGTACAATTTTAACTCCGTTTGGATCGCTGGTGTCCGGGCTGGCACTGAAATCGAGCGACATCGACCTCCTCGTGACCATTCCGGGTTACAACGACACTATGGAAAATGCTACCATCACTGATGTTTTAGATCTCCTTGCTCAGCAGCCAGATCTATACGGAGAGGTCATTTCTAAATCAGGAAGGATACATCTCGTCAAGGCCATCCACTTGCCCACCAAAAGGCACACCGACCTCAGTTTCAAAGATGCGTCTGGCATTGCTAAGAGTAACCTGCTAAAGTACTTCATGTTGTCAGAGGCGAGGATCCGTGAGATTACACTTTTCTTGAAAGTTTGGGCAAATGTACAGAGATTCGGCGGACACGGGAAACTGCGGAGCTATGCCTTGTCTCTCATGTCCGTGTTCTACTTTCAGCAAAAGCAGATGTTGCCGTCGGTCTTTGAAATGCAGAAGAACGCGGTGCAAGTGACCTTACATGGATATAACCACGGTTATAATGCGATACCCATCAGTTCTCGTAACAACGAGACTGTTTATGAGCTTCTAGGAGGTTTCTTCAGATACTACAGGGAGTTCGACTTTGATAACTACATTATTTCCCCATTCGTCGGTAGGCCAGTGAGCAAGCGTCTGTTTAGGGATGTAGCCACGATCCCTGCCGAGTTTGCCCTTTACAAGCACAAGTTAATGGATGGTACAACGGAACCCTTGCGTTGTGATGTCAGATTGATTGTGCAGGAGGCCTTTGAGCATAATAACAATGTAGCTCTAAGGAACGAGAAGTTGTATGAAGAAGTAATTTCTCACATCAAACGGGCTGCAAACGTGTTTGACGCGACATCCCCTAACAGGCTACTAAGCGCCATATTGATGAAAGACCAAACTAATATTCACAGAAATGAGGTTCTCAGATCTTGAAGATATCTACACCGATAAATGCTCAAAAGTAACTAATACTACTCAGCCTATAAAAGACCCACCGCTGAGTCGGGTTTCCCCCATTTACATGGAGGGCAATTAGCCTACTGTGCCACGCTGGCCAGACGGGTTGGCATAGGGTTTGTGTCAAGTTTTCCTTATCTTGGGACGAGGTGATCTGTCTCTTACGATCCATTAGTCGCCTCTTACGACACCCTCAGGATGAAATGGGGTGGTCATACTATGTATTCTAAATCCGTCACCACACGGGTAAAGTAAAACTTTTAACTACTTTAAACTAAACTTAGTTTCACGTTGTTTTTGGTGATTTTGTAACTAAAGGATACATTGTTTTTGTCATATGTAGTCCTTCGACGAACTTGACCCGAGTTCGTATACATTTTTGGACTTCCATAGGGATAAGAAAGGAAATGTTAGTTTTTATGAAAGTCCCTCATATGGGCACCTCTTACATTACTGTTCTGGGACGTGATTTCACCGTAATTGTTCCTTTTGACAGTTCTGGTAATAGACTTATAACAATCGTGATCAGATAGCACGACTGCAAAGCAACGCAATTGTTTTAATAAACGTTTAGAGTGATTAGTAGTTTTCCTAAAATCCTTTCTTTTTCGATTTCTTTTTTTTGTAAAATGCATAGAAAATAAGGTTCGTCAACTAATAGATTTTTCTTTCCCAATTTTTTATTAAAACTCATTTATAACCAAAAGTTGTAGATACATAATTTGATTTGCTACAAAAAAAATTCAGTTTTTTTTTGTGAGACAGTTTGGCAAATAGCTGTATAAACTATTTGAACCTCTTTTTCCAAGACAGCGGCCGTGGGACAAGGGTTTCGAACTTAGTTTTAACTTCAAACTTACATACCCCCCCCCCCCCTTCGTATCTACAAAATCAAATTGCGTCCTCTGACAAACGCACGCTAAGCCCAAAGAAATGTAACATTTCAATGGACTAAATAAGTTTCTTCAGTTCTTTGTACTTATTTCTCAAGATAAGACACTTTCGTCACCAGTCGGTGAACAATAATAGTTGCTTCGTTACTTATAGATAATTTTAACTCCCCATGCAAAAAGAGGGATGTTATAAGTTTGACGTGTATGTCTGTTCGTGGCTCCGCAGCTCGCGAACGGATGAAGAGATTTTAATTTCGTTTCATATGGAAGGTGAGATACGGGCGAGTGTTTGATAAAAATCCGTAGAGTCGTTTAAACGGGTGAAAGTGGAGAAGAATATCCAATTTTATGCAAATATAATCGAGTGGGGTCTCAAATGAAAGCGTATCACGTGCACATTACAAAATAATATGATAGACTATATTTTAAATTTGTATGTGTTTTATTTTCAATATATTCATAAATATACATAAATAATAATAAAAACTAATAACATTCTTTAATTTAATTGTATTTTATTAAAGTAACAAAAAACAGTAATCAGTAAGTAAAATAAAAGCGGACAAGTTTGACTTTAAATGTAATCGTTACCTTAAATATAAATTTAAAAAAAAACGTCAATTTGGTACAACGAAATACAATGACGGCGAGCGACATAGAGCGCAGCGAGCGTATTCTAAATACAGTTGTATTCTGAAGCGTTTTAAGTTGAATTTAAATTGTTACTGAATTAGTCTCTTCGCCGCCTCTCCGTTGGTCGGCGCTTACCCTTAGGAGCGACGTGCGGTGGGGAAGTTTTATATCACGGGTCAAATGTTATTTTAATGTAGATTCTGAGTCTCTTCGACACCACTCCCTTACAAGCTTCCGATAGAACGGGCCGACGTCATTAAGTTCGTGATTTAATTAAACGCGAGCATAGCTTATCAAATTGCGTACTACGTGGTACTTTGATAATGCTTTAGATAACTCTGCATTGGAACGACCGGTTTCAGCGAGCAGTCTTTGATTTGTTATGCTGTTGATGATTTGTTTGATTTTGGATATGTTAATGGAGAATATACGAGGTAAAATAGAGTTAATTATATTTTCCCGTACAATGTATATTATAAAGTATACTGTTTTTTACTGTATTCCTGGTCTGGTTAATTAATGGCTCATTAGTCGTTAAAACTCATTTGGCCGAAATTATGTTTAACTTTTGTAATTATTATTGTTGCTGAAAAAACACATAATACCTACCGTATTATTTATTATCGTTTTAGTTTATACAAAACAACAGGTATTAAACCTGTTTCAGTGACTGCCTTGTTGGACTAGGGGTTTGATGTGCCGCCTTCAGATTACGGGTCCAATTCCCCGGTCCAATTCCGAGGCCGCGCAATACAGGACAAACAAAGAGCACGGCGTCTGTTTAAAAAAACATAAAAGAATCTTGAATACGTGGATGATACATTTTTACGCGTGTGGGTCTTTCACATATAAAAATAGTTTATCTAGGAAATCAAGTTTCTTCATTTTGTTTTTTTGTTGCGTTTTTGTTTAAGATCCAAATACCAACTTTACTGATTTCTTAGGTTTTCGCGATTATTACACATTGAAATTAAACACTTTTTAACGGATTTATCGCGTGTATATGAAGACAACTTTTGAAGACAACTGTCATCTAGTCTCTCCCGCGACCACGACTGCTGCAAAGCATTCGAAACGTCGGGAATTAAATAATGTAATATACACGCGATAAATCCGTTAAAAAGTGTTTAATTTCAACCAACTTTACTACTGGTATCGTGTGCATTTTGTAGCTTTCCAACGATATAAATATAAATAAATAAATATCCTTGGACATTTCACACAACGCCATCTTGTCCCAAGCTAAGCAACTGAATGCTTGTGTTATGGGAACGAGATAAACTACTTATATACATTTTTTTTTAAATACATACATATTATAGATAGAAAGCACCCAGAGCCGGAACAAATACTTGTAGGTCGTACAAATATTTCTTCCCTGCGGGGATCGAACCCGCGACATGCTGCGCAGCAGTCGATCGCTCAACCACTGCGCCAACCATGAATATCAATCCAGTGTTAAGATAGCTATTGGTTGTTTGTTTCTTCGCAAGTGTATGTTCGTCGTGATCAAGCCAATGTCCTTGAGAAATCGGGCGGAGCTATAGGCAAGCCGCATAGCTCAAACATCGCCCGCGCGCAATGCTGGTATGTCCCACACGGTGGACCGATGACCTGGTTAAGGTGAATCTTCCAGGGTAGCCCGCGAAATTCAAATTTTCTTACGTTTTTTGCAATTTGCAGGTCAGTGCTAGGTTGTATGTTGATTAAAATGTTATTCGCGGCTTTAAGACGAATCAAATGTTCATCATCATACAACCTAGCACTGACCTGCAAATTGCAAAAAACGTAAGAAAATTTGAATTTCGCGGGCTACCCTGGTGCATCCACCTTAAGGTCGCCGGAAAACAATGGATGCGGGCGGCTCAGGACCGGCCTTTGTGGAAATGCTTTGGGGTGGCCTATGTCCAACAGTGGACGTCTTTTGGCTGAAATGGTGATGAGGCAATTTTTTTGTTATTATTTTAATTGGAACTTTATTTATGTAGGGTTTATCACAAAACTCTTATAACTCGTCATATTTACCGTTATCATCTTACGACCCCTGGCCCACGCTAGGTGGTAGTCTCCATACACACCAATCAGTCGTCATACCTATAGTCATACACAATTCCTCATTCTTACAATTCATCTATCCTTTAGATCACATTTAATTTGTCCCTTTGTGTATCCATGGCAACACAGAGGATATCCTAGTGAGTGTGAGTGTGTGAAATAAAAACGGTTTTTCTACCCGATCCCAATCCCTCTTTATAAGTTAGCGAACACTATTCTATACATACTCGTAAATATGATACTTAAACAATAAATTCTTTAAATTAAATAAGTAAATTAATTAAGCAAACTTGGTGTTTTTTTCTGCCAAAAATGTTACGTCGTCTATCTTCAGACCGTATTCTTGAAACATTTGTGTTATAAAAATATTACCTACAAGAAGACCCCTAATTTAAAGGCCGTAAATTAAAATATAGAGTAATAATAAATTAGCCTTAAGTCTCCATTTTCCAATACTCCATTGGTAGCTTTGGTGTTGCTCACCTGCTGCCTGGCGGTGCTTTCGGAAGAGCTATGTCTTCGCGGAGACTTCCAAGACCAGTTTGAATACACCCTTCGGAACGAAGCGCTGTCGGACGAGGAGATCGCCAACTCGACTTACATTATTTCGGATATCACGAACACGTTCAACAAGAAGTGGCCTGGTAAGCAATGGTTTAAATTACACAACAGACCGTCTTAGTAGCGGCTGTTAAATCCTTATTAAACTAGGCATACCATTACATAGCCATCCTTTATCATCAATCATTAAAATATTTCTTGATAGGTATCACAATTGAAAAAGTAATATTGAAGGCAAACAAGAAGGAAAAAGGAGAAGGGGTGCCGTAGGAGAAACTGATTTACAGAACTAAAAAAAATATGTTGTAAATTATTCCACCGAAAAGAGTAAAGCGACCGAGCTTATGCTGATGATGGTAAGAAATGAAACAGTTTTCAAAGCTTTAAAACAACAATTGTAGATCTAGTGCTACTAAGACTCATCATATAGGGCATTCAAGTAAGTAAATTGTATGCGAAAGTGTTGATCGAAAGGTTTGTGAATTAAACAGACGAAAAAGTATGGGATGCACAAGCAGGATTTAGAATGGGATCTACGGATCAGGTCTTTTCCTTGTGGTGCATAGCCGATAAGTGTTGGCGAAGAGCCAGATCTCCTGGGCCGATAGGGCCCATCATGTCGCCTCTAGCTGCCAACTCCATTCTCTCCTCCCCGTATAGCGGGCACTCCCACAATGCGTGGTCTCGCGTCTCTTCCGGTGCCCCGCAAGGACACTCGGGTGTATCGCATAGCGCCATCTTACAAAGACACCAGCGGAAGCAGTAGTGACCCGTTAACATCTGCGAGTCAGCATACTCCGGTTCCACCCATACGCTTCTCAGTCGTTCGCCGACGTCAGAGAAAAAGAGGTAAAGCTCCCTACCATCCTCCGAAGCCGACCACCTGCTCTGCCAAATGGCAACCACATCCTCAATGACGGCGCGCCTAGCACGCCCACGCTCCGCGCCAGCAAGCTCTCCTCCCTCATCGGCTTGCCTGCCCGCTCTGACTACCTATAGATCGGCTTTCGTCAACAGCATGGCTTGTCGTTGAGTTCGGAGCAGCAAGTGTTTCACAAGAAACCTGTCAACCGCGCGGTACCACACCACCGTAGCGTATGTGACCGTGGCCTCGTATGAGCCGACGTACAGAACCCGCAGTGCTGGGAATTTAATGCCCCAGGAGGACGCAGACACCCGTGTCATTTTTCCGAAGCAGTTGGATGCACGCTCTCTGATATCGCGCATGCACTGCAAACGAGAGATTTTCATCGAGCGTTACACCCAACACCCGCACCTCTGTGACTGCCGAGATACTAGGGTTCCGTAGTTTTATGATAGGAGACCGCATGAGCTTACCCTTCAGTCTTCGGTGACGACTTGTGTGCCGAGAAACCCAGTCGATTCCTGCCACCCCATTCTGCCGCCGTTTCCCGTACATTGGCAGCCTTCCGCTCGATTTCTGACCGTGTTTCGGCTTCAATTATGACTATAAAGTAATCTGCGTAAGCTACCATGTGTACTCCTACGGGAAACGGCATGACCAAGAGGTCATTTAGCAGCAGGTTCCACAACGTCGGTCCCAGCACTGAGCCCTGCGGACACCTTCCACTTCGCGTGGCCGACCACGAACATCCCAACCCTCTGAAAAATTGCTTATTAATAAGCGGTACAGGTTGGGGGGCACGCCTCTCTGCTTAGTCTTCAGGATTATCATGGGACGTTACGCCTCCCTTCTGCCCTCGCCTTAGAGGCCGCTGGTGTGTCGGGGGATCCGGCACCGACGAAAGGCTTAATGTCTAACGGCGTCCCAGTTGCAGTTGCGTTTATACGAGACGTTTTCGGAGTCCCACATAATCGCCGACCCCACCCCCGAGGGGCGGTGGTAAGCTTAAAATATTTCCCCAGCGAAACCATCAAAAAGGCGGACGTTCAGGGACGTCTTGAAAATAGGCCAGGTCAAGAGTACCCTCAACCGAAGAGTATTGTATATAAGGGAATAATGAAAGTGGACGAAGCGAAACAAGTAGGTATGTAAGGATCACGCGTAGCAAGTGAAACGAAGTTGTATTTGCCTACGGGAAAGAGGCGTGGTTGAAAAAGAGTATGTTTGTAGGAAATTTAGGAAGTCTGACAATATCAAAAATCCATGTGTATATTATTATTACTTTCCAGGCACAATCTTAACTCTGTTTGGATCGCTGGTGTCCGGGCTGGCACTGAAATCGAGCGACATCGACCTCCTCGTGAACATTCCGGGTTACAACGACACAATGGAAAATACTACCATCACTGAAGTTTTACATCTCCTTGCTCAGCAGCCAGATCTATACGGAGAGGTCACTCCAAAATCAGGAAGGATACATCTCGTCAAGGCCCTCCACTTGCCCACCGAACGGCACACTGACCTGAGTTTCACAGATCCGTCTGGCATTGCCAGGAATAACCTACTAAAGTACTTCATGTTCTCGGACCAGCGGATTCGTCAGATAAGTCTGTTCTTGAAAATCTGGAGCAAAACACAGCTTGTAAGTTATGGCTTGACTCTCATGTCCGTGTTCTACTTCCAGCAAAAGCAGATGTTGCCGTCGGTCTTTGAAATGCAGAAAAACGCGGTGCATGTGGCCTTACATGGATATAACCACGGTTATAATGCGATACCCATCAGTTCTCGTAACAACGAGACTGTTTATGAGCTTCTAGGAGGTTTCTTCAGATACTACAGGAAGTTCGACTTTGATAACTACATTATTTCCCCATTCGTCGGGAGGCCAGTGAGCAAGCGTCTGTTTAGGGATGTAGCCACGATCCCTGCCGAGTTTGCCCTTTACAAGCACAAGTTGATGAATGGTACAACGGAACCCTTGCGTTGTGATGTCAGATTGATTGTACAAGAGGCGTTTGAGCACAACAAAAATTTATTTACGTCCCTCAAAATTTATGAAACTTTGCATAATCGCATTATACGCGCCGCAAATATCTTTGATGCGGTTCCTGCGAACCGGGCGCTAGGCGCCATTTTGAAGGCAGTCGACCAACACGATGTGCAAGACAAAGGGAAGTCAATTTCGAACTACCTTTCTACTGATGAGAACTGCTCCCACATCCCTTAATGTGGGAAATATTGCGATCCATCCCGTCTCTTATACACTATCGTCTTATATATTTATGTGGATGGCAACTTATTGATTTTGTTTCGAATAAAGGGACAGACTGACAAGACTCCTATTGTTCTAAAATATTCCTTTCATATTATATACTTGCTATTGATAATTATGGAACTTTGTAGTACAGTCAGTTTCGAGAGCTTGAAAGGCTCTGCGAGGCAACATTTGTGGGGAGGGAGTGGATCGTGGTCTTAGGATTAAACCGAAGTCATGATGAATGAGCACATTGATCGGAAACCTATTGTTGTAAAATTTGACCATCTTGTGGCAAGCTGTTTCAGAATATGCCTACGGCAAATGTTGCAATTTTGCAATTAGGTAGAAGCAGCTTCGACAGGGAAGCCAAGAGGAATTCGTCGCATCTTGAACTTCGTGGGCACCCATCGCGTAGAGCTTTAAAACCAAAGTTTTCGAACAATGCGTCCTACCCGTCATGATCTATGGCACCGAGACGTGGAAACTTATTGTGAGAATAGTCTACCAGTTTCTTTTTTTTAAACGTACTCCTGCACTACCTCCTGCTCCTGCTTTCACAAATCTGTAAGACTTGTTTGTACCACCATGATTGTAACCCTTTTATTTAAAAGAGCAACCACAGAGTTTCTTGCCGGCTCTTCTCTGTGGAATGGCGTTCCGAACCGGTGGTAAAAACTAAATGATTAGTTATTTTTATATTTCTTTTAAATTTAAAACATTTTTTTTTGACTGCCTCGTTGGTCTAGTGGTCAGATGTGCCGCCTTTGGATCAACGGGTCCCGGGTTCGATTCCGGGGTCGGGCCAGTGTCTTTGTCTAAACCAGAGGCACTGGCTCGGAGTCTGGGTGTCATTTCTATCTATAATATGTATGTATTTACAAAAAAAAAAAATGTATATAAGTAGTTTATCATCCATCTCGTTACCATAACACAAGCATTAAGTTGCTTAACTTGTAACGAGATGGCGTTGTGTGAAATGTCCAAGGATATTTATTTATTTATTTATTATTTTTTGACTATTTGAAAGCATTCGCAAGAATTTATTCGAATAAAAAACATTTTGATTTTGATTTGACTAGCTATAACCTGTATAGAGCATGCTCGTGCGGGGAGCGAAACCGGTCGCCCTAGTTCGAGCAGTCGAGGAATGCAAATTTACGCTAACATCATCTATTTGCGCCCCGAAGTCGAAATTTTGTTAAATGATAAAGATGTTGTACGCAATAATATTGTTTATAAACTCTGTTAGTTTTTATTTCAATCCCACTAGGTGGGTTATGTAAGTACCTATCTGTTTAGAAAATTGGTTATACAATGTCATCTAACCATTGCATTCCGAGAGTGCCGTGATAGGCGAGTTTTGGTAACCTAGCTACTACGTTTCTGCGTATGCCACACGCTTTTGTCAATGGCACGTGGTAAGAACTTATGAATTCAGAAGATTACAATTCTGCAGTTGCATCGTGTTTGCTGGTCACTTCAAAAGACATAGTAGACAAATAAAAAATGGAAGTGGCCCTATTCAATCGTGAGTCCTATATAGGTGAGACGATGAATGACGTACAAATTCAAAGCATTTATTTTGTTTTGGTCACGATGGACACTTACAAATATTCAACATATTATACAATAACAACATTCGATCGTCTAGAACTGGCAAGAAACTCGAGGGATTGTATTTTTTTTCTTTGCGTTCCAATTTTATACTTATGTAAGTACTAGTCCGGGATCCCCGGTACATTGTTTTCACTTGATTACTATCAAGCTAATTTTTCGTGAGTAACTTCATTTTGATGAGACGCCCAACATTTTCTTGTCGATAACTCTTGATTGTGGTAGCTAACAGAGGTAGCAAGGATGAAATATGTTGATTTTATTAACCCTATCCCGGACTATACATTAATAATTAATATAAATTTTAGTTAATCTAATCATATCAAGACTGTGAGCGAAATGTTGACCATGATCTTTAACAAAGTTCTTATCGTAAGTGACCTATTTAAATAAGCAGTCGTCGAGATAAACAATTGGTGTCGTAATTTAAATTAACCATACACATAAAAGAAACAACATAATAGGATGTAACAAAAACCCAAAAACCTATATCGATAGAACTACTGATACGGCAGGATGCGCCTAGGTCCTCTCGAACAAGAGTTGTTTCGGGAAGTTCCTGCATCTGGTGGATGACAATCGCCACACAGTTGAGGACTGTCCTGCTTGGAGTACGATTCTGATCGCGACTGTGGGAGCTGACTTCTCGCTTCCGACCTTGGTTGCGAAAACGGTCGGCAGCGAGAGCGCCTGGGATAAGTGTACTTGTTAATAACTTTTTTGTATATAATGAAGTGAAGTCGACTATAGATTGGAGTGCGAAATAAGAGACGTAAATATTTTAATAAGTGTATTTATCGCGTTTTACAATAAAACATCTAAATAATTAGTTAACTAATAGGGATATATAATAAAAGTGCGGACGTCGCAGTTTACCTAAGTTACTTAATAAGGCTCCTTGTTTTGATGATTGAAAATTAGTAAGTAAAAACGTAAGTATCGTGTTCCATCATGGAGTAAGATTTCTCTAAGCTTAATTACTTATTTAGAAACAACACTTTTCACCAATATTCAAATCATTCGAATGGACATAAGAATTTAATATTTAACACAGCCACATAATTGTATTGCGTATCTTTATGCAAATAAATTTGCACTTACTTTGGTATGTCAAATTTGTGTATGTGTGTGTGTGTGTGTGTGTCAATGTATCAAAGTAGTCAAACTAATTTACAATGCATATTCAGTTTAATTATTATTTTATTAAATTTACGTAAGTACTAACGCTCCGTGTAATAACCAGAATCGGGTTTTGTATAATTTATCAATTCAATTGGATGAAACAAAAATTGAACTATGTTAAATGTTACAGTATACAACATTTTATAAATAAGTAATAAACCAAAAAGCGATATTTTGTTGTTGACTCTCAATTTCAATTTAATAATTCCTTCTAGTCAACTCGAGTACATTGGCAAATTAGACACCTTGCAGTAAATAATCTGCCTTCGGCTACGCATACTGTACTGAAAGTTTGTCCAGTTGTATAACAACGTAACTGGACAAACCTAACAAGGCCTTATTTTGGTTACAGAATTGTTACTGTTATTTGTAAGTTACTTACTCTAACACCCTGCTACAATCTCAAGCTATTTAACCAAACTTGTACGCCTTGTGTTTATCTTTGACGATCCAAATCGAGTCGATGATGTCGCCCTTTTTGTCGACGTCAACCTGCCATCAGAAAGGTCAACTGTCAGTCAACATTAAACATCCGAGTGAATTAACCATTATTATAGTATTCCAACGGCTGGTAAGTACCAGTTGGTAACAAAGAAACAGAACCGTAGTCTGGGGACGGGTCAGAACAATGATGTTACAAATAAAAGGTGTAGATACGTTACCTGTACAACATTCGATCTATAAAAATGGCAAGCCAACGCACACATAGTTAACTTAGTATGCAATATGCACACTGCTTTAGATGAGTCGTGAAAGTAGGATGGTATGATTTAATAATCACGTGCTAAATAGAGACAAATATAATTTGTTGTGATGCGTCGTCACATGCACTAGAAACAATATAGATTAATTAAATCAGACATAACATTTTGACAAGTCTGTGACGCGTAATGACATCTATCTCTTTTGCACTTGGTAATGAGGATACTTTTGTTCCACTCATTGATTTTTACCGCCATATTTTACGAATAACATTTTAATTTGTAAAAAATATTAATTATATTACAGAAATAGTGATAGTTACGAATGATAAGTGATTCCTTGAGGTTTAGAAGTTTTTTTAGAGTAGTTTGTGCAATATCTCATAACACACGACGGCATTTTCAATAGTTTTATAGCACTTTTTACACACTGCTCTTGACGTGCATTTGTTGACGCCAGCGACGCAACACTGAGGTCAGGTTTGCTAATTAGCCTACTTTTAACGTGCCGCTTGCTGACCGCTTATAACCCATCTACACCTTTTTACTTGTAATATCATTGGGTCAGAATATAAAACTTCCCAACCGCACGCTGGGACATAACGCGTGTTGTAAGAGCCAACAAAATACAGCTCGCTTGGTTGTAGGATCGAATGGTCCGCCAGGCTACCATCCTCACATCCAAGTCCGGCGCCAAGCACTTTTGTGTTCCGTCGTGTGTATGCGAGAGCCGATTCATTTCCTTGAACTGCCAGCTCCGTCTTAGACCCTGGCGTTGCTTTCCATCACGCAAGCCTAGGGAAGGCATTCAAGTCACTCATTAAAGAAAACATACCTGTTCGAAATAGACGTGAGTGCGGTTGTAGGCTTGGAACCGCGTGTACCCGTAGTCACTGTTCCGGAACGCGGACCACGCGGGGGGGTGTCCTGGAGGGAAACAAGTGGGAGGCTGTACTCTCTGACTTTTGAGGCAAATAACGAAGCATTCGCATGCTGGCGGGATGAGAATCACTCACACTCAAAACTCTAAAAGGCCACAGCCCAAAATTTTGCATTATCCAGGAAACCTGATTTATTATTTGCAATTTAGTTCCTTTTAATTGGCTTATGGCAACCCCCCCCCCTTATTGGGGGTGATCTATATCCAGCAGTGAACGTATTTGAGCTGAAATAATGATGGTGAGTTGGTTTTTAAGGATTTATAGTCCGATTTGTGATACATAGTGTCGCCACCCCATTTCATCCTGACGGTGTCGTAAGAGCCGACAAAAGGAACTATGACAAGGCCGGAACCTAGCCGCAAGGGAAGGAACATTTGATACGAATTAGAAACAGTAAATGCTGATATGGCTTGAAGGACTTACGTTTGAAAGGGTCAGTGTCCTCCTGACAGCCTGCCGAGCCCGTTACTATGTGCACCGGTGCCCTGCGAACACCAACATATTATTATCGGTTGGTGACGGATTTGAAATACATTGTGTCACCACCCCATTCTTCTATCCTGTGGGCGTCGTAAGAGTCGACTTGTAGGCTGCGTTCTTAGTTAAAACATTAGCGGCGCGCGAAATTAAAAAATTAAAAAAATATAAATTCTATTCTTTCTATTATTGATTTTTTACAAAACGCGTTAGTCATGTATGTAATTTTTCTGTGTCATAATATATATGTTATTGTTTTTTATTACGCATTTTGTCATTTCTCCGTATATAGTCAGTGACCCTTCTATACATTGGGCGGTGTGGATTTCCTAATATACAACAGTCGCAGCGCATTTTCACCCATCAGCCAAAGACTAAAAGAATCAAAAGAGACAGACAATCTAACCTCATGAGTACTTGATAAGACAACAACCTTCCGCCAACCCGTCTGGCCGGCGTGGCATAGAGTAGCCTCGCAGAGAACATTCTCTCTACAGGACGAGCCCCGACTCGGCCGTGGGCCAATTATGGGCTGAGATGATGACGGGCGAAAAACTTTCGACAGGCCTATGTGCAGTAGTGGACTTCTTTAAATGACGATCATGACTCTGTAAGATTCTAAGGTCTTTTCCCAGTGGGTAGGGGAAGTGAGGGTGTTATTACCTGGGGTTGTGATAGGGCTGGTCTAGGGAGCCATTGTACACGCGTCCATCGTAGAGCGGCCACGTGCGCTCATAGGAATGTTCGTGAGCCCATATCACCACGTCCACACCGTAGTCGCGCAGCAAAGGCTCCAGCCCTAAATATACAAAGTTAAACATTTTGAGAAAAAACTACATAAGATATTTTTTATCAAAAAACACATAAAATAGTATATTTCATTACAAGTGCGGAAAGGCTGTCATTGCAAAGAGTTCCGACAAATGTCTACCCGAGCCGAGGCGCAGCCGAAGGCGAGCGTTGACAGTCGGAACAAGTTGCAATGACGGTTCCGCACGTGTACTGAACGACTATTTTTAATACAGTTGCGAAAAAATGAAGCAATTTAATAAAATATTATAAACACAATAAACTCGACTAACTAATCATTTCTGAAAAATGGCGCCGACCGTAGAATATAAGCAGGTTTTTTTTTTCTTCACCCATTCTGGTAGGCAAAAGGAACAATGCCCATACAGCCAAGTCTTCAGTAGAATTTTTTTATTGATATGAATAGTTATTTGTTATACAAGAGTGCAAAGTTGCTTTTTAACCGCGTGTTCAATTTTGATGACCGAGCAAGCGAAGGATTCTAAAATTGAATCACGAGCGCAGCGAGTGATTCAAAATTAGAATCCTGAACGTTAGCGAGGGAATCAAAAGAGCACGAGGTGAAAAATCTTTGCACTCGAGTGCAACACGTAACTTTTCATTCCACCTCAGCGAGGAAATGACTAAATGCAAAAAAAAAACGTTTACAATCACAAGATAGGTACACTTTTATTTCAGTTTAGGTATTAATTACTACATTATGACAGGTAAGTATTACAGAATAATCTTTACTTTATTCTCTAGCGAATAAAAACGGCTTTTGCACTCAGATATCGAAGAGCAAAAATACTTTATTCTCTAGTGAATAAAAACGGCTTTTGCACTCAGATATCGAAGAGCAAAAATACTCTTTCCGAGATGGGGGGATGAAAATGAAATTTAATTAGATGAAATAAAACACATTCAATCAAATCATTAAATCTGATATTGAAACAAATTAGTACGTAGTTTCTTTTTAGAAATATACGTATTTGCATGAATCATAAAAACTTCTATGATTTTTTTTAGTAAAAACTTCATGGTTGGTTTTTCCTTATAATAGACATTATTTTAACAGTTGGAAAGAAAACGCCCTAGTGCGGGAATGGTAAAGAAAAAGCACGCGTGTGTAATAGCCCACTTCCCGAACGCTATACGTCCCTGTAATATGCCACTTTTTGAGCAACTGTATTAAAAAAATATTTATTATTTATATATTTTTTTTTTTTCCTTGCACCTTTCACACAACGCCATCACGTCCCAAGCTTAGCAACTTAATGCTTGTGTTATGGTAACGAGATGGATGATAAACTACTTATTTCCTTTTTTTTGTAAATACATATTATAGACACCCAGACCCGGAACAAATACTTGTAGTTCGTACAAATATTTCTTCCGTGCGGGGATCGAACCCGCGACATGCTGCGCAGCAGTCGATCAACCACTGCGCCAACCGTGTCGTTTATCCATGTGGTGACGGGCTTAGAATATTTATGGAGTCATCAACCCCTTTGATCCGACTTGGAAGAGCCGAGAAAAGGAAATGACAAGGCCGATAACCTAGTCGCAAGAGAAGGAACACTTGATACCCTGTGCCAACCCGTCTGGCCATTGTGGCACAGCACAGTAGGCTAACCATCCTGCAACTAACTGGAGGGGGCTCGACTCAGCAGGGCGTCCTCTATGGCAGTAGCAGAAGTAATATTTATTTATTTCTCACCACAAACGTGTACAGAAAACATAGATATTAACAAGGTACATAAAAAATATTGTTTATGGAACACTGGAGCATATTGTACATAAAAAAACCTGTCGTTTAATAAACAACCATTTGGACCAATATCATTAGTAGACGTCGTTTCATACGTCATTAGAGCTATATGGTAACAAACATTAAAAACAGACACATACAACCGAATTGAGAACTTCGTAAAGTCATTTAAAAAGTGTGATAACCTTTAACGGTCCTATGGTCGCTCTAGATAACGACACCTTTTTAAAAACAAAGAGACAAAACCTATTCATCCATTTCAAGCTATGATGCCAGAAATACGTCAAGGTTATGTTATGACACACCAACCCATACCATCTTCAGGCTGTCGTAAGAGGCCACTAAAAGAACGCAAGAGGCAATGTGATCACACATAGCCCCAAAAGAAGGAAAACTTGATACAGACCCTGTGCCAACCCGCCTTGCCAGCGTGGCACAGTAGGCTAATTTCCCTCCATGAATTTGGGGGAGGCCTGGCCCAGTAGTGGTATATTAACGAACTTTCGGTCGGGGTAGGATAAATCAATTCCGGGGACTTGGTGACCCCATGGGATCCCCTCCATTGGGCAAGTGTCTTTAAGTCAGCCAGAGGTAAGTATTTTACGTTTTTAGATTGACATGACTAGCAGAATAAAGTTTTATTTTTATTATAAAACGAAACCCTTGTTTTTTTTTTTTTTTTTTTTTTTTTTTTTTATAGTGGGGGAAACCTTTTATAGGTCCCCAGCCGGTGGGACGGGGCTGGGGTATGTGGGAGTCCCGGTCGCGTTGAGATGGTGAGTTGCGAACCGGTTTACCCACAAAAACCTACCACTGTTGTCACCGCGTGTCATTCTGCCGTACGGGAAACTACATAGCCTTTCCGTGTTGGCAGTGACGGACAGGGGAGCTTGGCTCGAACCCTTGGTGTTGTTTACCTTTTTTGACGCCTGAAGCGTTCTTCTCGGAGACTTTTGCTATGGGGATAGAGTGTCCCTGCCCTGATCCCAGTCTCGATGCGCACCATGTGTGAAGCGTGCCGCAATCCTGTTTGGCTCAAGAGAGCCTCGGTGCAGAAACCGATCGCCACGGGAACTGCTATCTGCTCCTAAGGCCGGGGGTGTTCCCTGCTCCCCCGACCGGAGCCTGCCGTTAGGGTGGCAGGTTGCGCGTGTGCGCCAGTCTCCTACGCCCTGTGCGGGCTCGCCTCTGCGGGGGGGCGTCAGGTGCCCTCTCCCGCTCCCTTTCCGCGTCCTCCTTCCTTGCCATCACGGTTTCCGCGAAGGTTTGGAGCGCAGTCCAGGCTCGTTCACGTCCGGTGATGGCCACTACTACAGAAGGTAGCGACAAGTCGAGTCCTATCTCGGCGACCAATGTCGCTCTCTCCTCGGACCACGCCGGGCACTCTTCAAGGGTATGCTCGGCGGTGTCCTCCGCAGCGGCACAGTGGTGGCAGTTTGGAAGGGGCTCCCGCCTCGCCACTTTGTACAGGTACCTCCCGAAGCAGCCATGCTTCGAGAGGACCTGCGTCAGATGATACGAAAGTTCACCGTGCCGCCGCGTTAGCCAGTACTCCATTACCGGCCTAATGGCCTCGATGGTCTTGTGCCCGGCGCTGGGCTCCTGCAGCGTCTCGATCCAGTCGATGAGGAGCGTGCTTCGCTCTTCGACTCGCCAATTCGCAATTGTCTCCACCATGGGGTGTTCGCCGTTGGCCCGGGCCTCAGCGACGCGGGCATGTAAGGCTGCGAGGACCCTGACTTCCAGCTCCCATGGCGGGGTACCAGCGAGTACGCACGCCGCCTCAAACGAGATGCTGCGATACCCTCGGATTATTCTTGTCGCCATTACACGTTGTGGGCGACGAAGAATTGCCCTGTTCTTCGCGGTGAGGGCGTCCGCCCAGATAGGCGCCCCATAAAGCGCCATGGACCTGATGACGGTCGCGTACAGTCTGCGACACGCCTCATTGGGTCCGCCCACATTTCTCAGCAGGCCACTAAGGGCACCTGCTGCTCTCATCAGTTTGGGCACCAGCCGAGTGAAGTGTTCTGTGAAGGTGAGGCGAGAGTCCAGTGTGACGCCGAGGTACCGCATGGCGAACCCGACGTCAATTCTCACCCCACCTACGTTTATATGTGCGTCGGCTGGTGGCCTCCTCCGCGGCCCATAAAAGCACAGGGCCTCTGTTTTTGCAAGGGCCACTTTCAGGCCCAGCATCTCAACTCTCTGCACGACCTGTGCCACTCCTGCTGTGGCCCTTGCTCGTGCGTCCTGGTAGTCGCTGCCACGTGCCGTGACTAACGTGTCATCGGCGTAGCAGGTGACAGCGACGCCCCTTACGAACTCCCCTCTGAGCACCCAATCAAAGCCTATATTCCACAGGAGTGGTCCCAGCACCGACCCCTGTGGAACACCGCGAGTGATACTCTTTGTCACCCACCCATCCTTGGTGGGGAATTTAATCGTCCTCTCCGATAAATAGGAACCTATGAGTTCCTGTAGATAGAGTGGGAACCCATGGTACCTCATCGCTTCTAGTATGACTGCCCAGGGGAGTGTGTTGAATGCGTTGGCAATATCAATTGACACTGCCAACATGACTTTACCCTGGGCGATCGTCTCCACCGCCATGCGCTTGACGCGACCTATAGCGTCGATCGTTGATCGCTCGCGTCTGAATCCAAATTGTGCCTCGCACAGGTTAGGCCCGACCATCTCTAGATGCTGGACGAGTCGGTCAGCTATGATCCTCTCGAATAGCTTCCCGACTTCGTCCAGCAGGACGATCGGGCGGTAGGCCGACGGTGACTCGATTGGCCTACCTTCTTTATGGAGGAGAACCAACTTTCCAGTCTTCCACTGGGAAGGGAATAAACCCTGTGCGAGGCACTCATTGAGCAAGGCTTTCACCCGGTACCCCATTATGTCCATCAGGGCCACGAGCACCTGGCCCGACACCCCGTCAAGGCCAGGGGCCCTGCGCTTCTCACGGGTTTTCTGTAGTGCGGTGTCAATCTCATCGTCGCCTATTGCCGGAACATTTGTCGCCTCCGGTTGGCCTGGAGGGGCCATAGAAGGGAAATGCCGCTCTTCCGCAGGAGGGAAGAGGGCTCTTATGATAGAGTCGAGATGTTCCGGCTCTAGGGACAGAGTCAGTGGGGGCGCCCACGGCCTCAGCTTCTCTCGCACCTGCTTATATGTTTGTCCCCAGGGGTCCCTGTTCAGGGACTCCAGCCATTCTTCGTATGCCCTTGCCTTGGAGCGGACTATGGCGTCACCTAGAGCCTTGATGGTCTCTCTGTAGACCGCATATATACGCGCCTCTTCCGTTGCGTCTCGTCGCCTCCGGCGTCTGTACCGGGTATACACCCGTCTGTCCGCAACACTCTGGGCTCGTAGCTGGGCGACTTCGTCACACCACCAGTACGCCCAGCGCCGCGGTTTACCATTGCGCAGCCTCGGCATCGCAGCATCACAGATACGCGTGAGAGTCTGGCGTAGCCACTCTACCTCGGCCGCGGCGCTCTCAATGGGAGTGTCGTCAGTTGGCCACGTTAACACAAGTGCCGCTTCGCGTAAGCGGTCCAGCCTCATATTCTTAAGTGACCAGCGTGTGGGGTCACCAGGAGCCGGACTCGGAAATATTATGGGGGTCAAGAAGGCGGAGACCTCAAATCGGATGTAACGGTGATCCGATAGGGTCTCAACGCCCTCCAAGACCCGCCAATTGAGCACTCTTTCTGCCAGTGATGGAGTAGCGAGTGTTATGTCGACTATCGACCCCCCGTTGTGCCGGACACATGTGTGGGCAGAACCACTATTCAGCGCGACAAGTCCCACATATGTCAGCCAGTCCTCTAGGTCGCGACCGCGAGCGTCTGAGGCGGGGCACCCCCACCCGATTGATTTCGCGTTGAGGTCCCCCGCAAGCAGCACATGTTGAGGATCCCGCCTGGCGATGAACGCCCCTATCTTTCGGAGGTGTTCGCTAAACTCCGCGAGTGGCCTGTTGGGAGAAAAATAGCTGCCCACGACCAGCACGTCACGAACGTCGGCAGCAATCCAGCCATGACCCCGTGCGATGTTCCTCAACGGAGGTGCGCCTACTGCAGCCCTACTATACAGTGCCACATCTCCCCTCAAATCCGCCGCCCAGTTGTTGTTACGAGGAGGAACCCGATACGGTTCCGATACCACCGCGAGATGAATCTCCCACTGTGCCAAGCTATGCATGAGCAGATTTTGCGCATTGGCACAATGGTTAAGGTTGCACTGGAGAAAATGGGTGTGCACCATTATCGGGTCTCCATGGGCTCCTCCTCGGCCGGGCCCCTTGCACTTGAGGGTCCGGGCATGGCAGATTGCGGCGCCTTGGTGGCGACAGTCAGTGCCTCACTTCTCGCTTTTGGGGCGGTGCAGGTCCTGCGACCTGGCATATGGTCAGCCTTTCTGCCCGCCGCCGCACACACAGTGCAGTGCGGCTTGGCGAGACAGGTGTTGGCCTTGTGGCCGGGCTGTCCGCAACGAAGACATTCGTTACTTCTGTCAACTTCCGTGTGGCAGCAAGCTTTGGCGTGGCCGCTCCCCTGGCACTTATAGCACCGGAGAGGGCGCTCGGGTAGGACTTCAATAATGGCCGACGACCACCCTATCATGAGTCGCTTTTTGACAGCGAGTCGCTTGGCTGCCGTTACGGGACAGCGCACCCACGCGGTGCCAGGCCTTCTGGGATAGTCCTTGCGGATGTTTCCGCATGAGATAGCGGAGGGGTCACACTGACCGGCTTCGGCGATGGCTGCTATCACCTCCGAGCATGTGATGGAGGCCTCCAACCCCATTACTCTCAGTTCAGCCATTTTTTCGGGTCTGGACACCCTGACTAGAGATGAATCGACTACCCCTCTTAGCTTCTCGGCAAACTTATCCGCCGTTTGGGCGCTTCCTGCGCCAGGGAACACCATCAAAGGTGCCCCGGAGGCGGTGTATCGGAAGCGGACGTCATCAATCCCCAGATCTTTAATGCTAAGGTGCTTTTTGGCCTCCGTTAACACAGCCTCGTATGTCAGACCCTTTTCTGTCGCCTCAGGATGGAGGGTCATGACTACCGCCGCAGTCCTAGGGGCCCTAAGCTTTTGTGGCTTGGGCTTGACGGGTCTTTGCGAGTTACGTCCCCTGGACTGGGAACGCTCCTTCCGCGCGGTCTTTCTAGACTTAACGTGGGTCCACTCGTTAGGGTTGTTTGCGGGGGCAGAGGTCATCACCTCCCGCTCCGCGTCCTCAACTCTCATAGCTGCCATGCTCTTCTTGGCTTTTCGCTTCTTCTTCTTCCTCTTAGCCTTCTCTTTGTCAGGGGCCTCGGCGGGCGTTTCCACTGTCGTCGATGGGGGCTCTGCGACCTGTTGAGCCCCTATTGTGGGTATAGAAACCCGACTTCGGCTCTCCCCACGAGCGGGAGCCTTATCGTTAGCGTTCACAGGAGCCGCCGCTACACTGGCATATGACGCCGGTTTGGTGGCAGGTTGTGCCACTTGGTTCGTCGCCGGTGTCGTTGACGGTACCTCATAGGAGGTGCCCTGTCGTGCCAGCTCTGCAGTGCGACGTCGGTCCGCCGCCAGCGGCGGGCGCAGGATGGGCTCGGGAAGGAGTCTCCCTGCTACTCGCGCGTCTACGAGAGTTCCCACCTTCATCATTATCGACCTCTCCAGCGCCTCCACGTCAAGTGATTGGGCTGCGGGGGGTGGGGCCTGGACTTCCCTGAGCGCTGCCCGCAGCTGCTCGACATCCCTCCGCATGGCTTCCAGTTCGCTCTGCTGGCGCACATTTTCCGCCTGCAGGGCCTTTGTCTCATCGGCTATACTGCGAGTAGCAAGTATTGCCGCGGCATTTGCTATAGTCTGAGTGGCGATCTTGATGCCACTCTGTAGCTCACCTTTCATATTTTTGGATTTGCGGACCACCTCCCGTATAAACTTGACGCTCTTGTCTATTTGATCAGACAAGTTTTTGACAGTGGCGTCCTCATCATCCACCTCCGCTGTTATGGGTGTCTGCTCAGGTACTCCAGAGCTTCGCAGGATGTCCCTGCAGGACTTGTTCGAGTCCTCTACCTGGCGTTTCTGGGCTCGCCATTCTCCTTCCTGCTTCTTGCGCTTGGCTGTAAGTAGCCCCACAAGCTTCCCAGTAGTTCTGGGCCGGCCTCGTCCTCTCCTTATGCCCGGGAATGTTGGACCGGGTTTGCTGGGATGCTTCTCCTCCTGCTCACTGCCGGAGGTGAGCGTGTCATCGCCCTCGTCAGACCCACTGTCGTGGGGTCTCTTGGTGCCCTGCGACGCCATAGAGCACGTGGAGGTCACGGTCTCCATGCTGGCGTCTGAGGCATCACTCTCATCTGAGTGCGGGTCCAGTTTGATTGGCACCTGGTTTTGTGGTGCCACGTCAGTGTCCTTCAAGCCCACACTCATGCTCCTTGTCATCCTCTGGTTACCCGCCTTGCTAGCAAATCCACTCGTAATATCCTTATTTAGGACAAAAACCAACTCTTTGGCTTTGCCAGCGACCACTTTGCCTCCCTGCCGCGGAAACTGCGTTACCGTTTGCTGGACAGGGGGATTGGCAGCTGAACTGCTCTCGCTTGTCATCTTTCACACTCGCCTTCGCAACTTTCGTCTTCTCCTTACCCACTTCTACTCCTGACTTTCCTTTTACAGAAAGAACACAAGATGTGCCCCCCCCCGTAATACGAGGGGCAGACTGCCTCCCCCGAAGGAGAAACAGTGCGGGATTCCCCAGCTGACACAGTCAAGCTGGAACCCGCCCGGGGATTCTTTTTCATGTTGCGACTATCCATAATGTTAATCCTCACCAAACGTCAAATGAAGAAAAGAAGGCGAAAGGTTATAAATATGACAGGATAGGATATGATAACTCAAAACTCAAAACGAACAAGATTACAAACAACGAAATAAAACCAAAAGATAGTATACATATTTATAACACATATAAATAAAACCATATTAAGATAGATATTATATAACAGATGGTGCCGCTCTCAGTAATGCCTCTCCCCGCGGGCCCGCCCGGCATGGGAGGCCCTGGCCGGTATGGCCCCACGGATCCTGGAGGCACGCAAGCCCCCTCACCACGGCAAGGTGGCAGCACAGTTGAGGGGGAAAACGAAACCCCTGCTTTAGGTATAACCTGTATCGCTGGGGCAGTTTACAAACATGTAATTCACGAACACAAATGACACCCAGACTCCGAGCAAGTGCCTCTGGTTTAGACAAAGACACTTGCCCGACCCCGGAATCGAACCCGGGACCCGCTGATCCAAAGGCAGCACCTCTAACCCCTAGACCAACGAGGCAGTTTGATAATGAGACTCACCGTACATGCCGAAGATCCCCACCCTCGTCAGTTCAAGGCTGCAGTCGATGTCGTTCGAGTTGCTACAGTACATGGGCCGGTGCCCGAACAGTATGATCCAGGGCCTCTTCGCCCTGGAAACATCAACTTTATGGTTAAAAAGATAAAGGTTTAATTACCATAAGTCTGATCGACATTTTGACCGTATGGTTCGTAAACGAAGCCTTTGGGCAAGTTTCTGTGAGCCAGGGACCTATTTGTATTCCAGCAAGGTTTAAGGTACCAGCATATATACTAGATCGTCGACACAGCCCATAAAGACCCACTACCGAGTCGGGTTTCCTCCAAATTTATGGAAGGAAATTAGCCGTTTGCACAGGGTTTGTATCAAATTGTCCCCATCTTGCGGCTAGGTAATCTGCCTCTTGCGTTAATTTAATTGCCTCTTACAACATCCTCAGGATGGTATGGGTTGGTGAGATTGTGTACCACACGGAATAATTCCATATACCAGATAAGCCTGCAACTTGAGTCGTGTTGTGTTCCTGCGCATAACTCTACCAGGGGAAGTATGTATGTTGTTGGCAGTGGAAGGAACCCAAGGTTCCCTGGGTCCAATGACCAAAGTCTATACTTTTACAGGGTCCGCAATTGTTATCAATAACCTCATCACTCTCTTTCCGTGGTTATGTGAGAACTTCCTACAAGCTCAAAGCCATCCCAATGGGGAACATGTCCCACGACCCTATACAATATCATGTCAGCCTAGTGGTACAATCATACCTGTTCTCCGGAGAGTTGGCTGTCTCCAAGTCCTTCTTAAGCCACTCGTACTGGTTCACGATGAGTTTCAATCCGTACTGGAGGAAATAGTAGACCTCCGTGGAGATGGAGACGAAGTGGACCGGGCCTAAGTCGAAGCTGTAGAAGAGGCTGCGGTGCGTTGGTGCCCCCGGCATCGAGAACCGGTTGGCGTAGTTGCTGAAGTTACTGAGAAGAGAGTCAAGGGCACACCTAATTCTGCATGTTCTATGTATTTTTTATTATTTTATGTTGGGCCGTCACTTCACAGACCCTTACAGTTAGTGTGGGATTTGGTTCCAAAATCATTCCTTACAGACAGACAGCCGCACACTTACAAACATTATCCTACTAACATCATAATTATGAAAGTACCCAATCAACTATTCATTACGTCCTAAGCAACAATTTATAAATCGTTGTATTGCGTTAAAATGGAAAAACCTTTATCGTCTACTAAAGGCTCGCCCGGCTTCACACGGTTATTTTACAAAAATCTCAAAAATGTGTTATAGTTAGATAAATGGTATCACACATCCTATACAATATCACATCTTTATAAATTACAGCATAAGTACATTCTGATCTGTAAGCTATATTATTGTAAAGTTTCATCAAAATCCATTCAGTAGTTTTCGCGTGAAAGAGTAACAAACATACATCCATACAATCTTACAAACTTTCACGGTTATAATAATAGTAGGATTGGCAAAAAAGGAATTAATCCAATTTGGTATAAAGCTTTGAACTAAAATGACAGTTAACAAAATGTACTAACTATTTCTCCTCGTGGTTCCCCGGGCAGGTCATGTAGGGTATGTTGGAGGCCAGCGGCTGGATTTGCCTCATGAACTCGTCCCCCACTAGCGCGTTCTCCGAGTCCATGTCGTAGGCAAAGTCTCCCACGTGGAGGATCACATCGAAGTGGCCGCGCTGCGCTTCATCTTGCAAGTACGAGAGCGACTGTCCTCGACAGAAAAGAGCAGAATCGCCGGAATTATTGCGAATAATTTGATGGTTATTTATATTATTTTTTAGTTGTTTATTCAATACATTTTACAATAGTATTAAAATACAACCTTCTGCCAAACTGCTTAACTGTTTGTCGGCAGTGTTCTCTCATGTAGATTTTGTAAAAATTAAATTAAAAATTTAAATAAACCCCCGATAACCTTTAAAAAGTAAAAAATAAAAATAAATACCTACTTCGCGTTGGGGGACCACTCCCACTTATTTATTACCTGACCCCTGGACCCCAACGCGAAGTATTTATTTTATACTTTTTATAGGTACATACTTATTATAATGTAGATTTTGTTAAATTGCACGTGATGCGCTTTCATTTGCGACCCCACTCGATTATATTTGCAGACATTCGGTTATTCTTCCCCACTTTCACCCCTCATAACTTTTAAACGGCTCACCCGATTTTCATTCAACATGTCTAAGAACACTCGCCCGTAACTCACCTTTCATACAAAAAAAACTTTATTGAAATCGCTTCATCCGTTCGCGAGCTACAGTGCCACAGACAGACAGACAGACAGACAGACCGACAGACAGACAGACACGTGAAACTTATAACACCCCTCTTTTTGCGTCGGGGGTTAAAAAATGCCGCTTTGACGCTGGCAGCAGAGGAAAAGTCTCCACTTTCCCTCTCTTTTATTTGCAAACACCAAAGGATGTTTACGTGTTTATATGAAAGACTTTTTCACTGTTAAGTAACACAAATAGTCCGGGATCCCCGGTACATTGTTTTCACTTGATTACTATCAAGCTAATTTTTCGTGAGTAGCTTCATTTTCATGAGACGCCCAACATTTTCTTGTCGACAACTCTTGATTGTGGTAGCTAACAGAGGTAGCAAGGGTGAAATATGTTGATTTTATGATTCAAAAAAATTTATTACTAACCGGGTGCTTTTTGGTATATCTGATGATAATTATCTAAATTATTCGAAAATGTATTTGTCCTACAAAATGTGTGGTTTGATCAAAGAGTCCTCCACCTCCAATATGTATGGATAACGAGGTCTAATAAAATATTTTTCATCCATTAAACATATCGGTGGTCGTTGTATAGCGGGATCCGTATATGTACTATATAAAAAGTTTCGTACACTATAAAACGAAGTGGATTCATTTTATGTTAAAAATACTTAATTTTTTACGTTTTTACAGAGTCAGAAGACGAGGAAAATGAAATAGATGAAAATGACAGTGAGGATACTGAAAATTTATCAGATGAATCTGATGAATATACATTTTTTTTTAAGTAAAGGTTATTTAAGTTAATAAAAAAGATGTTTTCACTGTATCATAAGTTATAAGTAGGAAAACGAAAAATGACAATTTCTGTCGGACTCATGATACATACCTGTTTTTTTGTAGGAATTTGTATCATTTGGGCAGAGAATACTAACCTATCATGTAAAATTGGTGTCCTACAGTTAGTGATGACAAAATGGGTCTTGTGGTATTACCAATTTCTGAGTGTAGGACCGGGATAACGTACCACGCAACTTGTAGTACAATATGACGGTTAAATAATATAAATATTTACTAAGTAAATAAAAAAAAACCAGCGGGTTAGTAATAATTTTTGATGACCTCATTATCGATACATATTGGAAGTGGAGGACTCTTTGATCAAACCATACATTTTGTAGGACAAATACATTTTCGAATAATTTAGATAGTTCTCATCAGATATACCAAAAATCACCCGGTTAGTAATAATTTTTTTAGACTCATTAAATCAACATATTTAACCTTTGCTACCTCTGTTAGCTACCACAATCAAGAGATGTCGACAAGAAAATGTTGGGCGTCTCATCAAAACAAAGCTATTCACAAAGATTCAGCTTGATAGTAATAATTTTTTTTCTATGATCTGTAGAACAACTTTTAAGTGTAGGACCGGGATAACGTACCACGCAACTTGTAGGACAATATGACGGTTAAATAATATACATATTTATTAAGTAAATAAAAAAAAACCAGCTGGTTAGTAATCATTTTTGATGACCTCGTTATCCATACATATTGGAGGTGGAGGACTCTTTGATCAAACCACACATTTTGTAGGACAAATACATTTTCGAATAATTTAGATAATTATCATCAGATATACCAAAAAGCACCCGGTTAGTAATAAATTTTTTTGAATCATAAAATCAACATATTTCACCCTTGCTACCTCTGTTAGCTACCACAGTCATGAGTTGTAGACAAGAAAATGTTGGGCGTCTCATGAAAATGAAGCTACTCACGAAAAATTAGCTTGATAGTAATCAAGTGAAATCAATGTACGGGGGACCCCGGACTAAAAGTCAATGAGTGTTTGCGTAATTCGTACTTAAATATAATTTCCAAAAAACACAATCTATAAAAAACGGTCTCCAGACATATGTATAATACATCCATAACATCATAGAGATAGATTGATAAATTGTAAGGTTCATCATTGCACCCGTGCGAAGCTGGGGCGGGTCGTTAGTAACGAATAAACTAAAAAAAATATGTTTTCCAATAAATAAATAAATAAACTCAAAATTCCTAGACCGAATAAAACACCAATCACAAATAATAGTGATTGGTGTTTTATTACCCACATTATCGCTGACTAACATACTGAGCAGCCGTGATATGCACGCGTTTGAGCCCACGCCGCGCGCATAAGCTGGTATCTATTATGGCGGATATCACATTGACTCACGTGTGCGTTTTTACTGCCCATGTCCCCATAAATGGCAGCGCGGACTGCCCAATCCTGGCCAGCGGGCGGGGTCTTGAACCAGAGCTCTTCGGACCAGCCGTACACCGACCCGACATGGTACACTGGGGAGAACACGTGACAATACTTTCATGTTTTTTTGGTCCAGAAATTATTTGGAGGGTCTGGTCACATCCTTATCATCATCAGCCCCCTGGTGGTATTTTATCAAAATATATTAATATACAACTGCTGACCCCGTAAACGTTTTTTTGCCACATAAATAATATAATATTGTTATTAAAAAATTGGGGATGATCGTAGAGGGGTGAAAATTTATGGTGACTCAGTAGTCAGATTCATAGAACACATACCCTCAACCCTTTAGGTCTTGCGGTTGCCGTGGAGGTAGGCTGGAGATGCGAAATAGGCCGACAAAGTAACCGCACCAGAAAATTAAGGCAATCCTAAAACAAACTGGTCTAGTAGCATATATTCCCTGACTAACTTAGAGTAGACTTGAGAATACGCAAATGATTAGGTTACATGATGATGATTAAAATATATGTATATTATATTTAATAGCATGATTTGTTAGCTTAATAACTGTTTTTATCCAGCTGAGGCTATTGACCTGTAACAGTTGGAGTCGTTACACGGGCTAAAAAGATAATTAATTGTGCTATGTTATTTTATTCGTGTAACTAAATAAAAGCAATCATCCAACATGTACGTGTGGTGACGGATTTAGAATACATAGTGTCACCACCCCATTCCATACTGAGGGTGTCGTAAGAGCCGACAAAAGGAAATGATAAGGCCGAAAACCTAGCCGCAAGAGAAAGAAAACTTGAAACGAAATCCTGTGACAACCCGTCTGACCGGCGTTGCACAGTAGGCTAATTAACCTGTCTGTAACGAGGGGAGGCCCGACTCAGCAGTGGTCATTGATGGGCCGAGTAGTAGTAGATCCAACATGACAAGACATATCTTTGTAGTGATGTATTTACAATACATAGTGGCACCACATCCTATCCAAGTGCCAGATAAACCAAGCATAGGACGACTTCTTCTCTACGAAATTTGAGGATTTGATATTTGTACTAAGAGGATTTGCTAAGCTGCTCAAAAATATGAAATCTGGTACCGGAACATGCAAATTTCACTTGTTTACCTTAAATTGGACTTTGCCATCGTCACCTATAATCGTTATTGGTGATTTCTCAGCAATCAATTTTGAATGTGAATAAAAAGAACCTAGCCTATATTTCAATTCAGATCATACTCTATGTGTGCCAGCTTTTATCCCAATCTTTGCTCCTGTCACATATATAACAATAAGATACTTACCATACACTGTGTTATACTTCAATCCGTTCAACACCACAGTGTGGACGTATTGAAAGCGCTGCAGGGGGCCACCGTCCACGAACTGGACCCTGGAGCCTGTCGCCTCCAAGTCCATGGTGTGTTCGCCATACTGCACCCTAGACTCCAAGGTATCGTTGAAGGTCGACCACGTCACTACGATGTCGTTTGTCCTCTCTGGAATATGTGAAACCGCTAACAGCATTACCATACAAATATAATCTTTCTGACTATCTATCAACCACTGATGTTCACTTATTTGAACGAAGTTCCTTATCGCGCATTGCGAAAGGGGGCTAGACCGATAAAAACGACACAAGAACGACAGATTTTCGGCCATATAAAGACGTGCGCGTGTTTCTCTGTCTGTCTCTCTCTCTCATAGAAAGCAAGCCAGTTATTGTTTCGTTTTTCTATTGCGCATTGAACGTGTGGAAGGATTCAGACTTTTAATGTCGTTTCTTTGTCTTTTCAGGTAGCTTAAAATGATTAAAGTTTTTGTACTTTAGCTTGTAACTTCAAGGTCCAGGGTCACGGAGCATGCTCCCGCAATGGGAGTGAATCGTGTGGCCCTGGTTTGGGCAGTCGAGGATCACCGTCGGTTTTAGTGGGTAGGTTGGGGCACAATTTACCATCTTTATTGGCCTCAAGGAATTCACAAGGATTTCCAACATAAAAAATGTTATGACCTCACTAATGATATATGTACATCATTATGCTATGATTTTCTCAACTCTCTCCTCTCACAAGAGATTGATTTTGTCATGCATAACCTCTGGATTTGAAGAGTACATAACTATTATTAAATGTAACCCATTTATCAATTTGTCATGCCCAAGTGCTTATCAACAAAGCCTCGTAATTTAAGTATGCATAATTTGCCACAATAATAAATTATAATACGCAATTATTAAATGATAACTAGCCATTTGTTAGCATGGTTTTTATTGAAAACTTGGACATTCTACAGTGAGTGTAATTTTTGTATTTAGTATCTGTTGACAATTTGAGCACACTTTGAAGGCCAAATATATATTTTTTGTTTTACCCCATTCCATTGTGAGGGTTTCATAGTGTCTGGCTGGCTTGGCACAGTGTTGTTTATGCATCTTGTTTCTGCACTGTAAAAAATCCTTAATAGTAGGAAAACTTAATTTTAATCATTTGGGTGGTACATACATCCTAACATGGCACGCTGTTACATTAGCCAAAGGATGTTTGCAACACATTGTCTTAAAATAAATACGAGGGCAGTTCCCAGTCCCAAGGATACGCCATATTGCCATTAGGATAACCAATTCAAGCATTGCTAACACTTTAAAAGTGATAAGCATGGTACAGGAGGACAAGGATTTCCTTGTACTGCTAACATCATGCTTCGCCTGGTAGAGCTCTGCAATCTTAGTAAAGTGCAGGTTTTTTTTTAATACTTATGGTAAGCAACTACCTTCACCTATGGATGTTTGTAACACTAGAGATGCCACTTTTGTGTAGCCAGCCCTGTAAAATGTGAAAGCATGAAACTTGCAGCAGAGGATTCCTTCAGATGCCAACACCATACTTCCCTAGTCAGGCAATTTGCTATGCCGACTGTGGTGTTCTGTATGTAATCATTGCCTGATTGAATGGTTATCTACTTCCGCAGTTTTCTTAAATCTTTTTACAGTGCAATATAGTTTGTAATAACAAACTATATTGCTCTGTAAATATAATAAATTGTTACATTTCTTTTTGTAATACATATTCTAATCATGAGTATGATCGATGACAAGTGTCGTCAACAAAATAGTAATTACTCTTAAGGACTTACCTCCAAACGCAATGTGGATTTGTTCGGGCTGGCAGTAGGAACAATCGTAATGGTCTCCTGCCCTGCTTATCCTGGCACCACGGCAAACACCGACGAAAATCAAGAAGAAAACAAGCATCATCTTTTTCAAATTGACAAACAACTGTTTCAGTGTCGCAGTGTCTTTTTAATTATTGATCCATGAGTTGTTGTTACGTCCGCATACACTCAAGTAATAAACACCGGGTTATCCGTTATATGCTCGTCGTATGGATAGATTCATTTACAATCACTGACCGTATGTCCCAGCAAATCAAAACACCGATAAAAGTGAAGAGAGAAACCACAAGGCACAAATAAACAAAAACACTAAACAAAAAAAAACCGCTGCGGCAGTGTTGTCATCGGAAAAAAAGACATTTAATTATACCTTATTCAAGATAGCGTGATCGATTTGGCTGATGTCAATCTTTCTGATCGACAAAAAGGTATAATTCCAAACTACGTCGCGGTAATCGGGACCAGTAATGCCGAGGTAGCACTTCTGCCTGCAGCCTACTTCGGAATCATACCTTTACTTTGCAATGGCGAATAGTGGTGGGAAACAGATAATAACTAGTAGTCCAAAAAATAACTGTTTAAAATACTTGTAACTGTGACGAGATGGTATGGGTGTATTATGTGTGAAATTCTTTATCACTTTTTCTTAACTTTTTAAGACAATATTCGAATAATAAACATATTCATTTTGAAATAAAATTCGTTGGCTTTAGGGCATTGAAATTTAACACTTTTACAACTATTATTTTCTTATCTTTTTTGTTTACTTTCATGGTCCGAACCACCTATTTAAATTTGGCGGAAGGTCAAAAAAGAACCCTGAAATATTAAATAGGAACTTATTAAGGATATTGGCCCGCCATCGCTTATCTACCCAATGTTTTATATGTCTAGTGCAAGAATTTCACACATAATACACCTACGCCAACTTGTCACTGTTACAAGTATTTAAACACGTTATTTTTTGGACTACTAGATATTTTCTGTTTCCCATCACTAGCCCGTCTGTCAAATCGATCAAGCTATGTTGGGGTATATACGTATTTATTTATATTGCGTTTGCAACACGCTTTTATTAGCTTGACCTATGATGAGTATGTATGTAGTATAAAACGGAATCTATAAACTTCATTTTCACCTACTTCTAGGAGTCTGATTAACTTGAAAATTTGCACAGTGGTCAAAGGCCGATGACAATACAATAATCTCTTAGCTTTACATTAAAGCCCTGACTGGGATAAACAGGATAAAAACAAATATATTGTCATCTCGAGGCAAAATGAATATGTAGTGTTTAGTGTATATAAACTATAATGTGTAATAATTGACTGCCTTGTTGGCCAGGGGTCAAATTAGCACTCTTTGGACCAGGAGGCCTCGGTTTGATTCCGGGGTCGGGCAATTGTTTTTGTGTAAACCAGAGGCATTTGCACTGAGCAAGGTGCATGTCACGGGTTCGATCCTCGCACGGAAGAAATATCTGTACGACCTACAAGTATTTGTTCCGGGTCTGGGTGTTTTCTATCTATAATATGTATGTATTTACAAAAAAAAAATGTATATATGTAGTTTATCAACCATCTCGTTACCATAACACAAGCATTAAGTTGCTTAGCTTGGGACGAGATGGCGTTGTGTGAAATGTCCAAGGATATTTATTTATTTATTTCTGTTCGTGAATTTCATGTTTGTAATCTGCCCATGCGATACAGGTTATACCTATAAATAACATTTTAATCAACATACAACCTAGCGCGAATCGGCAAGCGTAGTGTGGGACGGCCCTCTGCTAGATGGAGCGACGATCTGCGAAAGGTTGCGGGCAGCAGCTGGATGCGTCAAGCTGAAGACAGGGCGCTATGGCGCTCTTTAGGGGAGGCCTATGTCCAGCAGTGGACTAATGTGGGCTGATGATGATGATGATGACAACCTAGCACTGACCTGCAAATTGCAAAAAAACGTAAGAAAATTTGAATTTCGCGGGCTACCCTGGAACATTCACCTTTAAACTAACTTAGAAATATATTTACAATTTGTATTATTATGTTTTAGGCGTAATTGAGTTAGGGTTTATATTTATTTTTGTGAGTTAGTAACTCTTGTGAAAACATTTTGATGTTTTAAATAAACTTACAGCCTAAATTGAGAACCTCCTCCTTAAATGAAGCCTGTTAAAAACAACTGACCCCGCCACGCTTTGGTCTGGCTAGCATATTGGCTCTTGTCTTGGCTCATCCTGGCGTAAACTTTTAATTTATGCCATATTGAACCCCTTCAAGTCATATCTTTGTTATCAAAAGTTACATATGTCAAGTCTATAGATGTAAGGCCGGTATAAAACCAATTAAATCAATCGGTTTAAAACGAAAAAACCGGATTTAAAACGGTTGGTGTTGACTGTTGACGACTATATTTTTCTTAAAATATAACCACATTTTCTTAATATTCCGACGAAGGAATAGAACGGAGTAGGTATATATACCTATAAACTGTAAAATGAAATGTGTGATACCTATGCGCGCACGGGCGACATTTTGTCTGTCGTCTGATCTGTTACAAGTCTATGTATGTGTGCGTAATATTATTTATTAATAAGTATAGTATTGTAATGTAGATAAAAGTATAAACTAATTAACTAAAACGAAACGTAACGTCAGGTGACCAAATATTTTCGATAATGAAGTGTAGTTCATTTAATTTAGTAGGCGAGTTTTAAATCGTCTAAAACGATTTATTTGGGGTTTTAAACCGCCTCATTTGGTTTTAAACGTTTAAAATCGGTCTTTTTACATCTATAGTCAAGTCGGTACCCCTCTATCTCTATCTCATCTTCTATCTCATTCATTCCCTCATTCACTTTTCAAAGTACGAAGTTGATTAAACTTTTCTGTTCTCTACTTACTAATTTACTAATTTTAATAATTTACTAAGTTAGTAATTTACTCCTAAACAAACCTTGACCTGGCAATAACGATCAAAGAAATAAAGTTTTATCCAATTTGGTGTAGTGTGGTCGCTATGTTATACGTTATGCGACTACATCCATTTGAGCAATGAATCGCTGAAATGTAATCGTGTTTTGAAAATTACAGAGTACCTACCTACATAATATTTGTTTAAAAACATCTGTTAACGATTTAAGCTTGTTAAAACATGATAGGTATAGTGGATTAGTTTAAAATGAACCCATAATTGGGTGACAGTGCCAGGTAAAGCGTCCAAGTCCATAAAAATAGAATACGGTCGGACCAATAAGAAACTTCATAGAAAATCATACTACCCATTAACCGATCGAAATTCAAATTCTGATAAATGTTACAAATGACTGAAAAATACAAACTACCTACCTATATAACCTACGTATTCTTTCATGTGCTTAAAATATTTGTGTGTGTGTTTATTTTATTAAATAATCAGCATTCAGAACTCTAGTAAGTTCCAAAATTGTGCTTGTGATAATATTTGCCGTGCTTTATCCTACAAAACACTGTAGGTACTGCTACTTTTCCCGTAAATACTTGTACCAACTTTGGCATTGACCAACTTACTAATTTGCAAATAGTATCGCTGGAGGAATACAAATCAGCTAGTTCTAGACGCGGATCAATTGTGAGGTACCAAGGGAAAAAGGTAAGTACATAGTTTTTTTTACTAGACGCGATGTTATATGTCAACATCGAAAGAAAACGTTCTCACAATTAGTCGATCGTTTATTTTATGGTATCGCGTTATCAATACAAACCATAAATAAATTTGAAGGAACTGTACAAGATATAGTTCATTCATATTTGTAAATTCTTGATGATCATTATCGTCTCAGCCCATTAAAGACTCATTGTTAATGTATATCAGTGTGGTCAACATAGTGTCACCACACCATTCCATCCTGAGGGTGTCGAAAGAACCGACACATAGACCGATAACCATAAACTTGATACGAAACCCTGTGTCAACCCGCCTGGCCAGCGTGGCACGGTAGGCTAATTACCCTTCATGTAACTGGAGGAGGCCCGACTCAGCAGTGGGTCATATATTGGCTGAGTAGTAGTAGTACATAAATATATAATAAATCTTATACATACTCAATTTGAACCCCCACCATCTTTAGGGTGTCGTAAAAGGCGACTAAAAGAACGCAAGGGGCCAATCACATAGTCCCAAGAGAAGGAAAACTTGATACAAACCCAGTGCCAATCTGTCTTGCCAGCGAGGGACAGTTGGCTAATTTTCCACCATAAATTTGGAGGAGACCGACGATACTCAGTTTGATAGCAGCAATATCTCTTGTATTAAAGGAAGTAGTTTGAATTATTGTTACTGAATCGTAAAATGCGGTAAAATCCAAACATAATTTGGACTGCAGTATAACGCGAGCGTAGCCGAGGGCAGCAACAATAATAAATTGAAATTAAAAACTTTTTAACGGATTTATCGCGTGTATATTACATTATTTAATTCGCGACGTTTCGAATGCTTTGCAGCAGTCGTGGTCGCGGGAGAGACTAGATGACAGTTGTCTTCAAATTCAACAATCCGTTAAAAAGTGTTTAATTTCAATGTGTAATAATCGAGAAACCTGGAACCTAAGAAATCAACATAAATAAAAATAGTCAGTTAAAAAAAATACAACTTTTTCATTAACATCTATATTTTCATTTCAGTCGTATCATAATGCAAATATTACATAATCACAACAGCTAAATGGCATATAAAACATATTAAAATATTATGTACACATGTTACACTTATCTAACTTTAACAATATAATGAATGCATCAACTGATTTGTACTCACGGTGGATGCGTAAATTTAACGATAACTCATGCCTATTTCCTATCGCCAAGTCTTATACCTCTTACATCCCATATTTTAATAATTGACACAGGTTCATAATCGTGAGATCTCGTTAGTGGTTTTACCATAACTTTCATGATCCACAAATCTATATGACAAATTATATTAAATTCTAAGTTGTTAAGGAACTTGCAATACTATACTTTTAACGTAAATAAACTGCTAAGGCACGGCTTACGGTTAAGCAATAGCAATTAGAATGGACCACTATTCTCCCCTTCGCTTTTAGTAGGCTTTTTGTAGTCTAAACTCATTTCACCTTCGCTTCTTAATGGCAATATACCCGATTGTACATCACTGTGCACAGTACTCGATGAATAGGTCGACTCTGAACTTGAGAGGAAACGATCACTCCTGAATTTACTCCGTATTTTATATGTTATCTCTCCCAAACTACTTATTTCGGACGAATCAGCGTCTACGGAACTTGTGCTGGAACTTAAACTGACCACTTTTCTAGGTTTACTCCTGTCTGATTTTTGCGGAGTCACTTCCAAATTTTGAAGGACCTCACGAGATGTTTGCGGTAGGCGCAAACAAAATCTTGGTGAAGATAAGTTGATTGAAATACCCAAGTCCTCTTCACCATCTATTTCAACATTCATGTCATCCTCGTTTGTGGCGAAAATTAGTGGACTAGTTTGACTGTTTACAGCTAAAACAGCAAAGGGGGATGTAGTTCTAGTCTTGGTGTTTGTAGGTGACGTCATGGCGTGTTTTGTGTGTGCCGGTGATGTCTGAGTATTTTTCTGTGACGACGTCACATTTTGCTTATTGTCAGTTTCTTTCGATGTTGATGGCTTACTTACGTTCTTCTCTAATAGGTCTCCATACTGTTCAATTATTAGGTTTTTAATAAATTCTTTTTCAATTTTGAACATTTTCTCAATTTCTGCTATAGGGTCTGCAGCTGGCCAGAGGTCGTTGTGATGAATATTAATACTGTTTCTAGGGGATGTTTGGGTTTCCTTAGGGGTAATTTTTTGAGAGGAATGACTTTGAGTAGCATTATCCTGTGTGTCAACCGAGTGTACGAATTCGAATACATCAACAGAATCTTTAAACGACAGATTAAGAGTATTCGTGTACGTTCTGTTAGGATTATCTATTTCTGATGTACTTGTCGGTTTATTGTCAATGTCAACTTTGTTAGTTTCGTCACTATGACTATTGTTAGCACTTTCGGACTGTGTATTATTTGATTTACAAATTTTGGATTTTTCTGCATAATCGCTGGATTTGTCGTCCTCAAAGTCATCTGCATAACTATCATCGTCATTATCTTTCTGTTGCAAATGACTTTTTCGTTCAGTATTTGATTTCTTAAGATCTTTTGATAAAGTTTCACTTACTGTCCTTTCTATGTCAATAACCTCTTGGAGCAAATTTTCATCAGATGTCGTAAATATTTTTGGACTGTCTCTACCCTTATGTTTTCGCTGACTACTCTTACTAAAAGAGTTCTCTCTACTATTTAAAATTCTATCCAACAAAGGATTCAGCGGAATTTCGTTTCTATTTGAAATATTTGATATCTCTTTTTCAATGTCACTAGCTCGGACTCCACCAACTGTAAGTTTAGAGTATGGTATGTACTCGGCATTATTTAAAATGTTTGTTTTATTAGAAGTGCATTCAGGAATTCTTTTTCTAAGCGCGGGTTTTATTTTGGACTTATATTTGTTTTTCCTACTATGTCCAGAGACTGTCCCATACACAGAATTCAGTTTCCTCTTCCACTCGTCCAAATGGAAATGTTGTCGTTTTTCCGGTTCAGTTTTACCATTGCTACGTATTGTATTTTGTGAACGTTTGATATCACTAGTGATATTCTTTTGTGATTTTACTTCAAGGGGCTTTTCACAATGATTATTGTCAGTTGACTCACTACTTTCGCCAGTGGACAATTTAGAGACTTTTCTTACTATTGGCTCGCTTCGTGTAGGGTATGATACTGGCACGTAATCTATTATTTGCTTTTTGGGTACATGGGGACTATTATCGTGTTGCACCGAAATAACAGATACGTTTTTCTTCACAATATCGCTTTTGTTTTGGGTTTCATTATTATTAGGTAAAATATCGAACTGAAAAACTTTTTGTGGTTTCAATTCACTTCTTATATTTATACTTGGCATCGCTTGAATATGTAACATTTTGCGTGGTAATTCAATTTTAGGTTCCGTATACTTATGAGAGAACTGATTATATGCTATTAACGGCGCGGTAACAACTTTACCGTTATTAAGTGTTTCAGTCTTCGTTCCATTTTTATCCCCATTTATATTTATTAGTCTAGGGCGTGTCATCTCTAAATTCTTTACTTTAGGCTTGGGAGGAATCTGTGCAGTGTTGTTAAATTTATTGGTAACTTTTGCTGGTATTGTTGATACAGTTCTGTTTTGGGTAGTGATGTTGTATCTCTGTTTCTGTTCAGGTCGAGACGTTTTTTCGATCATTTTGTACCCATGGAACTTGGCGTTAACAGCTTCTTCGATATGAACTTTCTCATTGAATTCTTCGTCTAGCGGCGTGGGCGTCATTTGGACCTGCACGCCTGGATCATGAAATTTTGACAGTTCCCCGGAGAGTAGCTTCAGGTCGTCCGCAGTTGATTGCAGCATTTCATGCAACTTTCTTAATATTACTTCGTCCTCTGGCCTTAAGGTTGGTTCTGTGTTCCAAACTTCATCTATGATGTTAACCATTTCGAATTTTTTGCTGCTCTCAACCTGTAATAAACAAAAGAACTAGTTAATGAAAAATACGTACATTCGTATTATTCGGAAAAATAAATGGGAAACCACCATTGAAGAAATAGAAAAAAGGCGGCAAATACCGTTTTAATCCATATTATTCAATGTTTTTTTTAAGAAACCTATTTATAAGGTTATAACTAGGTTTCTTAAAAAAACAGGTATCGCGGGGGCAATTTACAAACTTGTAATTGACGAACACAAATGACACCTAGACTCCGAGCAAGTGCCTCTGGTTTAGACAGCCACTAGCCCGACCCCGGGACCCCTTGATCCAAATGCGGCACATCTAACCCCTAGACCAACGAGGCAGTACAAGCAAATTTGGGGCATTTTTGTTAATATGATAGATCTAATGATACTTGCCAAATATCGATCGACGGGGTATCGCGTTGCAGGGGCCCTCATCTGTTCGTGAGGCACAGTGGCTCTGGCATTCTGTCCGTCGTTGAGCCGCCCCGATCTGGAAAAATATAAAATTTAAAATAAATCCACCTGATAGTAAATCAGCAACATCGACGATACGATAATTATTAATTCGATCACACAGTTTTCTAGTAAACAACTTGGCGGCCACGTAATTTGAAATCAGAATGGCAGACCGTTTTCAATTCGACATCGTTTTCGAAACATATCTATGTAAAGCGCCTCGTCCACGATAGATTAAAATTGCGGAGAGCGACTCTCATATGGCAATTTACGACGTGTACACATTAGCGAGCCTACCCTAGCTAATGTGTCACTACAGTCTACGTAGACAGGCTCGGCTACTCTCGGAAGGCGTCGAGGACGCAGGTACGAGAGCGAGACAAGCGAAACGAATAGAGAGCTCTCGAATTATCTACAAGTCATAGATTAGTCTAGCTATAGTAGTATTTTAATTTAGACGTACTCAACTGACTTTTGCTGTTTTATATGTATATCTAGTGTACGAGCAGTGTAGTGTACGCAGCCCTACGATTGGGCTAAAAACTGAAATAGGGCGCTCTATTGATGTCTACGTGTACGTAGAAATTGGAGTATAGATTAGATTTGTTGTGAAGCTGTCAAGCTCTATTCTCTCTGCGTGGACGACGCGCTTAAGATTTGCACCGAATTGTTTTTCACATAGGACCAAGATACATAATTTCAACAGCCCAGTTCAACCAGGTGTCGTGAGAAGCGACTAAAGGAACTAATTGGACTGAAAATGTAGTCGTACCAAAATTTTTTTTTACGTTGGAAATGCCCGTGGTTTGCAAGCCCTGGCGTAGCCCTAGTTATGTGTGACTCCGGGGCGCGGAAAGATGGTAATTTGTCACCTGGCTTACCCACTCAACCAACGGCGTTCCTCGGCTGCCCGACAATGGCGCCTCATTTGCTGTTAGCGGCGACAGCCATTCGTGGATGGGTTTGTGTGTCTACACAATCCCCTCCACCAACAGCGTGAGTTATTTGATATATGCAGGTTTTGAATAGGTACATAGTTCCACGGAACCCGAACACCGAAAGTTTAACAGGGTGCTGCTTATAGCATAAAATCTATAGTAGAAACGTAAATATCAAATCCAGTGACAATCAGTCTTGCCAGCGATGCAGAGTTGTGACCTCCCTTTGTCCAAATGAAAGAGAAGTAGTTTGTGACCTATTTGAGCAATCTGTCATCCACCGATGTGAATAGACTAGAGTGCCTCGAAGGTGAACCAATAATGTATTCAATGAGGTCAATATTTGGTTAGCGGGTTTAGGATGCATTCACCATACTATGAATCGTTTTTGCAAAAACACTTCGGCGGAATAATACAAGAGAGCACTCGCATGTGTGTACACGGTTACAAATAGTAACCAAAAACAAGCGGCGCGCCTCGCGCACGCCTTTGTTTGCGTAGTGTTCACGCCGTCAAATAGCGGATAGCGTGCGCGATTGTCGATGTGAAGACTTTACACCAGCATTTAGTATGCTTTTTGCCTTTTTCCATGTAAGTATCAAATGTTAGTTGAAAACTGAGTCAGTCTTATATTGATGGGTACAGGTATCAATGTGTGATATAGGTCATTCAAACTAGGCCAAACAAAACAGACAACAAATCTTTCGCTCTCTATCTTTGGGATATATTCAAGTGATGTATTAAAAATAAATATTGTTATACTCCACTTAATTAATTAGCTTGTAACATAAAATTAGTTCTCTCGCGCGACAAACAACAAGGAGCTGATTATTTTGTCATTTAATTAAAAAACAGAAATTCATAGGGAGCAAATCTCATAACCGCTAATTGTAGTAGTTATCAAAGATCTTGAACCAAAATCTATCCTGAGCAAAAGTCCGGTTTTGGATCTCTTTCGTCACGCGATTGGTTGATGACATGCGCGAACTTTGCGCCACCGGCTTGTGGTTCAATCTGTTTTAATCATGCGTGGTTGGTATGGTTTTACAGACAAACGCATCGATTGCAACCAGTCACTCACACTTGAACACCAGCCTACGCACGCGTCTTACGTATCTTCGGTAGTTGCATAGTAACGTCGAAACATTGATATCCGCATTGGATGATCAGTCTAGAAACGCATAGAAAACAAAGAACGCATAGATTTCAATGTCAACAATATTTTACATAAACATACACACAAACCGAAGGTATAATACAGCTTCGGTTTGAAGGTAGGAAAAGGAGGGCAGTAGGAAATAAAAAGCTTAAATATACAAAATCACATCAATTGTATTTCACCAACATTACATTTACGTCTTAATCGAAGCATTTCACTTGCTGCTTACAGAAAAAAAGAGACAAGTCTCAAAATTGTTTTTGTGTCGACGTCCAATACAGGATCGACATCTACAGGCCTATGGGTAGAGGCGGACAAAAGTTACACTTACTTGTTAAATGTGTGTCGACACAGCAACTTGTACAAAAACAACATTTATTTAGTACAATTTTTGAAAAATGTTCCATTGAAGATATTAAATTAGGAAATGATATATTTTACTTTATAATACGTCTATACAGACATTTAACAAATAAGGAGTTATTTTATAAAGTAAAACGCACATTTGTGCTCACGATATGACGCTAACGACGTCGCTATCCAGCGAGGGACTGCCGGACTCGGCCAACAAGGCCGACTTTTCACTGACAACACTACTTTATCAATTTCGAATCTATCAGAATCGTGACGATAAAATCGATTAAAATCAATAAGAAAATCAACACAAATATGTTTATGATACTATAATAATTTGTTCACTATAGAAAACGAATAGGATTTTTGAGCCTTTAAATATTGTTAATAAAACGTTAAGCACAACAAACAACAAATTTTAGCACTTCCATAAGTTAAAGGGAACCGACATATCCACTTAGATCGAATCCTATTAATACTGGATCAATAGCCAATCCGAGGCTATCTAAATTATTTACAGTTACAAAGTATATACAATGTACTCATATGTACAGAAATAACAGCTAAAATAAATAATCGACACATATCAATTTCATTGTATGTTTCAACTTGTTTAAAGACAGATTTGTCTATATTTAAATAAAAGCTATTGGATTAGACTGAGATAGATGCGATTAAACTGTACAATGAATTAATTACAAAGATAATACGACACAGAAGGAGAATCACTCCTGCCATACATAGCGAATAATCAGCTTCTAAGAAAGGCATGATGAAATGCTTCCTTCACAAAACGCAGTATCCCCCAATGCCCTAAATGCAACAGAAAATTGCAATCAATGGTCCACGTCTGATAGCTTTCGAAACTGACGTACACTACGAATCGTTTAAACGTTACACTGACATATATAATGATAATTATATAATGATTACTTCACTTTATACAAATATAGCAGCGAGTTTTAAGAGTTCCTATAAAGGCCGCGTGTTCGCGGTTCTGACAATTTGACATTTCACAAAATGACTAGGTACGCCTCCCTTCAAGTGTAAAGCGATCTCGCTATAGTCGCCACGATCCTACACCGCCGCAGCAAGGTGACGCTCTTTCTCGAGTGCGTCGCTTGCTCAACCCACGAGTCCCAACCCCAAGCAACGTATTAACTTATTCGTATAACACAATGAACTCAACAGACGCGACAAAACCTGTCAATCGTCATACTAGAATGTTGTTATATTTCCAATGATACGATATTGCGAAAACATAAAAGAAAATAAACCCACTAAGCGGCAGTTCGTCGCCCAATGCGACACAGTAACGGAACTCGAGCCACTCTGAATAAATCGCTATTAAAATAAGACTATTTCGCATGCGCTGTATGAGATAATTACAAATATACATCAAGCTACGGTCTGTACAGGAGCGATACGCTTCCGATCCCAGAAAACTACATTTTTACTTTGGACTACATAAAATATGTCATGATTATTACATCGTATAATACTCGTACAGCATAAGAATCACATAAATAAATGCCATGTTCATTATGGTTTGGGGCCTAAGGTAACTAAGGAAATGGCATCTGATAAGACGTCGCACCGCGGCGTCTCCCTCAGTAATGTTCGTCACATTCCAATTGAAAACGTCGTTCGCTCGTCACGACATTCGTGAATCGCGTCGAAGCCCAAGTTATCGAATGAGCGAGCACCGAACTCCGTGCACCGCGCTGTATGTCACGCGCTTACCGTCGACATACGAAAATAAATAAAATCACAGGCGGTACGCAGAGTACGGTGCCCATCGATAGTCCGTCGCCGGCTACTCAATAGCCCCACATCGGGACATCTGACGAGCTCAGGTTAAAAGTAGTCTATTTACAAAGTTATATACAAGTGATCGGTTCGTACGGCGAGGCCTTGCCTCGCCCCGCGGAGCCGCGCGCCCTGGGGCGCTTGCAGCCGCATGCCGCGGTACAACTCCTCCCGTTTCAAAACGAGAGGGACAAGAACAACATTCGGGACGCGGTAGCGCTGCCCTAGGTCTCTCGCTCCTTCTTGGGCTTGAACTCCTCGCCCAGGATTGTTGCGATTTCACCCTGCATAAACGCCCACGGCACCGTTGAGTTGGCCAGCGGACACTTTTCCCCGCTCGGACAGTATACCTGAGGCAGATAGAAGGCTCTGGTAAGTTTAGAGGCGCTACGTTTGATTTTAGGTAAGTATATGGCATAATCACATCACTTATGTAAAGAAGGGTGAATGAAACGCACCTCTGATCCTTGCTGTCTCTTGATAGAGTCTCTGGAGCAGGGGAAGCAGAACTTGTGGTGCGGTTGGCTCGGGCACTGCACGAAATGCGTGTCCTCCAGCCGCTCCTGGCACAGCGTGCACTTCAGGAGAGGCGCGGGGGTGGGTGCCGCGGCGTCCGCGCTCTCGCCGGTTTCAGTCGACGACACCGATGTCGTCGACGACACGTGTCGGGAGCCCGACGACCGCCGCCCGCCGTTCGACCCTGTCGGACCGAAATTTTAATTTTAGCTACCGTCTGCTACTCGATTTCCACGAGCCAACTATGGGCCCTATTAAGTTACAAGTGAACGTTCGCATCAGAGTCGTGATAGAAAAGACAGCAGACTGTGGCGGACGGTTTGGGCGCAAGCGGTCGTCGGGCGCCGCGCCTAATCGCTCGGCGCGGCGATCGGACCGCCCGAGTCCGACCCGTCAAACGAAACGGCGGAGAGAACGCGCGCTACCGTTAACTCACGGTTGAGCGCTGTTGCAACGAGTGACGCTCATGTGACTACTTTCTTTTCTGCACGATACACTGACACGTTTAATGCTTGTCTATAACGGTTAGGTTAACTGGTTCGGCGTGGCAAACAATTATGCTTTCTGTGATGTGACTGAGCGCGATGTCGGAAGAGGATTTGCAGAAGACACACAATTTAGTATGTTTACTCATCCCTTAGTTGTAGTTGATAACAAATAACGGTTAAATTTTCACTCTTCACAATCCTACTTTTCAGATCCACGGTATGATATTCTTTGGTGCATACCTGAAGAATTGGGTGAGTGTTGACTGGACCGGCTAGCGGATCGCTGTTGTGGCGGCTGGGGTGGTGAGCCTCCGGCTGATCGTGGCGAGCCGGGTGGAAGAGTGTCAGCGACATTCATTAACGCTGCCATTGGTGAGGGACCGGCTCCTGCGGCTCCCGTCACTGGAGGTGAGCCAGCAGTGCGGCCGAGGGGTGATCCAGCTGAACCATTCGTCAGAGGTGCTGCAGTAGCATAACCTGTGGATATCAAGTCATAATGATAGTACAATTCATCACCATCATCATTTGCCGTGTATCAAAAGTCGAGGTATAATTAATTAGAATTGAAACGATAGGTACAAAAAAATATTACGTACTCTTCTCAAACAACATCATGAAACATATTTTTTATCTTATCCTTAAGACCTATCCATCTGCCAAGAATAAACATTAAGTGGGAATAGTGATGGACACGGGCGTTGTACAAGAGACATTCTTGTAAATTTTAAACGTATTGCTCTAATGGGGCGTTGCGATTTGTCTGAATAACCTTACATTCAATGTTGGATGACACATCGTTTGCGGTGGACGGACGGATAGTAAACACACGTTCGCACACGCATATAATGTCTTATAAATAGCATTGTGTGTTAATACGAGCTACGTAGTGAACGACGATGTGTCACTGGCTGGCCGCACAACGTCTCCGGCGGCCGGCGGTGGGGCTATTGGGATAACTCTAAAAGTATACGGGTAGGTAAGTATAATTGAAGATACGAGTGAGTGGCATACTCGTGTATGCAGCTAATCGTGTCACAACTAGCGCGGCGTCGCGACGTTGCCAAACATCGTACAATGTGGGTCCCGTATGTGTTTACACGTCGGATTGCTCTTGATATGAAATTCATCGTTTTGTACGTGAATTGAAAAACAGAAACATGTTCTGTCTTCCATTTTAAGCTTTTATCAAATAAAATTACGTAACTATGTAATGATTCCTGTTAAGTTAAACATTATTTAATCAACAAATACAGTCAGTCGTACACGCTTTCGATAAATTTTCATTATTAGGGCACGTCGTATTAATCTGCGATATTTTGAGCTAAACGACGTAGTGCTTAATGTTTTAAGTAGAATTCGGATTTACTTCCCTTGCCACTATGATTCAAAATTTAAATCAGATTATACATTAGAGCATCACGTAAAGGGTGCAAGTTCTGGTCGAGTGGTCATATAGAAGGCACGGCCCATATGGCGGTGACGTCACGCGTGTGACCTTTTTGGTTGGCGGCGCCGCGAGCGCGCTCCCTGTACACGCCAACGGAATGTGGTCTAGCAACTCTGCCAAGCGTAGGCAGGCGCTATATTTTTTCGCCCGGCGGCCTACCTACATACGTACGCGAGCGAAAATGTCGTCACGCGACGTTGCCACACCGCTGTTTCGTGCATGCATTCACGGCGCGTTGCTGTGTTTATGTTACGTGGGTGTTTGTACGTAGCATTCTAGTGTGCGAGAGGCCGCAAGCTCGCTTTCGAGAACGCTCAACCAGTCGTACCGGTTTCGTATTTATGGACTGAGTAAATGCACCTACCTAGATAACATGAATCCCGTGGCGAGCACTTGCGCAAAACACAACACTCATCCGTCTGAGCACGTTTATATTATCAACTTTTCGTGACTTTACTAAAATAACATGCTCATAATTTTAGAAAGGACAGAAAACCAGCATTGGGCTTAACATAATTTTATAAGAATTATGACATATTTAGATTACTGGGAGTCAGCTGTGCAAAAATCAGAATGAAACCATTTGTTACTGTGGATTAGATTTGCGTGGACCACTGAGACTGCTATTAAGTTTTTATTAAATTAAACATATTGGACATCCATATTATGAGATATGTAGCAACTAATTGACTGCAAATGTTACTAGATATTATTTTGTTCCCAATTAACAATAGGAAAAGGTAAATAATAAACTACGCACTTCCACGAAAGCCTGAATAATAAATGGCGTTAGAGTTACCAAATTATTAGTCTATTGTAAGTAAGAACTAAAAAAACATTGAATTCCAGCTTATTATACTCTATTTTAAAATACTATTGTAGGTACTATCTCAGCAAATATCTACATCGACTTTTGATATGAATTCCCAAATATCTATAATTCTTTGAACTCACCATTCGTTTTGAAAGAAGAGGCATCAAAAGAAGGTGTGCGAAGCGGGTGTTTTTCCTGCTTGAAAACACGATCAGGGGCAAACGAAGCCGCCAAGGATACTGCAGGCAGTGAATCACCACGAGTCAGAGGTGGCCGAGGGTGTTCTTCTAGTAGCCTTTTAGGGGGTTCGTGGTGGTTTTGATGGTCATCGTCATCTAAGGGTCGTTTTAATGTAAGACCCGGAGCAAGACGTGTACCGTGTGTTGGCAGGTGATGTGTCGGCAGATGTGATAATCTTCTACCTTCATGTTCGTCTCGCCGGCCACCGTATTCTGCTAATAATCCGGCGGTAGCTGTCGGCCGAGGATGATGCAGAGTAAATCCAGTTGAAGGCGCATGGTGTGCTGGGGGAGCCGGTTGGCCTCTCGTCGTTTCAGCTCCATTTTGATGAGCCTCAAGAGGAGCACGATGAGCCCCCTTGGCATGCGACGGACCTCGGCCTTCCTGGAAACCATGGGCGCGCTTCAGTTGTCTTGCCGTATCCAGCACAACTTCGATGCGGTCCGCTCCCTCATAATTAACACAACCACGGCATACTGCCTCTGAGAACTCGTGCAGCATTGCCCACGGCATACGGGGCAAGTCGCACAGGTAGCAGTGCTGCCTCTTTTGCATCACCGACATCTCGCCGCCGTGTGAAGACCGGTAAGCGAGAGATCGGTCTTCTTCGTTTCTTTTAAAAATTGTCACAGATTTCAAACTTCAGCAAAAATAAACACCATCACTGTTGTACACATTAAACACTAAACAGTTTCACATTCGGTGCCGTGTTCAATGGGACAATACGGAAGTGCCGAGAAGGTAACATTCACTCCGCGAGCGGGTCGAAGAGAGACTGAGCTCGAGTCGAGCAGCGGCGGCGGGGGGGACGGGCGCGGCGGCCATTATCGAGCGGTGACGTCAGCGCGCGCAGCGTCGACAAGCGCCAGGGAGGCGACCAGTGCCACGCCGAGGACGAGCCGCGGACGGCGGACACCGCCAACACCAAATCACTCTGCGAGCCGCGGACCTCAGCGACGCTTATCGGGAGATAATGCACTCAGTGCACGAGATACTCTCTACCAGATGCAATGGCCTCATTGACGTTTACGACAACAATATCAAGAAACCAACATTTAGAAATAAGATCTTTGAAAAATCTGTATGTTTGCACGACAATGAAGAATGTCGAAATAAAACCCAAAAAAAAAAAAGGTTTTCAAATTCTGAAATCCGATTTATCACCGATTTAATTATACTAGTCCATTCACATGCGATCGGTCATACATACATACTATCTCTAATATTCAACGAAAGTAAACAGTACAGTCAGAATAACAATTACCATTAACACACATAGCATAGACGACGTGTTAGTTGCATGCATTAAATTTCAATCTATTCTCGCTTGGTTTCCTTTCTGACGGTTGCATACAAAATTATTATTACCAAGCAACACGATCAGATCCGGCTGGAAGACCGGAGCGTGCGGGGGGACGCGACCGGTATGGCGGCCATCTTGAGACGTGACGTCACGTGACGAGTCAGCCGAACGTGCGGCGCGGCAACGTCGCATTCGCTTTTATATACAGCCATGTTGCCGCTCATTACTGTTGTGCTTTAAAAATATTGAAGTAGGCTCATCGCTCTTTGTACGCGAGGATCGGGGGAAAATCAGTTATGTGCCAGGTAACCATGTATCTGTGGACATTGAGGGCGCGGTCACTGCTTAAACTTGCATACGAGAACTTTACTTGAGGAATCTCCTTGATATTTCTCGTTAATTTCATTCTTCTGAAATGCTATTCCCACTTAATGTGCTTGTAAAAATATAAATAAATTGTCTTTAAAATGGTAAAAAAAATTAAGCTCAGTCTGCCTGTTGCACTTAAGAAGTATTAACATAAACATCATTATGTAAAATCTGCCATTTTAGTTAAGATAGGATAGGAGATCGTATTTGAAAGCTGCACCGGTTTAGGTTAAGTCTTAAAAACATAACAGTAATAAAATATGAAAGACATATAGGACAATACAATTTATAGTCGGTCTGTGTGAAGAGGCCACGAGATATTGACGCCAGATTATAATAAAATTCCTCCCCTCTCCTACACACGTCCTATATTTAATTCCAAATCCATGATTCTAACTTCGATTGTATAGCATATTTTAATATGGGTATATTTAGATAATGTCTTAGGTTTGCGTGATTTTTACACATTGAAACTGAACACTTAACGGATTTATCGCGTGTTTTTACATTATTTAATTCCCGACGTTTCGTATAACCTGATTTGTAGAACTCAATGAATCCATAATCACAAAAGTGCAATAAAAGCTAGTCTGTTAGCTTGCCTATTTTCGCAGCGTCCGTCGGTCGCATTGCAATCAAGTTATCAGATTTGGCAGTAAGCCGATTCACCTCACTTCGCATAATATGAGGAATTGAATTAATATAGTCTAATTTCTGCTAATATCAGTACTGTTGTATCTATTGTGATATAGTTTAAAACGGATGTGTTTGCAAATAATGTACTAAAAAGATTTCATGTTGTTTCTGATTAATTGCCAATGATATATTGTAAGTATTCCTTTTCCTGCAAATAGATTTTTGTTTCCTATGTTATCATAGAATGAAGGATGAGCGGTGAAACTATATATTCCAAATTCAGAGAACGCAACCTAGTAATAACGTAACTAGAAATATCCCATTGTAACTAGCTAAAACTAATATCTTTCGTAATCTTAAACGAAACACGTCCGTTTATTTGCCATAGAATTATTCGTGTTTGGTTATCCATCAAAAGAATCAATCAGATCGCAAAAAAATACATGGAACATCTTCTCTGACCGGCAGGTCTATGATTGCTATTTTAGGAGACTACGTGACAAGAATGAGTTGGAACTTCTGCCAAAGAATATTCGCAGATTTTCAGCAGGGCTTTGAAACGGTATAAGATATCGTTTCACAAGAGAACCACAGTAAATTCTATTTTAAACTATACACACATCCGAGTTGAAAGGAGATTAATTTCAGAATGTATTATACTCATTTAGTGATAATTCTGCTATATTTAATTAAAACACCTACCGGTCGCAAAGACGTCTTTAAATATAAATCAACAATTATATGGAGAAATATTATTGAAAGTTCTCGCCATGTGGAATGGTGACGTCAAGAAAGACTGCCCAACTCTCCAATCAATCAATTGTCACTATATCAGGCTTCTTAGCGGAAATAATCCTGTCAATTATAAATCGATCGATCCCAATAGAGTGTGACATGACCATTGTCGCATACTGGCGCAGGCTGGTTTTGTTAGTAAGGCACTTCAGTAACCGCAACATTTGAGAGCAAGTTCTTGATGGACGAGCTTCGCTAGTTGGTTGTGTCCGTGAAAGAATTCTCCAGTAGCAAGGCGAAATCTCTCTCGGACAATGACATGCCTGGCGGATGACGGCAGTATCATCTTTAAGGATAAGTCTCTTATAGTTATTCGTTATTATGACGTCGTCCATCATTGCACAGGCAAACCTTTCAGTGTCCCCGAAGAGATTACTGAAGCAAAGCCAATCCAAAGATGAAAGTTGGTCTACGTCAGGCCCAGTGAGGGCATTGTAGAAGCTTTCGTGTAACTCTTTTATATAGCCATGCGATCCAACATGCTTAATATCCGGCTAGTATCGTGAAGAACTTCCTCTCTCTATAAGCCATTGGTAGCATCGACCTCGTTTAAACACCTTTTAAAGATTGTGTATATAAATATGAAATAAAGCGATGTACCCCATAATTGCAAGTTCAATAACTATATCCATAGTTGAGAAATAAAGTCCACAGGGCGTTGGGGTGGCTATCACGTATACTGTGCCGGGAGTCTCCTGTCCGGATCGATGGACCAAGCTGTGGAAGCGCGTGCGCGGACCCGCACCCATAAACACGTGTCAATGTTTATTTACGTTCTGTTCACGAGTTTACTAATGTCTAACTGCATCGCTTGCCATTCCAGAAAGTTTTGTACCTTATTATGTGTGGGGTTTACGGTATGTTAGTTTACCGTTATTTTTCAACGGTTGGAAGGTAGGTATTATATTCAAGAAACCAGGACTGGCATACATTTAAGGTAAGGGACAATTGCAAAAGAATGCTATATATTCCATATATTATGCCTTTGTCTTTGTTAGCAGTCAAACTGTGCTTCACAAAGATACTCTAGGATTATAGGTGTTGCAGACGGCGGGCGGGTGTACATTACGAGGTTCCTATTTCAATTTTGGATCGAAACATGTAAATTTTAGGCGAGTAATCAAATAAACAGATTCTAACCTAAGACGGTTACTAGAATAATGTTATTATGGTTATTACTAGATTAAATAAAATTAAACGAAGATGCATTTCTTTAATTCTGTAACCTAAATTAATTTTATTTTCACTTCAGTAGCTCAAACATGTAGGTTTTGCTCACTCAAAGCAGTGGACAAAATGCGATTTTGCCCACTGAGTGAGACAAAGTAACTTTTTAATTCTAATTCGAAACATTGACACTATCTCTTTCCCGCCAATAGAAAAGTGAGAGAGACAAAGACCAAGTGGCCAGTACCAACAGCTCCGATTTTTCTTCTTCTTCTTCATTTAGGTTTTGGCTTCCATCGTTATACCGATGATCTTGCCAATGACAAGTGTGTTGTGTTAGAAATTTCGTGTGATTATGAAAGTTAAATTAATTGGTTATAAGTTGCGTTAGAGTTATGAAGTTAAATGTTAGCAGGTAGCGCTATAGAAAACAATACAAAGCATTAAAGTACAGATTATAAATATTAAATTGATAGAGCAATATAATGGGAACTATATTTGATTAAATACAAACTAGACGTACTTTTAACAGTTCGATTGGATGAAAGGAGTTCGTTATGGGGTTAGTCCGATTTTTAATTCGACCTCAAAGACAAACACGTTTTCGTACTAACTAAAGAAATTTAGCAAAAATGATAATTATATCTTTTATTGTAATTTATTGAATTTTTAACTTATTGTTGTATTTAAACGAAAATAAGTATTTACTGCTTAAAAAACTGATATTTAACTTAAAAATATTTAATTTTAGTTTTTAAAATGTTACGTATTAAATTTCATTTCCTATAGTGTTCTCGCTGCTGAAGTGAAAAGTTATGTGTGTTACACGAGAGCAAAATTTTTCGCATCTCGTGCCTTTGAATCCCTTGTTGCACTCAAGAATCAACTTTAGAATCACTCGCTACGCTCGTGATTCAATCATTGATTCCTTCGCTTACTCGGGATTCAATATCAGCACTCGCAGCAAAAAACGACTTTGCTCTCTTGTTGCACAAATAACTATTTCCTTTTTCAAATGTTTTCTAAACTAATTCTTTATTTTACGAATGTTGAGCTAATTATGAAGATTTGGTAATCAGCACGTAAATTACGTTATTGATATTAAAATATTGATTCTGCCAGTAAAGCAAATAGTGCGTATAGCAAATAATGTTTAACAAATAAATTGATGAGTCAATGCAAAAACAGTGGGGTTGTCATACGACCTTGTAGTTTGTGGGTTTGCAGTTGCCGCCCGTACAGCGCGAATCTATTTAATTCAGGTATCACGGATGCTTCAATTTTTAACATGCTCTTTTACTGTATTATACATACTCGTTTTCAAATCTTATTTTACATATTATTTCCTTCGATTGTGTGTTTAGAATATTTTGCTGTTAAACAGCTGATAGTTCCTACGATGCTGTACTGTGCTTGAGAAGCGATATTCCATATTCCATAAAAATCCAGATTTGATGGTAATTTGTTAAAGGTCGATAAGTCAGCAACTTCGAAGAAATTGTCCAGGACATACAATTGTTTAAAATACTGTCGATCCATGCAAGTTTCGTAATTATGTACATATTCTGATAGGCACGTCAGGTGGTAGTCTCTATACACACCTATCAGTAATCATATCTACATTCATACCTTTCATATTGTTCTCCTACAACCCTTGCAGGCGGGATGCCAACCTAAACGTTTAAAAAAGTTTAGCAATTTCAGTCTAATGTACCAAAACTGCTTTCACTATCACATTAGTTCAAAATTGCGATTTTAAGCCTTGGCAATTTTCACACATTTAAATGGGTCACTGGTTCGAATCTAATTCTACCATCCGTCATCTATCTACAAACACAGCATACCATCGTTTATTGCTATTCAGCTAATAGTCATTATCGATCCATAATGTTCACGAAGTGGACATATATTGATCATACACATTTCATTGCACCGCCTGGTTGCCATCTGTATTTACCATCTGCATAGCACTATTGTAATACCAGCCGAGGTTTGAGTTACATCATCGTTGGCTAGGGTTGAGGGCAGGGGTGGCAACGACCCGTGACGTCACACGCCTACGGATAACCCCGCATATCTTAAGGGTAATTAGTTTGTGACGCTTATCGTCCGGTAATTTTATAGGCGCTCTATTGATTAAAATAACGGTTCTTAAGTCAAAACACATGCGGTTTATTGTGGGAAATACGCACGTCTGCCGATATTTCAAAATATGTACCTCAACATCAAAGGCATAAGAATGATATATTGTGAATGTTTTAGTTGTTAGTAATTGTATATTATTATATTTACTAGTAATAGTAATTGGTCCGAATTGTTGCCGATTGTGGCCGAAATTTTGGAATGAAGACATCAGCACAGTGAAATAAACAAGATTTTTAAGCAAGTGTGTCCTAAAGTAAAATTTGCCAGTGCGGAATGCTATCGATTTGTAGTTAAAGCAACTTCTGCCTCTGCTGTTTCTTGGGTGTCCATAGTTTGTAACAAGAGTTAACCTCTTCCATCTGCCATCCATGGCAGTCCTTTCATGTGATCAGTAGTGAAAACTGACAACATACAATGACAGGTTGTTACACTAGATTGGTCGCGGAGGGCAAACTGTAATCGCTTGGTGAAAATAAATCGGGTTAGTCTGGACCAATGAAAATTGGGAAAAAGTTATTCCTATTGCCAGCCTCACTCATAGTTTTCTGAAACAAATTCGCCGATAACTAATTTTTTAAATCATTGTAACATTATGTTACTGCAAACTTCTAAAAATCATCTATCCGTGTAGCGACGGATTTAGAATACACAGTGTCACCACTCCAGTCTATCCTGACTGAATGAGCAAAAGGAAAATATATGGCCGATAACCTAGCCGCAAGAGAAGGAAAGCTTGATACGTATTCTGCCACCCTGCCTGGCCAGCGTGACACAGTAGGCTAATTATCCTCCATGTAACTAAAGGAGGCCCGACTCAATGGGTCATCTATAGACTAAGTAGAAGTAGTACATTTCGAAAAGTTATTTTGATGTAAATTAAATTCGATTTGCTCACTAACGATTTATATCTGTAAAGCTTATCGAATATTGTTGATGAGAAACGAAACAATAATCGCATCGTACATAATCAACGAGTCCGTACATAATCAATGAATCAAAACATGTCTAATCTAAAAGTAAAAATATATTCTTAAAATACGTCGCTGAGTAAAATTGACTTATCAGAAGCATTTTTGCCTCAATGTGTGAGGCTACATGGTAACAACCGCCGATGATTCGATTGATGTATTACAACATTGTGCTGAAATCTCTAGACCTATCGTAACGTTCGCAATTCGTTTACCCCGGCGACGCAACCAAGAAGGTTGGGGGGTGACGTGCACTCAGTCTAGTATCGAACGTGGCCCAGCCTACACAGCGCAGTCGCAACGTCATTGATCCTGTCGGCGCACTCGATACGCTCTCATACCTACTTCTAGTGGACATATCAGAACGATTTCCACATAATTAAATAATTTGATAGAATCTCTTCATTTGTTTTTTTAAAGCTTGCAGAGGAGGATGGATAATCATATGTTATGAGGATCATATTCCAAAAGAGAGCATACATAATTTTATTTCTTTAATAGTAATAAACCAGAAATGATGTGACCATTCACATCTACTTTCATTGTAATGGTCAATTACAAAGTAAAGAGATGGTTTGTTTGATTATAACACCTTGAATAATTTGATTCAAGTACAAATTTGGGTAATTGTTTATTTTATCATTCGTTTATCGGCTTCCTTGCACCTGATCGGATCTTTTTTGCTACATAATGGAGTAGGAATATATCTGTTGTGCTTGGCTGGGGTACGATTCATGTCTAAACTTTTTCTTCCTGTAGTTCCAGGATTATTCATTAATAGACTATAATAATAATTACTATTTTATTTTTACTTTAAAAATGTTCAACTTAAATAACTGTAGCACCAGAGATAACAATTCAGAAGAGATTGGTGGCATTCGATAAACATCATCGAATTTTCATTCGATGATTATCACACGTTGATTTCGGCACGGCAACCATTTTCAGTAAGGAAGAAATAAGTTTTTAAATATTCCTATGGAATTAAGTGACCAACCAAATTGCCTATATCATGTTAAATAATTGGAAACAGAGTTGGTGAAGCAGTTTCAGCCGGTAAATGCACCGGGGCAATTTGGCACGGCGAAGCCTTAGTGCATAGGCGGCGATCGATAGCCGGGAGTGCGGAGTACAACCACCCCACCGTTGCCACTGGAAGCTGCTGAATAATTAATGTGTCTACTTTGTGTTTGGACGTCTGGCTTTTATGCTGCGTATGTGTTTCATTATAGTTTTATTTCTTAGAACCGATGGCTGCCAAAATATTTACGACTGCAAGATAAAAGGGTGACTAGATAACTATTTGTATATATGTATTATAATCGTTCAGTAAAATTTTAATAAGTATTATCGTAGAAGATAAAAATGCACTCTTACACCCTACAAAGTTAAACATAGCTCAACAACTTAGTCGGTTATAGAGGTTTTGATCAAAAAAAGGCAGACAAATTCAGACAATGTATGAGAATAAAACACAAACCCTGTGCCAACTCGTTCGACAAGCATAGCATAGGAGGCTAATTTGACTCTGGGGCAATGAAGGAGATCCGATACAGCGGTTGTTAATGTATAGGCAGAGGTGATGCTAGTTAACTTTTTGGATAATCCATGCGTTTGGTTTAACATGTATTTTCTTGTCAAACATATAATTTGAATCTGGAAACACTAAACCGTAAGGGAAATATTACTACAGTACATGAAGTATAAGCAAGAAATTATTCAGCTTGAAGATTTTCTTCAGAAGCTGCTCGTTCCAACAAAAAGCTAGGCGGTAAACGTTGCGTTACGTCCCGCGAGGGTTGGTGAGTAATATTTCATCCCACGTAGGATCAATAGCCTCTGCAGCCCGGCCAATCCTTGGCCCCGTTTCACGTGACCCGGTCCCTAGCCCCGCAACCCCAACGATTGGATACCATTGCAAACCATTGTATTTGTAAATATAAACAAGGCTTTGAATAAATTAATGATGAATCTAGTAGAATGTTGGAAATCCAAAATCAATTAAGTACATAATTTATTTCCATATTTAGAAGCTGTAAGATGCTTCCTTAAGTACTTAATAAAACCGCCAGTAACAATAACTTATCTAAAAATTACGAACTTTAAGTTAACAATCTAAGGTCAGCTACTCAGATTTATAAAAGCATGCCTAAATTAATAGACACTGCTATTCCCCGGCAAATTAAGAAACATTCCCATTGCAATTATAACAGTGCCACCAAATCCTTAGCAAACAAGAAATAAAGCTGATGAAATAGTGGGGCAAGCAACCGGGACACCGGAGTCAAAATCCTTGGCCTGGTTGCCTATTTCTCCAAGGTCCTATACCTGTTGATCCAGTTTTTGTTGACACACCTATGTTCTAGAAGTGCGCTGGGAGACATAAATTAACAACATTGCTGCTAAAAGATGATTGCAGTACACCCATGTCCTTGTACCCAAGTGATTTCATATTAATTTACTTTACTATTAAGGAATATGTTACCACCTTAATCACTTGCATATGATGGAGGCAAATAGTTTGAGGAAAAAGTTGAAAATTATCATGACGAAGGATGAAAATGTTAAGTTCAAACTAGCTTTTTACACGTTTTTTTAACCAGACAGATACATCGTTATCACATCAAAAAGTCTTTAATAATACATCCTTAATTGCAGTTATTATTATTTTTTTTTATTCTTGATAGGCTTACGCTTGATCGCCAGTTCACCTGATGTTAAGCGACACTGCGACCTAAGATGGAGCGGGCTTGCCTAGAAGAAACCGATTCACTCGTGATTTAAAGACACCCAGATTATATCTATCGGGGAAGACCCACTCGGGAAGCGCATTTCACATTTCCGCGGTACGCATGATAAATGTGGACTTGAAGCGTTTCGTTCGGATTTCCGGAATATCTACCATGAATCAATGCCAGTAACGTTGAAAAGCTTGATAAAAATAATTAAAAAAAATATCAAAATTAGGAACCCGCTTAGGATACTATCAAATTTCAAACATACGCATCTCTACCTAAAGCTACGAAGTTGCTTTCATTAGAGGTAGCGATGGCAACCATAATTTGATCACCAAAGTTGCTTCGGAATTTATGGAGCGCAGCATCTGCAGTCAGGTGGATCAATAACCGGTTCGGGTCACCGGATCCTTGGCCCGCTTCACAGACTCCTCACGCCTAGTGTCACCTAGATGTAGTCGATGCTCTAAAAACAGCACTTTAGTAATTCCCGGCCAGGATGTTTGGGAATGCGTCATCATACAGACTTTCGGAGTTTGATGGTGAACCACTATACATATAATATCTCAGTCACTTTTATTACAAATTATTGTATTAGCACTACGCCACGCGTGTAAGACGGGTTGGCCCAAAGATTTATATCAGGTTTTCCTACTGTTAATATTGTCTATATTTTTGTGAATTTAGTCCCTTCGCCTTTCTAGTTGGAGTACTTATTTTATTATGCCTTATGGAATAGGTGGATCTGGTGAGAATCTGCCACCATTGTTTTATTGTATAAGCTTATTAAAATAATATTGCAATGGTAGATCGCTGAACATAGGTATCCCCAAATCTTCAGCTTATTTCATCTAGCTGCTGCCTGCAGCCATTCGCAGATCGGCGCTCGATGGAGCGCCGATCTGCGAATGGCTGCAGGCAGCATGCAGGCAACCTAGTGGTGATGGCAGTATATGCAGTGTCATCATCAGTGTATCCCGGACACCCCTCTGTTACATCTAACATACAACAACATCTAACTAGGTTTTGTACTATTGTAGTATATGCATAAGTCGAAAAAAGATTCATTCGTACACTTTGCACGCCGGTCAATCCTCGAACGCAATACATCGTTCGTGTTACAAAAAAATCCAGTGATTAATGATAAAATGTGTATCCAAAGTTCCATTGTTTTAAAATCCATGTGTACGGAATATAAATAAATATATAAATATCCATGGACATTTTCACACAACGTCATCTCGTCCCAAGCTAAGCCACTTAATGCTTGTGTTAAGGTAACGGTGTAATGGATGATAAACTACGTTTATACATATTTTTTTTGTAAATACATACATATTAAAATAATTGTAGGTCGTACAAATATTTCTTCCGTGCGGGAATCGAACCCGCGACATGCTGCGCAGCAGTCGAACGCTCAACCACTGCGCCAAATAGGGGCCAGTATATTTCTAAATCATCATTTAAAATTTATTTCCATAGCTAAACTCATTATCCAAACTAGTACATAGTTCAGTCTGTTTATTACACGTTTAACTAACACCACTCAGCCTGAAATGGGTAAGGTACTTTTTATCGTATTAAAAAAAGTTATAGGTGTGAAATAGGGTATGAAAATGTCCACAATAATATCTAACATGTTGGTATCCTACTAAAATGTTCCATAATAAAGTTATAAATATAAAACACAACTATCTTAGTTGACTCAGTAATGAATTGGAAAAATACAACTTAGGTACTCGCAAGTCGTTGATTAACTCGTTATATTACCCGTAATGATGTATTTACCACCACAGGCCCGTTGTGCTGATTGGTGCCTACTCTGCGGTTTGCCTGTTTTGCACTGGTGCTTGGAAACGCAATCGTTTTCCCTAGGACTTTGCCAATGACTAAGTAAAAAGGAAAATATTGTAAATCTATTTCGCAGTGGTAAATTAAGTGACGCGGTCGAAGTAGTTGATATTTGTTCTATTTTTAGATTGGACAGAGAATAAAAATAATCAAACAATAATTTCCATGTAGTCCATGTAGGAATACAGAGTGTAACCACCCGATTCCGACCTGAGGCTGTTGTCAGAGCCGCCAAAAGAGATGACAAGGCTGATAATCTAGCCTTCAAAGAAGGATAACTTGATACGAAAGCCTATAGCCCGTCTGGCCAGCTTGGCACAATAGGCTAATTACCCTGTATGTAACTGGAGGAAGCCCGACTCAGCAGTGGGTCATATATGGGCTGAGTAGTACCTATGATGGCTTGCAATGAGGTGGACCAGGTTATACACTCTTTTGAAATACGTCAAAGAGATACTTCATTGTATGATTTTATAATTTACTAGCGACCCGCCCCGACTTCGCACGGGTGCAATTATGACGTATAAACCTTCCGCTTGAATCACTCTATCTATTACAAAAAACCGCTTCAAAATCCGTGGCTTAGTTTAGAAGATTTAAGCATACATAGGGACGGACAGACGACAGCGACTTTGTTTTATACTATGTAGTGATAGTGAAACGCGTAATACTATAGGTATTTCACATAATAACAGGTGAATCTCTACCAACTATAATATACGAATATGAATGTATTGAATGTGTCAATTGAATGTAATCTTTCGTTAATGGCCTGAATAAGGCATACATTCCCAAGAATTACAATAAACCAATATCACTATGAATGAAAGCAGTCATGTTTTATAACGCACATACCAAATTCTGTCATTGATATGAAGTAACAAGACCAACAGGACCTTTATCACAACAAAATACAATTCTCCAAGTTCCAAGAAATCTGTTATCTATAACGACACATTTGCAATTCACACAAGTAAATAAGATAGAAAGCAAACAACTCCATGTAGCGATAGACAGCGGGGCTTGACGAACTCTAATCTAGACTCATGATATCCGTGCCCCGGAACCGATAATTATGTAACATTACTTGTACCTACTTTTTATAAATAAAAAAGCGAGTTCTAAATAAAACCTGCATCGCGAGAGCAGTTTACAAACATGACATTCACGAACACAAATCTGAATCAATCCGAAAATCCGAGCAGAAACTCAGACTCAAAGCAAATGCCTCGGGTTTAAACAAAGGCACTTTCCCGACCCCGGAATCGAACCGGGGACCCGTGATCCAAAGGCAACACACCCAACCCCTAGACCAACTACGGAGATTTGAATGATGATATAAATTTAAACAAACATTCTGAGGGTTTATTCGCCTAAGGAGGAGCAAGTTTTGCTCCAGCACCAATTTGTAAACACTATAAGATACTAGGCTGGTACTGAATCGAAACATATTGCGAACTGATGACAAACCAAAGGTATTTTGTTAATTCACACTGCCATGAGAAATGTTTAATCTATTCTATAGCCTCAAATTACAGCGTCCCCCTTATGTATTCCTGACACTAAGGGACTTAAGTCCCTTGATAACCTAAATACATATTGGTTTCAATCGCATAAAAACGTCAAATTTCTTCTAAAACAATGCATTTGAGGCATCGGGCATCATCAAATACCGGGGCGCCAAACCTGCTTCTTTTTTCTATTGGAAAGCCCACCCGGCAACAATCAAATTGTAAAACCTGTAAAAATACATTTGAAATACGATGTACAAAAGCTAGCGTAAATCAATTCTCAATGATACCAGAACGTCTAATGTATATATCATCGGCACTCAATAAATATTACCTTAGGTAGAGTAAATATTTCCCTAAGATCGTTTCCTATGGCAACAACAGAGTGATACATCATGAAACGCCTATAATGGGACCGCCACGAGCATCACGCACGAGGTAGGCACCCAAGACATTTGCCTGTTTACACTGAGGTCATCAATCAGCTATTGTTTGACTACCGCCACCTACTGCTAACTAAGTTCATTGACGCCAACAGGCGTTTTCTTTGTTCGACGATATAAACATGTTGGATATCAACACATTCACTGGATTTGGAATGACAGATTGGTGATTCAAGAGCTGAGTCTATCTTGTCGTGATCAGTCCGATTATATTAATTTTGTGCGCCCAGCAGCAGCAGCACCTACAATGGTAATGCGTGATTACAAATATTGTCTAGAATGAATGATTCCATATTCTCATGGCAGTACATGTGCGTCAATATTTATTTTATTGATACGTGATTACGTCTGACACTTATGACCTCCGATACTTATTTTAAGTACATTGTCAAAACAACATTAATAGGATGACTCTTCAAATAGCAAACGATAAGTGTCCACAATTTGCGATGCGAATAATATTTATAGATTGCATATCGGAGCAAATAAAGCTGTTGAAACATTCTAGAATAAAGCGTTCCTTATCTAAAAGGCTTGTGGAACAGACAAGCAGTACACAGATAAACGAGGGATGGCAGGCTAGGAGATACAAACCTTCATCGAGAAGATTCACTTAACGCCACAGGATAAATTATTAGACTACATTGTTCGTGGTATTATTCAAACTGTTACTCGTGTACGTGTGAGGCAAGTTTAGGTATGATGTGACGAGACAGTGGCACAGAAGAAGACACATATAGAGAAATAATTTTATAGACGAGTTGCATCGCGTGTCGATGTGGATCAACGAAACGCATTTACAAGATAATGCAAAAAATTAAGGTCATGTGTGGACATTGTTAATAAAAAAATACGTAACTATTTTCGGTTAACTTTGACACGACAGCCCTGTCGTGACACAACGTTATCTGTTTGATAGGCACAGGAGTAAATACTACGTTACACATATTATATAACAGAAATGCTATTTACACTATCATCGATTCACGCATCTGTCTGCTGTGTTCTGGCCATCACGTACATTGCTTCAGCATGTTACGTACGCAAGGTTAATCAATGAGGACCATTGTACATGCACCAACAAACAGACCATTGTACATGCATCAACACCCTAATCAAGCGGTCTAAGGTTGCTACGCAAGCTTAATCTGTGAGACCATTGTGTGACCGTCAACAGTGTAATCAAGCGACCCAAGAACCACTCCTGGTGCGGTGTCAGGTTTCGATGAATGGACGGCGCGCCGCCGCCGCCAACTGGCATGGCATTCTCTGATCCAACTTCGATCGGGAAGCACTCGTTTTAAACTTTAGATATAATTTATCAATAGTAACATTATTTATAATGAACTACTTTTAAAACAAATCATTCTTTTTGAATCCTTCGATTACCGCTACCTTAATTTGCGTTTGTGGGATGAGTAGATATACATATATTTATACAGATCAATGGTTACAATGGAATATTCATAACAATTAATATCTAAAAATGTTGGATTTTATTTAACTATTGGTGTAGCTCTGAGCTGAATATGTATTTTATAAGCCACAGTAAGTAAATGTAGTAGAACTAAATTCTTTGCTGTACAGACTATTCCAAAGCGAATTAATTGTATGTTAGACAAGAATAAGTCTAACATAAAAACATGTACACAATACATAAAACTGAAAATAGAAGTACTAAAGCTACATACATATTATGGGATGGATTTGCTAAGCAGCTACAAGTTGTATCCTTACTACAAGGAATACTAAACTAATGGACACAAAACCAAGCCTTATCCAACTGTTATAAAGTCAAAATTATCTTATCAAAGCGATTTTCTCAAATGCAATGAGCTCATCGCATCACAAAGTTCGTGTTATCTACCATCTGCGTATTGCACACGCCTTTTCCTGGAACTATGTTTATCATAACGGACCGCGAAACGTGTTTGCACTGTTTATACCTATGTTGTGTAATCCTTAATAATTGATTCATAACGTTATTCGGACATGTGGTATTACGATACGTAAACAAATAACATTCATATTAACTAACATCAGAACAGGGCGTTTCTCTGCTTCCAGAGATGACGTGTGATACTGCTGCAGGATTCAGGGAAACAAATTGGGAAAAGTAACAAGAAACGTAGTAAGCATTCAGTTTCGGGTTTACTACTATCCGTATGGTGACGGATTCAGAATACATAGTGTCACCACCCCATTCCATCCAGAGGATGTCGTAAGAGCTGACAAAAGGAAATGACAAGACCTAGCCACAGGAGAAGGAAGACTTGATACAAAACCCTACGTCAACCCGTCTGGCCGGCGCGGCGTGGCACAGTATGCTTATTACCCTCCATTTAACTGGAGGAGGCCCGACTAAGCAGTGGGTCATTTATAAGCTGAGTAGTAATAGTGGCCTTAGGTTTGAATAAAAGTTTCGAGTATGCGAGTATACCTACCCGAAGTATAACGGCACTCATTATACCACGTGTAGAGAATTGTGAAAACACAGAGCCGATAACAGCACCAGTGAACTACACAAATATAGTATGCATCTAAATCCTAACAAAGGAGCTCAGTGTGTACATGTCGCCAGATATCCATCTACTAGTAGCAAAATCGCATATGACGAATTAACATAATATTGTTGCAAACCTACTATTGTATGAGGCGATTAATAGAGTTAAATGCGCAGTAATTCCAGCCACATAGGAAGGAAAACTTGTTAGGTTAGGTCAACAAAACCTCTTTGTTATTCGTTCTCTCTCTCACTCTGTCAACTCTCATTGTTTTAATAGGAACCGCGCGTCGCTATAGGTAACGTGAACTGAGATGTAGTGGGTAAATCCCTTACGGATAATTCTGAACCAGAATTATTGCGGTTCACGTGCACTACAGTTGTACCAAAATAACACGGATTCGTATCCATGTGGTTGGTCCCGTTGCCGTCCAGCCCACGCCGAGACCGCGTGGCTGATAGCGTTATCGGGGCGCGCCGGCTGCTATCCATAGTAACTTTCCACTGTACTACAGCAAACACACGCAGAGACACATACAGACGTATTTTCTGTATTGATGTGTGATTTTCTACAACCGGATGTTTACGTACGAGCGATAAGAGATGGTTCTGCTTCGTATGTGTGCGAGGGTTTCATGATGTTTGCGCTCGGATCGAGTGACACTGCCGTGCGTGGTGTCGTCGGCATAACGAATATTGATCGCTGATAAGTTCCAATACTGGGAAGTCATGGTGATGAATTTAAAGTACTGGCCTTGCTTTAGAAAAAAACATCTATCATCATCAAAGTGATTCTTCCCACCGACCCAGTGAGTCGGGCCTCTTCCAAATTCATGGAGGGCAATTAGCCTACTGTGCCGCGCTGGCAAGGCGGGTTGGCACAGGGTTTGTATCAATTTTTCCTTCTCTTGCGGCTAGGTGATCTGCTTCTCGCGAACCCCCTTAGGAATGAACCCCCTTAGGAACACCCTTAGGAAGGTATGGGTTGGTGACATTGTGTATTCTTAATCCGGCACCACATGGAAAATTGCTCCTGTCAACCACTTAGGGCTGTTTAGATCTTCTACGGATTACTGTTAGATCGGAGCTCCATCAACTAGATGAAGGAATATTTACCTGTAAACCTTTGGACCCTGCTGACGAGATTGATTCGCAGATTATTTCAAAGGTTTATCAAAATTTACCAAAATATTCTGCCCAGTTCGTGTCGTCACCTCCTAAGATGGATGAGATGCGTTGGTTACACTACGTATTCTAAATCCATCAGCACTCGCATACTCTCACTCACTTATAATCCAAATAAATTTAAGACAGATGCTCTAAATATTTGCAAAAGAAAATACAAGTGACGCTTCGTGGAACCACAAAAATCGTGCAATAAACAATATGCAACTGGGCCGCGGAATTTTCGCTGCCACATTTGCGAATCTGTTTACTAGGGAGTAAACAAGAAATGTGTATTATCAACAGGTCTGACTATTTAACAGTGGAACACATTATTTTTATGGTTAACTTCATATGGTTTGCAAGCGCTATCTAAAAATATAAATGGCTTATACATTTCACGTTTTCCAACAAAGTCGGACAATGTGCTTAAGCAAATCTTATGTCTTACCTAATGATTTTGTTATACTTCATTCCTTTTGATAAGGTAATTTCAAGTCCATCTTGTTCTTTTATTCTTAAAACGGCCTAATTGTGAAAAGCTTCCGCCGCCGTCAGTACACAGGGTCCCATACCTACTATATTTTTTTTAAGTGCCCATCCGACGCGATGCAATTGCTATTCAAACTAGCTCTAAAACTATGACTGCTACTACTAATAGAGTTAGTAGGTTACCAAAACCGTCAAATTCACCAATCAATGAAACAATGATTGTCGATTTTGAGTCTATGGTATTAGTAGTTTGTAGATATGCTAAGTAGCACATTCAAGTTTAAGGTTTACGTGTTATTATAAGTTAGATATTGTATTGCCATTGGTAAATTAAAAATAAACCATGGAAAAGGTAAGCTGGCTATGGCGAATGTAAAACTCTTGGGCCACGGCAGACTTATAATGCAATTGATTGATGACTAACAAGCATGCCAAACCCATTTCTCATTGCACTCCGATAAACTATTGCCGGTGGGATCACGTTGGGAGATGACCTCATCAGCGATAACGGGCCCAATGTTTTGCATACGGCCACACATCTGCGCACTACGTAATATCTACACGCAAGTTATTGCGTATCCGTATCACTTGCGAAATGAACCCGCCGTATGTTTACTAAACATTCGATATCCCGGTGTTAAGGCCATTTTCTAAAGGTACGTTGATGAATTTACTTTGGCTAGTAGAATCGTTTTCATAGGAATCTATGCGCTTGATTTGTGGCTCCGCGGGATCAGGGAGAGAACTGCCCAAGTGGTAAAACTAAAAACATGGACATAATTTCTAAACTTGATATTTAAATATCAACACACGGCACAAACTTCGGGGGTTAGGCCGGGGATTGTCTGCATATGGGTTCTTTAAACACTAAAAATTAGCTTCAAGGAATGTATTTTTTGTACTTAAGCCTAAAAAAGGAGGAAGTGACCGTTTCTGTAAAAAAAAATTTTGCTGAGACCCTATATGAGCATCTAGTTGCTTCATTTCAATGAATTGTAAATGAAAACCAAATCAAACAATAAATATTTTAACATTTAATAGAATTACTGCTCATGGTCGCCTACTAGAAATATAACTCGAGAAGAGAACGCTATCAGCACTTCATTTAAATTGCAATGTTTTTCATCATTATCAGTAACCGCGGTATATTATTACTATAATAACAAATATGTTATCGAATAAATTAGACTCGACGCTATAATGAACAGAACAACAATACGAATCTGAAATATAAAATGCAAGTTGGTACCTAAGTAACTCAGAAAAAGCTTACACTCGAGAGGGGAAGTGTCAGACAAATAATGTTTTAAGTTTACTGGGCTGATAATATAGTCATAAGCCGTTACATTGGAGCGAAAATGGATGTCGACTGTTATCTGACTAGTGATAGCGATACCGTAGGTATCAGTCTATCAGTTGTTTGTTTGAGTGATCTGAGCGATTTCCCTTATCGCATCCCACTTGAAACCTACTCGCCAACACATATTTTATATAGACATATCTATTTTAGATAGCTGCCTAATGGTTATAATCTAAAGAAATTGTGTGCATTTTGGAGGACATTTTATTAAAAACGCTTTTCTCTAGTTTTAGTCGCTAGAATCCATTTCGTATAATATCAGAATAATCGATTTAAGTTTAGTGTAGAATTTCTCACATAAGGTGTACAATAATTAGGATTGTTAGATGTCTAAAACGAACGAAGTGCCAACAATCATTTTATTCGTAGGCATTTGACATGACAAATTGTATTGTAAACAAATTTAAAATAGTACAATGTATTCATAGATTTTATTTAAAGCTCTTTTTATCATCAGTAAGTAATAAGGTAATGCTCTATGACAGTTTCACAAAACCTACTCAGTAATCTTTTGTTATAAAAGGCACTATTTTTTTCCAACGGTGTATTTATTACGACACTGGATATTTTTGGATCCGTCGATGACGATAACGAATCCATAGATCACTGATTACAGTCATGTTCAAAACAGGATTAAAGATTAGATAGTATTTGCGTCAAACATGATATCGAACTCGATATTCATGGTGCGGATATTTATGGAACAGACTGTTATCTTGACAATATCGTACCGTTGACGGTCGCTTTGTCGATTGAGGAAAAATCTTACAAAAATGCTTCACAATTTCATTGTATAAGTCGAAGTCAAGTAGACCGTATATTACCTCAACTTAGCAGCCTATTACAGGCGTTACAATATTATATCATTAATTAATTATTTATATTAAGTACTACACTGCAATCTATTAAAAGCAATTTATGCAGCATTTAATTATTACAAAAAAAACTATATACAGGAAATATTATTAACATAATATATTGAGTAGTTATACAATCATTATCATCATCATCAGCCCATAAACGACCCACTACTGTGCCGGGCCTCCTCCAAAATTCATGGAGGGAAATTTGCCTACTGTGCCACGCAAGACGGGTTGGCACAGGGTTTGTATCAACTGCGGCGGCGTGGTTCTGCATCAGATCCCACAATGCCGCAACAGGACGCGAGTTGGAGCACCCCGGGGAGGTTTAGTGGGTGGGCCCCCACTATGGGGGAGAGTCCCACACTCCCCTCACTGGCCATCCCCGTGGCCGGCGAGGAAGTCCACAAAGGATTTTACCCAGGGCGAAAAAAAAAAAGTTTGTATCAAGGTTTCCTTCTCTTGCGGCTAGATGATCTGCCTCTTGCGTTCCTTTAGTCGCCTCTTACGACACTCGTAGGAGTATCCATACAGTATCCACTTTTCATCACAAGTAATGTTAAATCGATTATTCGATGTCGGTTGAGCAAAGTACAGAAGATGACGCGTGTTTGCAAGTTCGATTCACTCAATTCATGAGGTACCCATCGTTTAAGATTTTTTACTTTCCCGATTTGCTTAAGTGTTGTTTTAACACTTACCCGAAACCTGCAGCTATCTCTGAAGTACTTTGTGATGGATCCGCTTCCACAATTGCCTCCAGCTGTCCACGAGGTTGGTTCTGAAGGTCGAAATTTCCTGAACGAAAACATTGAAACCTAAAACGTGCCGTACACTTAATACATCCTTCGATGCCACGGTGCCACGGTAGAACTCGTATTCCTAAATACCGAGTATTCATGTTTCCATTGCGCGAAAATAAGCGACGCCAAAAGAAAAAAATATGAGGTAAAAACAGTTTTCAAAACTCAAATATACCAGCCAAATATACTCAAATATAATATGTAAGTACCTTGGTAAATTTCAATTTCCCGTATGATTAACATGGGAAAGCTTGTTTGTTTGAGTTTAGTGGTTGAGCTATAATGGTTAAAAACAAATCATTTTCTTGTATGTACAAAATTGAACGCTCTAAGAAAAAACTTTCATATATTGTTTTTAAACTACTGCGTTTCGAATTAAAAATTACTAGGAACACAACACCACCCGAGGTTGGTGTTTGAGCCCCGTTTGATGTATGCTTACTAGGCTGCGGTGTTGAAAGGTGCAGCTCCTTGTCCAGCCGGGTAGCTCAAGTTTGAGCGCTATTCTCTACATCCATTGTGTTTAAAGCCATTGAATATGTCCAAACATACATATTTGGTTTCGTCGTGACCGTGGCGTTTAAAGACGATTCTTAGAAGTCCTTAACTGTTATGTGTGGACGACCTTCTAAACCATGTTGACGAAAAGTCACTTAGCCGAGTTCATTAGTTGCGAGATCTTGGTTACATAATTTTGCGAACACTGAGCCTATGATTGGATTGAAAACCAGCCGTTGTGGAAATCTTTTGGGGATGCCTATGTCCAGCTGTGGACGTTTTTTTGGCTGAAATTACCCTTAAAGTAGAAACTATACTCACTGTAGAAAACAATCGAAACTATCGGAAAGCTATCGGACAATTCTTGTTCCTTAAATTTATTTTTATGCTATTTATTTATTGGACAACAAAACAGGTAACAACTAAAAATGATTAATTATAATAAATGGCGACCGCGTTCCGGAAGGCGCAGTGCTGGTAGGCCTCCCACACGGTGGACCGACGACCTGGTTACGGTCGCCGGAAAACAGTCAACATAATTAGGTTGGAACCCTTAATTATAACACATCGTGTCATATAGTTACCTAAAGTACAAAGCAACTATTATTAAAATGTATATAGTATTATAATCTAAACATGTCTAAAATTTATCTTCGAAGTTCTAAAACTAAAACGAAATTCTTTCTGATTCCACAAGGTTCCAGTCCTGCAGAAGAGGGATAACAACATCGCTCGAAAACTTATCGTACAATAAAATCTGTACCAGCTTTATTTCACTATATTTCATCCGTAGGTTCATGCAAAGAGGGCTGTGCCCTCTCATAAATATGGTCAGTACAGGAACGTATTTTCCATACCGAAGAATTCCAAAAATGTCAGCGACCATACAATATTATACCGCAGCCAGCGTACGTGCCGTGAATCGATGAGAGCTACTTGTGAAAACAAAACAATCAGTGGTTAATGTATGGTTACTGTATTTTCCTTACATCTCGGAATAGCAAATGGGATCATTCTGTTAGTGAACAGCGGCCCATTGGTATCTAAAATCATAATGGGAATAAATGAGCGGTTCATTCATGGTTATAACACCGTCCTTAATTGTAACGCCCACACGGGTAATTCATTTCGTCATACAAAATTGAAATCGTAAGAAAGAAAGAAAATAATTTTATTGCAACTCACAATAGATCGTATCTCAATATTGTATAAAAAATATAATGCTTACTTACTAACTAGAGGCGAATATTATTAACTATGTGCTTATAGAAAAACGACATCAAGAGTCAGCTTGTAGAGTAAGCTGACTCTGTAAAGATACCACCGGGCTAATTTCGTATTACTAGCCGTACACCGCCCGTCCGGCACTTACGGCGAACAATGTTAACCCTTTGGCCGACTCGCACGACACCTATACGCATTTCCATACAAACAACCAATAAAACGAAGTTTCGTAGAATACTAGTAATTATGCAACGCGCGTCTCGGATGAGCGGACATCGCGCGGCGACACGTTCTAGAATCAAATTTAAATGTCAAGGTGAAGGTGACGTGAAAGGAAACGCATGGTGACGTCACAACGCCGCCATCTTAGAACCGCTGGCCTGGCAGTGGCACTGGCGGCATAGCGCACGCGACCGACCCGTAGAGAAGGGCTATTTTTTCATATTAATGGATTGTTCAATATGATGAATTATAATGGTACTAATCGGTAAGATCGAAAAAGGGAATAAAAGTTAATCTATGAACCGATAATATAAGCCCGTCCAAAGAATTTAATAACAAAAATAGCCAAAGTAGGGTGTCAACTATGTCGATGAAGGAGCGATTTAAATCGATGATGCTCCTCTGTATAATCTCTTGTGATCTTATAAAAACGTACAGGTGTACATAATAAGTGCAAACTGAGTTTTATTTTTAGGTTTAAGTCAAGGCACTGTGGGTGTCAAATCGGAACGATGTCTAATAGTGCTTTCTGTAATACGACCATAAGCGACCTATCAGAAATTATTTCAATAAACAACTAAAATGAGATTGCTAGTTTATGACATGCCAGTGGTACAGTGAACAGTGGTACCGTGAACAATGGTGTTGATCACACGACAGAGCCGCACGAGAGGTAGCGGTTTGTTCAAGTGTTCAAAGCGATACTTGTGCAAATGAGTTGTTCGCTTCGTTGTCATCACTATTAAATTAAATACATTTCAGTTTATGAAACAACACTGACTCACACCAACATAGAATGGGAATGACATTATGTGGTACTCAGTAGTCCAGGAAACTTAACGATCCTAATCCATCTCGCAAGCGTGGTAGAGTGGATTCATTCCCTTCGTAAATTTTGGTCCAGATAATAAGAATTTCCACTTAACTCAATTATCTGGACTTACTTTAATTTTAAATTTCAAGCAAATTAAATGTCTCCATCATAAAATAATGAAGGCGCACTTTGGAGGATTTCCCACAAGGGTTACAGTTTGCGTGTGGGCATTGTTTCAAATGCCGACTAGTTCCCGGCTATTGTATGGACCTAGCCAAATAGAAAATCTTACACCAATTAAACTTGTTATTTTTTAAGTAAAATTTTATATACTTACGTTATGTGTTTGGGTTCACTTGAAAAAGCAGTCTGCCATGAAATTGAAATTACGCAGTAATCGTTCTATATCGTAGTATACATATAGAAGAAGTAATGAAATTAGAAATAGAAAATATTATATATATTACGTATTAATGTAACAGACACATTCAATAATATCGAAAAGTTGAGGAAGAAGACATCCCACAATTATTATAATTCTGAAAGTGGCTGAACAACTATTTATTCCATCCTATGCAGCAATTTGTAGATAGTTTATGTGAAGATGCGCCATCCATTTACAACACAAAAAATACACATTCATTGGATAGGTTCTCTTCAAGTAAGAATTAGGGCCAAATATTATTTAACCATAATCAGGCAAAGATTTTTTAGAATTGTTATTCATTCTCTCCGATACAAATAACCGAACTTATAACGTGTTCCTTATCCAATTAATACACTACATATTACAAAAACTTCCGAAGAGCCGTGCGAAGATTCCCACAGTGTCTCCATTCCTAAGTGTATTGTGCCAAAGCTTTTTATGATGCAACGCCACGAACGGCCGCCGAGGGGCGCTTTGCAATATATATATACTTTCAAGTAATACTTCTTGAAGTCAATGGCTTGTACATAGTCTAGTTTATATAATATTTATTGGTTTACGTTTGAATTGTCATCAAAACGTTTAATTTTTATATAAACAATACTCTAGAATCATTTAGAATTTATTTATTTGATAATTTAAACTGAATACGGAATTTTGTTCTATTCTATATACGTCCCCATATTTGCAATACCCCTTACAACCCGTACGCTGATAATAATCATGAGAATTCCGAAACACGTTTACTAGAGCTCCTTACCTGATTTTCAACTCCCGTATTAAGGTGATTGTCAGAACGAATGACAATTTCAATGATACCTTTAAAGTTTTATGCAAAAGCTCATATTAGTTGTGAAGGTCAACTTTTATTCGTAGTGCTATAGGTATACGTAAGTTCTTAGCGAATGATTGTGGTGCTCAACCGCTCAAACAAGCAACATTCAGTCGAGCGAACATGGGACGTGGAAGTTGTCGACCTTCGGAGACCAGTTTTGGATACAGCAAATATCGCATTTTGGTTAAGCGAAAAGAAACGTGACTCAAAGGGAACGTGACTTTATTTCTTTTTACAACTTTAGCTTTGTGCTGAAATTATTGTAAGGTTGCACGGAAAAGTTGTTTTATAGAAGACTTTTCCGAAAAGTTATGGAAACTGCGATATAGAAATCTTTGAAGTGTTTTGCCCAAAGTTGGTCATAAATTGCTGTTTTTTTTTATCTCACTCAGGTCTTTCAGGATTGCTCGATTCTTTGCCGAGATTGTTTATACATATTTTTGATTTCGGACATTCTTCTACCCATTCACTTTACTAGGACTGCTCTTAAAATTGTATAACTCACTTAACGTCAAATGTATGTAAATAATTCTTCACACATTATAAACATGTTTTTTGTTTGTTTATGATAAACCAACATTTTAATAAAGTGTCGCTCCAAGGCCGACTCTTTTGTATAAGTATACCTCATGTATTTTGGAATGCCGCGGTGCTTATTATAAGCATACTATAATATAAATGAAGATTTTATTTCGAGGTATTAAACAAGTATTTGGACTCGTATTTACCTTGCATCTGATGAGACGAGCGCATGTGAAGAAATGTGGAAAGGAAATAAAGGGAGTACTATAAAAGGAGAGGGTTAGGAAAGGAAGGGTGCAATGAAAAGAGCCAAAGGGCTGTAGAAACAAAGAGCTTCCTCCGCCTTACCTGTAACAAAGACATGCTTATTATTACTGTTGTATTGTTTGACACAAGTACAGCACGGGCTCAGCATGCATAATGTGCTAATTGCGAATTTTATCACTTATATTTTAGTAGTATCGTCAAGCCTGCAATTCTGGGCACGTAAACGCGTATTTCTGCATCTTTAATTTATGGACTGTTATATCCTTTGTAAATGATAAATGCGGTGATAAACTGCGTGCAAATTTGTCTTAGGTTAGAGTGACAATTATGTAGGTACTTTTTTAAAGAATACCTACGGCGAATATCTTCACAAGTTATCTAACGAAAACTTATAAAATAGTTCTACTTTAGAACAAAAATCAGAAATTCAAGAAGTTATAATATTTATTCAAAAGAGGCTTAAGGGATTAGGAACAAAAGTAAAAAATCTAACGGTTTTATTGTTTAAAGATTCTGAAGTGTTAAAAGTTTGGGAGGTCTTGGTATTATCGCAATAAATTCTACGGCAGTGTTAAGTACTGTAAGTAACAGTTTCGAGAAGCCCATAAGTTGTATTGTATTTTTTAACGTATTAATACCATTTAAGAACGGTTAAGTTATTTTTGGTAACGCACTTCTTACACAAATTGTATACATATCTATATATGTTTTAAGGCGACCTCTAATAATTATTATAAACGATACTATGAAACGAAACAAAAAATGAACAACGTATATCAGAATTCAACTTTGGATTGATAAACAATAATAAAATAGTAAAATATTTCTTATTTGCCTATCTGGATGACGTCAAGGTTCGGTTCGGTTCCTCACGGACGTATATATGAGCGTGAAGACAAACGTGGTTGATAGCAGGGTCAATATTGACATACTAAGAACAGAGTAATGCAAGGTCGAGAAAGCATTATCTCAAACTATAAAACCACTGTCGAGTAAGACCTTCTGCAATTTCATAAAGGGAAATTAGCCTTCTTTGCCACGCTGGCCAGGCGAACCGGGTTTCGTATCAAGTGTTGCTTGTTGCTGGGAGGTTTTCCGCCTTGGCTTGACGCAACCCTCAGGATGAAATGGGATGGTGACACCTTGTATTCTAAGTCGTACGAGTTTCTTTCTAAAGGGAGAAAGCAATTAAGCTCATAAAATGATCTATATTACTCTTGGAGTTGCAACACCTCATAGTATGTCTCCGTCACATCTATCTTGCCATGCGTCGCGTGCTCGGCGTGGGTTGCCCGTCACGCGACTGTGCTGTTTCCTCGACCTGGCGTGATGCACGTTGTAGACACATTTCTATACTACACGATAAAATTAAAAAAAAAAACAGGGACATTAACTCTTGTAGAGAGCCTAGGCCTCTACTGTCAACGTTTTTCAAGAACAGGAATTTTAGAAGAATGGCAATAAATCAGAGTTTTCATTAAATATATAAAGATGCTGATTTTCACGATGTTGTTTATATCTATTTGTTGTCTTGAGTTGATGGATGTTGACAGATGCGATTGGCGTCCCCCCGGCTTTCTGCTTTAGGATCCGTTTGGGGCTAAGCTAGCTCAAAGTTACCCATACCGGGCGGACCCATGCGAAAAACTCAGAAGAGCGGCACACAGAGACTAGGTGGGTTTTGGCTCCGGGGACTTCTCCATACTCCGAGTTGCCTTGGGACTCTTAAACTGCCGCCACACAAGCCGCGGTGGCAGGGTGGTCCAAGCTTCATAACGCGGATGGTTCAGATCCCCCACCAATATTTAGAGCGGAAAAGCAGTCAGGCGTGGAGGACAGGAATGCCACCGCGAAGAGTAACCGATGCGGTGCGGTACTCGTGACCCTGTGTTGGCCAGTCAAGGAACGCCGTTGGTTTTAGTGAGGAGGTCGGAGCGCTAATTTCCATCCGGCTCACCAGGCTAGCTCCCTTTGACCGGGTACTCAGGCAGATTCCTAACTTTAAAACTGCGATCGGCGTATGTTAACTTATGCCGTGCCCTGGAGTTCCACTTAATCTGGTTAGGCCATAGCGTCCTTTTATTAGGTATGGAGCGTCACTCAAGCTAACCTGAAGGTCGATAAGAAATTAATTTCATTCTGTATTCTGTTCCCATCACTAGCGCCCACAGAAAACGTGAAAACACCAAAGTAATCAACAGTTAAACGCAAACTCGTCAGGTCCCCTTATTACTCCAGCGCGATTAATGCACCCATAATCGTCTCCATCACGAACAACCCACGCCATTAGCGAGAAGTAGACGAGAGGTTTACTACTCAAAACTTGTTTTATGCGAAAGCAGAGATTCACATAAATATAGAAGCAGCTTTGACTGACGTTCAGAAAATGTTGATAGGAACGTATTTTAACGAACAATTCTTTAGACTTGGATGATGTTTTCACATTGTTTGCAGAGAATCTGTAATATGTATGCATGTATACAATAAGTAAAATGCGTCATGTTCTAAAATAACGGCTATCGGTTTCTTCTAGGCAAGGGCGCTCCATCTTAGGTCGCAGTGTTGCTTAACATCAGGTGAACTGGCGATCAAACGTAAGCCTATCAAGATTAAAGAAAAAAAAACATCATGTAAAGATTGATTAATATACGATAACCCTAGTGAGGCTTTCAGATATAAGATATGCCTAAATCTTATGAAGCTCAATTTTGGCAGTCAGTGGCGTAAAGAATAAAGATTTTTTACGCCAATAGTGGTAGTGGGAAATAAGCATATTTCCTCCAAGCGTCTGGATATTTTAAAAGGAAATTAATCTAAAGGAGGACTATTGCATGTCGCGTGTGGCACCTGCATTAGAGACGGTGTGTAGGATATTATACAAGTTCCTGGGTCATTAAAAATACCGTAATTTCTCGGAAGAAATGAAAATTGGCGTGCGTCACACCCATTAGACGGTAAAATAAAGCTTAGATATGTCGTAGCCTAGTGAACTGTGCTTAACGCAATCTCATATCATCGAGTTTTAACTCAGATGTGCAAATGTCCATTATATGTATCGTTGTTGTGTCAATTTCTTATAAGGAAAAATGTGGTTAGATTCTATTTTCTAAAACCTTGTACGGTAAAACTTGAAAAACAAAACAGTTCAGTACGGCTATATGATACACAAACAACGCACCAAGGAGCTGGTGAAATCATTTGAGCGTCACGTTACAGTCCTGTCCACGGACAACCATTGTGGCAAACTTGAGTGTAGCGCACGCATCAGGCGCTAGTCACGCGATTATGGTTAGAAAGCGCCCCGAGACACGCACCTCGCCAGGACTGGTGGAGCTGATGGAGACGGATAGCTCCCGCTGCCGTGTCGCCGCCACACGCGAATCAGCGTCATGCGTGACTGACTTGAATTTAGTGCTGCTCGTCGCCAGAGTTCATTCCCATTAGCAGCACGCGTCTTTGTAAAAAGTTCAGTCTGCATTCTCAACATAAGTACATTGTTTCAAACCAGTGTTACTGAAAAGAACTCTTTAATTAATCTGTCGACATACCAGATTGAGTTATTGCGAGAATTCTGCCAGTATATTTGACTTAAATATTTATAATAAATAGTTGATCAGCTTACTGGGTGAAGTTGCAGGACGAGTCGGCGGCGGGCGTATCCTATTTATTTCTGTCGACAAATTCTTTTTACAATGTTCGCAAACTGTCAACCGCTTTTGGTCGCTATATTTGAATATTTATATATTAAATAGATAGTTGAATTATTATAACCGCAATGGCATAAGTTCGCTGTGACACGATCTTTTGTATTACGATCGATTGCGTCAATATAAACAGTGTATGGCGTGCAATTAGTTCGGCCTATTTAACGTGTTTACAGCTGTGTACATTAATAACTACTTACTTGATAGCCTTGGAATGGAACTTGCTTGTTAGAGAATCATTATTAAATGTATTTTATTGACTGGCTGATGCAAATCAATTTGTCAGTGCCAACGCATTGGCACTAAATCATTCCAACGGGTTAAGTGAGCTAGGTGCTACCCTTCAGCTGTGCTGCTACTTTGTCGTGGTGAGGAAGCATGCGTGCCTTTAGGATCCGTTGGGCCCATACCAGCACAGGATACCCATGCCGGGTGGGCTACAGGGAGACGCCAGACGTCTTGGTATCCCACATAATCTGGCTGAATATCAGCCATTCCTTACAATTGTAGAACCAACTAAATGGCTTTCTTCTATAGTTAGAGGAGAGGTGATATAATAAGGACATAACATTTTCTATTCACGTATGATACCCTGACAAGGGAGGGAGTCACTAACACTGACATTTCGTGGCAGGGCACGTCGTCTCTTCATGTAGCACGAACTCTCCAAGGCTTTCATTTCGTCCATTACATTATGCGAATCGTCCTTTGCATTCAAAGCAAATGTATTTGCTAATTCGACAAGCACTAGGGCTGTATTCTGGTGATAATGCAACCCTGTTGATTCTTTACAGAGCCTATTCATATAATGAGCATTATTTTCTTCTACTAATGGTAACGCAATTTTCACAATTTACAACGTATTTATTTATCTGTACCAAGCCGTCTAGCCAGTATGGTTCAGTGAAGGTACAGTAGATAGATTCAGTAGCGGACCGATTATGGGCTAAATGATGATGAAGCATTCATAACTGGCTTTAGTATTCGTATACCGGTCAGCTATAGGTACAGTCCATCGGTAGTCAGAAGATCAGCTCTGGTTTAATTCTTTCAATCTGTATTTTGATATACTTAGTGGATTTATTAAAAGGTTCCGGACTTTTAAGTCAAATCCAAGATTGACGAAATCATTAGGCTTTCGGTAGCCATTACTTTTCTTGTTCTTCCTTGCCTTTTCCCAATTTTATTGGGGTCGGCAACAGTCTAACCTGATTTGGCTAACAAGTATGTATTTAGACATTTGGACCTAGCCTAACAGTATCTACACAGCACGACTGCCGACCAGCGACCAGCAGTTTTCACGCTACTGACTACGTGTTGCGACAGCCATAGATGGTAGTGTGGCAGCCGGGACCACATTACTATACAGGTGATAATAGTTTGTAACGGCAAAACAAAAGTACAAAAGAAACAAACGATGTAATACCTAATTTGTCAATATGCGACAACCATTGCGAACCTTCCCAAGTTTTATAACTCGAATAGGTCACGGTGTAGCCGTAACCACGTCATTGGGCTGTACATTTTAAAAGAGAAGCAAAAATACATTTATAATTTACGTGTACCCAACTTCGTTTGACCTACGAATGTTGGCATTAACCGTTGACATTTCGTGATACCACACGACTTTGCGCTTGAATTGCGTGACAGGAACACTTGGGCCATTGAAACTTTTACAAGCTTCAATCAGTCCCTGTTTAGAATTGGCTGTCGAAATATGTTTGGAATATTTCGACAATCATTCACTTCCTAAGTGTGCATTTGCGTGTTGACAGAGACTGACGTTAAGCCCATTATATATTAATAAAAACTTTATTTTTCACACAGTAGTCTGTGTTATTAGGATTGAGTGTCATTAATATACAGAGTTGATATGACAGAGGGGCATTAAATTACACTACGTATACTATAAGTGATTAGTATGAATTCGAAACGGTACAAAAAAAAATACACGTGATTTTTCATGGGGGGTGGAGGGGTAGTCTTAAACATCACCAGGTATCACCAAGGGGGGGGGGGTTTAAAATGTTAAAAAAACATCACGTGATTAATGGACAGCCCCTAAGGTTAATAAACGATGCGTTAGGCATAAACATCTGTTAGGAAAGATACATCATGTTCAAATGAGGCAAAAATTTCAAAAGTCATTTGCGGCTAAACTATTGCTCCAATTTAATTGATTTTAGGCAGTTAAAAAAAATGCCCCTATGTCGTATCAACCCTGTATACACAATATTCTAAGGTTTCATCGGAGAAGACGAAAGGTACTACAAGTAAAACCTTAGTAACTGTTAGTGTTTCAAGTACGAGTATATCTATACTAATATATAAAGCTGCAGAGTTTGTTTGTTTGTTTGAACGCGCTAATTTCAGGAACTACTGGTCTGATTTCAAAAAATCTTTCAGTGTTAGATAGTCCATTTATCGAGGAAGGTTATAGGCTATATTTTATTTTCATGACCGCGAGAGCACATATCTCACTATCATAGTTTAGTCACAATAACCGCTTTTATGTTCATAAAACGGGTTCAAAGCCCATGCGGGCGAGTCCGCGCGCAAAAGCTAGTTTAAGATAAATATTAGATTTAGTTCAGTGCCTAATCGATAGAAAACCTAGCCGTAAGTTAAGTTTTAGATTTTAAACCCAGTATTAGTATTTCTGGCCACGTTGGCACGCTAGGCCAATTTTCCTTCATCAAATATAAAAAGGGCCGACCACCTTGGGCTGAGGTTATGAAGTGTTGAATAAGACATCTTGGTTGGAGGTCAAACTGCGTTAAAATCACATTATTAGCATAATAGGAAATACATTTGATCATAATAAAGTGACATCACTGACGTTAGAAGCCGTTTTAACAATGACGTAACGTATTGACATAGTATAATGATCGGTGACTAATTAAGGGTCAAATGATGCCACTATTTAATTGCTTACTGGAAACACGGCAGTTAAGTCACGCAATGTTAATGACTCGACGTATTCTAAATCCCTAACGACATGAACGGAGTTCTGTTGTCTAACAATTTTAAACAAAAACAAATGAACGTGATGCTTACAAAGACAACTCGGCCTAACTTTGCAAATGCGAATAACGATGTATCATCAACGTCAAGGTCTCACCGAAGATTCAGAACCACCGCAACAACATCACAATCAAGTGTAGCTGTTTAATTATAAACGAGTCCACAAGTGATCACAATTAGTCACGTGCGAGGGTGGTGGTGTTACGCCGTCTGGTCGCGTAATCGCCTACGTGGCCATACGATTGACCTAGCAAGTGATCCGCAAGGTTGGAATACGTTTAAGCTATCTGTCGTGATATAAATAAATAATAAATAAATATCCTTGGACATTTCACACAACGCCATCTCGTCCCAAGCTAAGCAACTTAATGCTTGTGTTATGGTAACGGGATGGATGATAAACTACTTAAATACATTTTTTTTTTGTAAATACATACATATTATAGATAGAAATGACACCCAGACTCCGAGCCAGTGCCTCTGGTTTAGACAAAGACACTTGCCCGACCCGGGAATCGAACCCGGGACCCGTTGATCCAAAGGCGGCACATCTAACCACTAGACCAACGAGGCAGTCCAACCAACCATTATAAATGCAACTAGAGGAGTAATTATTTAATCCGTGTGGTGACGGATTTGGAATACATAGTATCGCCACCCCATTACATCCTGAGGGTATGGCACCCTCAGGAAGAGGAGACAAAAGGAAATGTTAAGGCCGACAACCTAACCGCAAGAGAAGGAAAACTTGATACGAAACCGTCTGCTAACCCGTCTGGCCAGGGTGCCAGGTACAGTAAGCTTAATTACCTTCCATGTAATTGATGGAGTCCCGACTCAGCAGTCTGTTGCATATGTGCCGAGTAGTAATAGTAACAAACTACCTTTCCTGGTGAAGAAATTAAAAAGCTAACTTGCGTAGTAGACACTTTGTGTTGGCAAAGTTAACAACAAAGTAACTGAAGCTTAGGTTATCTCGTTCGGAGTTATGAAGCAGCCCTGTTACGTGAACATGCGAGGCGACAACTGACCCTAGGGTCGGCTAATGGAGCAGGAATATTCCGCTGGTGCCAATTACGACATCAACCGTGATAGTACACATTGGTATACAGTTCATATCGAAAATGTAATTGACCTTACCGAGTTTAATGATGTAGTTGGTGATGTCAGAGTAATCAATGCTATCGAGTACGTGCCTATTATTGTTCTGCTCGGTTTTTAATAAAAATGATTGGTCAGGTTTATACGCGGAACACGTGTAAACATAGTGTAGTAAAAAATGTAACACTTGTGTTAAACTAGCTTGTGCCCTTGCGTCGGATCGAGACATGTGAAAAAATAGAGGCTTAGTTGAATAGTCGTAAGGTTAATAGAATTATGATTTCCTAGCTGCAACTTATCCATATAACACAATAATGCAAGATGTTGCAAATGAAGTTTCAGGTTTTACTGTGTCTTTCTTTACAGTTCATAGCCGGATTTAAGCCGAAAGTCCACCGCCAGCTAAAATAAGTTAGTTTTTTTAGCTTGCATAGTGGAGCCAGTTTTTCATATATGCACCGTCGCGACGGTGAACTAACATATATGAAAAACTAACTTATTGTAGCTGGCGGTGGACGTTTGGCTTTATGCCCGACGCGACGTCTGTTGTCTCTACTGAGATTTAGGAAGTACGTCAACATTAGTTAGTAATAGTTAGTTATTCACCTCCTATTAAAAATATTTTCATGGACGATGATAGAATGAGATGACAGGATGGGTGGTAGAATGAGAGTCAGTAAAACCTTTTTACGATGGTATTAAAAAGTCAACACAAATACATTACCAACCTACACGGTTGACCAGCGGGCTAACTCCAACAATATGTTTGTTAATACAATGTTCCATTTGAGTCAGTACATTTTAATTGCTGACAATGACTTATTTCACCATCGTCATAGTTTCAGCCAAAAGGCCTTAAGACCAAGAGGTAAGCCGGTCCTGAGGCGCCCGCATCCATCATTTTCCGGCAACTTTGACCAGTAGTTCCTTAATCGGTCCACCGTGTACCGAGGCCCACCAACACTCCGGTACGCGGTCACCACTCGAGGGCTCTTCTGCCCCATCGGGCGTGCAACAGCAGCCCTGCCCACTGCTACTCAAGTTTGGCAATCTGGTGGGCTATGTCGGTAACTCTGGTTCGCCTGCGTAGCTTCTTATTTCTCAATCTCGCAGGGAAGCTCCGAGCACTCCGAGCCTCTCCATTGCACTTTGGGTGACTATGAACGGACTCCTAGTGAGCGACTACGACTCTGTACCATATGTAATCAATGGAAACAGTGACAGATTTAGACCACCACCCACCCAGAAGAAAAACCATCACCATTATTATTATTGACTAGCTTATGCGCGCGGCTTCGCCCGCGTGGGCTTCGACGAACCCGTGCTTATCTCTATGCATATTTTTAGTGAACATAAAAGCGGTTATTGTGACTAAACCATGATAGTTAGATATGTGCTCTCGCGGACTTTTTCTTTATAAGACCTACAAACCCGTAGTACATCATTTTGTTCTATTGTCAATAGTTTTTGCAGCGCACGCATAAATATGTTTTAGATTTTACACCTTGGTTTACAAAATCGCAATTTTCATACGGATCCCTAATTCTTTTGAAAATAAAATATAGCCTAACCTTCCTCGATAAATGGACTATCTAAAACTTAAAGATTTTTTAAAATCGGACCAGTAGTTCCTGAGATTAGCGCGTTCAAACAAACAAACAAACTCTGCAGCTTTATATATTAGTATAGATAGATAGATAAATGTTACAGCGTACGAAACAAGCCTACTGCGCCGTAGGCTTATTTTGACGAGGGGGCCTGATTCAGCAGTGGGTCATTTATGGGTTGAAATGATTCTGATGATGATTAAGTGCATACGAATGAAATAGTTGAAAATTTAGAGGGACTATTGTGGTGAACACGATTCCCGCCAAATTTGTATCAAAACATTATACAGACATCCAGACAGACATTTTCCTTATTATCTCACACCGGTGACCTCTTATTACTTAATAGCGTATCAATAATACCATACAACTAAATACTATCATAATAGTTGGACTTACGTAACTCTATTGCGCAGTGAATATTGTAAAGCGACTGTTGGTCACATACCTGTTTGTTGTTTACATAAGAAAGTTGAAGCACTTCATTTTAATTTACTAATTACGTATTGAATATTCTGTTAGTGTACTTTTATTTAGTGGCAGTTGAAAAGATTCGATCGTACCTACTTATTTCGTTGCTTTCACGCCAACTTACTTAACAACTCTTGGTTCCTTTTTGCTCAGTCTGTTAAATTATGAGCCAAGTCCGCCTTACCAGTTAGCAAAGTACCTTCAATGCAATTGGAGGAGGCCCGTATCCGCAATACGGCTGATGATGACTTAAATAACTTCAGTGTGCTAAGCTAAAGTCCCCTCTCACAAATACCCGCATAAAGGAAAAAATGCTAGCAAGTCATGGGGTATTCATGAGGCTAAATTTTGAAAAATCTCATACATTATTATTTAATCTATTCTACTAAATATAATAGCTACCTGTACCGGTAATTCGAGAGTCGACATTTTAAATAAGGCTTAACCTTGACTTGGTTCCTAAAAATGAACGGCGAATACAGAGGCCAAATAAAGCCAGATATAAATATAAAAACAATAAACACAGAACAATTTTGACTAATTATGATGTTATGTTATGACATCAGCAAGTATATAGCTATTATGGTAATTTAAACACAATTCGAAACCGAATTATTCTTCGATCATATTTTCGTATTGAGCACAATTTGATTACTCTGTACATATATGGTCTAGCTTCGCCGGACGTAGAATGGGTGACCATCATATTGTAACTAAAATCTTCAGTGCTTCAGCGTGTGCGTTCAGTGTGCCAGTGTAATATAACACCTGACAGTCATCATACGAAGTTTGTAACGCGAATATTGCGGCTGGTTTTGTCAAACGACTAGATGGAGCGATAACCCAGTATAATTAGCCATATCGGCTCAGGGCAAAGAGAAGAACGAAAGAACAGAAGAGTCCGTCCAAGAACAATAACAGTATCCAATTAGTGATTTCAGGTCGTATTTACGTTCGGGCATTGTTATATTTACGCGTCTTGCCAGCGTGGCACAGTAGGCTGATTTCCCTCCATGAATATGGAGGAGGCCCGACTCAGTAGTGGGTCATTTATGGGCTGAAATGACGAATGACGATTGTTATAAATAACAAAAGACTAGCTATATACAAGCATAAATTAGTATATCAAGATAAATATCATATATCAAGTAACACATCGGCGGAATATTTATAGATAAAAACGATATGACGTCAATAGGTATATTCTATCTCCATTTCGATATAAAAATAAGCGATAGACTTAATGTCGCCAACATAAAGTGTCAGGATAAAAATATAACTTGACGACATACGCTCTCACAAAAATAAATATCGATCAAATATCGATGTCACTCAGATGAAGATCGGGAATGAAGAGAAGATGATCAGAATGTCAAGCAACGTCTGACTAAACTGGATGTTGGAGACCATCAAACTATAACATTTGATCCCCTATCCGATCATATTAAGATCTACGAGAATCGTCACACTCGATAAAAACTAACAGCTAACTAAAGGATTACCTCGGGTGCCACTGATGAATCTCAATCGTTCCATGCATGTTTTGGAACTGATCAATATCAAATTAAACTGGTGCCGACCGACATGAAATGAGATAAAACAAGAACCTAGATATATACATATATATGTACTGTCAATAAAAGTACTAATGAATATCAGAAGTCACCACAAAGAACCTAACCTAAAAATCTTACTACACGTAACTCTATCAGTGGACCTTATAAATGGCCAACATTCTTTATATAAGGTATATTTGAATATTAGTCCGGGGTCCCCCGTACATTGATTTCACTTGATTACTATCAAGCTAATTTTTCGTGAGTAGCTTCATTTTGACGAGACGCCCAACATTTTCTTGTCGACAACTCTTGTTAATTATTTTTCAATGAAGGATTTGTACTACTACTTTTGAGTGGAGGACCGGGATAACGTACCACGCAACTTCTAGGACAATATTATGACTGTTAAATAATATAAATATTTGTTAAATAAATTTAAAAAACCAGCTGGTTAGTTTTCTTTTTTGATGACTTCGTTAATCGATACATATTGGAAGTGGGGGATCTTCTTTGATCAAACCATACATTTTGTAGGACAAATACATTTTCGAATAATTTAGATAATTCTCATCAGATATACCACCGGTACCATAACCAGCCGGTTAGTAATAAATTTTTTTGAATCATAAAATCAACATATTTCATCCTTGCTACCTCTGTTAGCTACCACAATCAAGAGTTGTCGACAAGAAAATGTTGGGCGTCTCGTCAAAATGAAGCTACTCACCAAAATTTAGCTTGATAGTAATCAAGTGAAAGCAATGTACGGGGGACCCCGGACTATATGTAGGTACTGTAGCTGTAAGATTCCCGAATGGTAATAAAGTATTGCGTATTCATTGTAAATAGTAATGAATCGGACATAATACATGAGCATGAGTTCAAATGCGCAGGTAGAAGCTATATTTACACGAGTACACACTTAGTTTTGTCTACTTTTTACTGTTATGCGAGTCTTGTGCAGTTTTTGTTATTCTTTTAGTAATTTTTTTGTTCATTAACCAGTACAAACCAACTTGGCTTGAAAGATTATTATGAAACCAGTTATCTAATTAATTTTATTTCATAAAATTATATCTAACCACAGCTGCCACGAGGCTTACTTGGCCTCGTGGCCTTGCTAGCGACTGAAATAACACAATAAAAATGAACCAGTCAAAGGAAACTTGTTTCTGGCATTAAAAAAAACAACTAGCTAGCAACTTATTGATCACTGATCACAGACCGAACTGGAACGAACCGTCATAGTGGCGGTACTGGTTTCTTGCCGGGTGTCGTATATTTTTATCAAACATGTAACGGTTAAGTAGCTCTCAAACATTCCAGTGGTATTTACGTTTTACTAGTGTTCAGAACTTTGAAATCAGAAGCATTCATTTGAAGACAATACAACGAAACAAGCTTTACGAGGGCTCAGTAATTCTGATAATATTCTGTACTAACACAACTATTACATCTAAAGATGTGTCATTTCAAATTAAAAAATCTATTGAACTATTCACCTATGAATAAGACTTTTTGTTCAAATACAGATAATGTAAGACACAAGTCTGGCAAGCATAGTAGATAAAAATATGAAACAGTATTATATAACAAGAAGATTGGGTGTCGAGTGAGATCATTAAGCGTATCCCCAATTATTCATCTTACGAAGAATCTTGGCATTGGCGTCATCAGCAACTAATTATTCACATAACTCGCGAACTCCTTGGGTAGAGCTGAGCCGAAATTACGTTAAGACACATGTCGCGGCTGAAAGAAGCATGTTGTTGTCAAATGAATATAATGTATATTATAAACATGTATACATACGATAATAAGGAAACCAAATATCTGGAACGTCCATACCTATATTTTTAATATTATAAATCTGCAGAGTTTGTTTGAACGCGCTAATCTCAGGAACCACAGAACCAGGACCGATTTCAAAAAATCTTTCAGAATTGGATAGTCCATTTTTCGAGGAAGATTATAGGGTATATTTTATTTGAAAAAATGTTTGGGAGCCTTTAAAAAAATTCGATTTTGTAAACCAAGGTGCAAAAGCTAGTTTCTTATTAAAACAGCTTGAGTCTTCAATATGGATTTACATTTATAATAGGTAGTCAAAAGAATTTACATACCTACCTATCCGAAGAAAAAGTGTTTACTTATATTTTCTATTAGCCTTAGCATACGTTTAGCCAATTCTTCAATATGTATTATAACTGATCTCACCGCGTCAAACTGCAAGTTGAAAACTTCTAATAATGCAAACTACTGCGCAACCTTACTGCAACGCAGTGCATACTGCCTTTCTTATCTACGACGTAGACTTTGTACACCAGTTGCTAGATAATAGCACACACATGTACCAGCGCATTTAAACTCAACTTTAATCACAAGTGTTCAGGTAAATTTAAACAAATTATTTCTGAAATTAACTTTATATTAACCTTGTACCAGTTGCTGGGTTTATTATCAAAGATATGTAATATAAGCAATTATGGTTAACAACAATTACCATACTTGAATTTGATACAATATAAAGAAAGACCATTTGGTTGAAAATGCATCATAACGTGATAGTTCTGCTATGAATCAATTGAGTTGGGACTAAAAATGGCAAAAGTAGCCAAAGCTTTCGTTATCCATAAAGTGACTTCTTAAACATAGACATCTTGAAGTTAAAGAAGTAAACTTTGAAATTTTAAGCTGTCTTAACAAATTGTACCGTCAAGTTTGATTAAAGTTGTATTTGATTAAACATGTAACATGAACTCATTTTCTTAAATATATTTCTAGTAATTATTACTTCCAGTTACCAGATTGGTCCAAAGGCGTAATACGAGTATACATATACCGGCCAGGAAATACTATCATGACTGGCTTGTTAAGGATATCCACTTATTCATTAAGAGCTCATATTAAATATTGGCATATTTAGAGGGTCTCAAGCTGTCGGGTTTTTCCTATAAACTGCGTGGAACACGTAAAACTGGTCGGTTGTATAATTTCTTTCATCATCAACTGCTAAATATTTGCAATGTAATATCGAAATAACCAACGATGACTTGAGTGGATTTTGATTTGAATATGTTGTTGAATGTCATGTATAGTACATATATGTGTAAAATCATAATTTCACATACCTTTCAAGTATAAAATAGCTGTTTGGTACTTTACAAAACAGCAATTATACTTTTGTCTAATAAACATATAACTGCTTAAGATGAGAGGATAATTATCATCAATAGTAATTCAAATATACAAATGCAATATGTAGTAAGGCTAAATTCTCAACGACGAAATGTCACATAAAGCTATACAATGAAGTGATAAAAGAGTTGTAAGTAACATTAATTCCCAACCATCCGTGAGATATCGTTGGTTCACTTTATGACAATGATGAATTAACTTGTCAGATGATGCGTTCTGTTGAATGCCTGAGACAAATCCAAGGAGTCGTTGCCTTGGTGAAGAACTATCAGCATTCGCGGTGAACTCGTTCCGTTTAACAAGGAAATACGCTGTTTATGAGTGCTGTACAAAAATAGCGTTGCTTTGACGTCACGCCACCTAGTGGTTCCACTGTCAAGGGCATTTGGTATGTCGTGGACTAGTAAATGTATACAGACAACTAAATTATTCGTTTGCGTCATCTAAAATTGGGTCTGTTAAGCTACATATTTTAAAAGCTGTTATAAAAGGTTGTTTATACCAAGAATCACATGTTACAATACTAACTGCTGTTCTTCTTGTGGTCAGAGCAGTCTATATGAAAAGAAATCATAGTGATACAAGTTTCGAATAGAAAGTGTTGCTAGCCCATCACCAGAGTATTTTGTACGAAGCAACATCGTGCCAAGACGGAAATCTCAGAATCTTGGCAATTTTAGTCTTTCCAACTGTTAACTTGTGATTTTTTTTACTCTGGCCTTAGTGTCAACTTCTTGGGGCTTCTTTTTTCGACTACGGTGTAGTACTATGCTATTTATAATCGTTATCTCAGGCCATAGGAGCATTCATATTTCAAAAAGTAACGAGTACATGTCTCAAATTGTTTCATATATATTTGAGAGAGTTATCCCACGTTTTATCGTCTTTGTTATTTATACTGCGAGCAGAAACTATGCAGAAAAGATGTATTGACTGTTTGCTATAGTATAATAAATAGCATAATTCTTGGGAGTATTAACGTCAGCAACATTGTTTTCCCAATACGTCCCGCATCCAGGTCGATTGCTACATTACATGAACACGTGAACATAGCTGGGCTAAGGAAGTTATTCAGTAGGTTCACAAGGAGTTGTCGTAGGCTCTAAGAGGGAGTCTTAGTAGCAGTAATTGTAAAATCACAATCACAAATGATTCCGAAACTCCTAATGGAATGCAAATGGATATCAGACCAAGCAACAGCAGCGCATAGCCGAGTTTATGTACACATAACGTGTCCACGATACAATTATAAATATCTTATCGCAAACATATTCGTCACCAACAAATACATTTATCGTGCCTTTATCATGAGGCGGTTTACACAAAATGTGTATGGTTTCACGACAAAAGCCAAAACAAGGTTTTTGATATAAATTTAAATCTGCTATTTTATCTACCACACGTAGAGCAACCCTGAGTCGCGAACAACGACCCATGTTCGGCCTTCTGTAGTCTGCGTACAGTGCGGCGTGTATCACGCCAGTGACGTCACAGCTTCGTTCAGTGCCAAGGCTTCCTATAACGTAAACAGCGCTCGATCACTCCCGCATTGTGTAAACAGACTGATAACTATGTGCTTGCAAATCGCACTTCTACCACAGATAGAATAATGTGGGCCCAAGGATAAACCCCATGTGCAATGCTTTACAATGTGTTATAATTTGTTTATATTTGGAATGACATGTAGTTATGGGTACATTAGCAAACTATAGTGACATAAAATATACATTAATACAGAATAAGATTTTGGCACACCGGACATTTGCCAAAAAGCGGGTATTATAAGTAATTTTATTACTATGATTAGTAACAGAAATCAATGAATAACTCTAGTAAAACTAACTGAAAGTACTATGTATTAGAAAATCTAAAAAGGAGTTCAACCCTAAGTATAATAATAACGAAGTCTATTTTAGTAACAATAGGAATGTCGAAATTTCTCTCAGCGGCTCCATAAATGATACAAAAGTTTACGGCTTCATTGTAAAAGGTTTCATGGAAGAAACTTGCTTATAAATAGAACATTTCATGTCGAAGCCATAAATAGGGACCGTTAACGAACCTTACAACTCTTTGAACAATCAACGATGAATAGTAAAGTAACTCTCCCTTTTGCAACAATGACACGCGAAGCTGTTAAGAAGCTATAGCTGTTATAAGTAACAGTGAAAGTTTGAAGACCGAGGACAAATATTTGGGTGTGCTCCAAAGTGATACAAAGATAAACAAAACATTGAACTGGTTTATCGACACCAACAATGAAATAGCAGAATGTCAAAAGGTTATTTTTAGTTTACCTTTATCAAATGCGAACTCATGCGGAACTAAACTGGCAGTGACCAATTGCGTGACCTTGGTAAACTTACAAGCCTTTGCAATAAGAAACGATCATTTTTTAATTCGTTAAGTAAACTATAGGATATTTTTGTCAAGCTGACATAAGATTTCTTTGAGAATTAAAAGTTTGGACAGATAGCACAAATTATGGCGAGATCTCTGCCGTCCAAGATCCTGTCTCTTCCAAATAAAATTCAGGAATCATAATAATTTCTATACGTCTCTTGGCCGTCTTATTCTGACGCATCCGCGAATGAAGAATTTGAATTTGATAGTAAAACCAAGTATTTCGAAACGTTCCTTTTAAAAAAATCCGCCGGTAAGTGATATAAAACTGCTTCAGCATTTCGGTTCTCCTTACCGCACTTTTTGTCTTAAAAAAGTAATAAATGAAAGTAAAACAAAGCAATAGACATCACCTCTAACGGCTTCCACGTAGCTACCAAAGGATAACGGAACAAAAGATGTTGTAACTTGTAAAACTTAATTGCTCGACATACTACTTTTACTTTCGGTAGGTAACTGTTGTTTTATGATACTTCGTTGTAAGTAAAAATTAAAGAAAATAAATACGATAAGATTTATTGCGTCATACTGGAACAGTAGGTGGTATTAGACGTGTTAATTTTGAAATGACCGATTTGTTGGGTAGACATTCCGTCATGAAATTTAGAGAGCTTATAGTAAATAATTATGAAAAATTTCAAATTTAGCGTTATTACGGATCCCCTGTCTATACATTAGCAATCTAAAGGTCACTTTCTGGTGGGTTCATTGTCAGAATATACCTATGCACAGTAAGTAGAGGAATCACGATCATGCAATAGTTCAATACCATAGCTGAAAATGATCTCCAACTTTTTTCGTAAATAAATAGCAACGGGAATGAGTCACTCGTATCGAATACAATAGAACTGTGTACGATACTACGTTTACGTAAGCCACACCTGAGTTAACATCCTTGTTTGCGAAACATGGTCACGTGGTCACCTACTGAAATATGTTAACAAGTATGAAAGACGAGGTAGAGCGACTTCTTTGAAGATGTTATATCTTTGTTCATATATTTTATCCACATTTAATTTAAGCGAATGTCACGAGGGATATTAAAAGTGTGGCGAAGTTAGCTGTGATAATGTATAACTGGCAGGAACCTTAGAGCACTGCTCACAGCACACTTTCGATGAGCAGCACACGGTGTCGTAGCGGGTTTGGCCTCCGGGGACTCCTCTGTCCTCAGAGTTGTCCTGCGAGTCCTTAACCGCTGCGGTGCACCAGTGTCCTCGGATTGGCGGTCAACCTGGTACATCGCTAAGCCGAGGGCTGGCGTGGCTTCCTTCTACAAGGCAGTTACGACGCAGAGGGGGGAGGCCTTTGTCGCGGCAGACGCCAACTAATCATTTCTTGTTGAACTCTCATTTTCGACTAAATTGTTCTGCCAGAGGCTACTCGTATGTCTGCCGAATTGATTGGAGTTGCCCGAAGGGCGGAGGGCACGCGACGGTCATTCCGAGATGTCTTAGTGAGTAGCCGTGGTGCAACCACCAAATTACTACGGAATCTCACGTATCCGATAGCCGGCTCTATTTCCTGGCCATAAAGGGAAGCCAAAACACAGGTCTGCTTAGTTATCCGCTAGGTATATTTTTACGTTGTACGCAAGTTTTTGTTTACTTATCAGCCTATAAATTACCCACTGCTGAGTCGGTCCTCCTCCAACTACAAGGAGGGTAATTAGCGTACTCTGCCATACTGGACGGACAGGTTAGCTCAGGGTTACCGGGTTTTCCTTCTCTTGCGGCTAGGATTTCGGCCTTGTCATTTCCTATTGTCGACTCTTACAACACCCTTAGGATGAAATGGGGTGGTACACAATGTATTCTAAATCCGTCACCACACGGAGTTTCTGTTTAGCTCAGTTAATTTATTTTCACAGTTAGTGTGACACTGCAATATGCAATTTGTGCAAGCCTCGGAAGCACACGTCACTCTTCCCAACTAGGTAGATGACGATGCAACTCCGAAACCGTCTACAGAAGGATGTCGTACACGCGTTTGTTACGTGGACGTTATCGCACCGCTGATATCAGCATCTTGGCATCTGTCCTCAATAAAGTTGCATCACGACTTACGTTTTCATACTTCCCGATTTGTTGAAATGTTTCACGCTGTATATTATGTACTGTATGGGTATTTCTGGCAACTTCTATTGATTTCAAACTATTGAGAAGGATAAAACCAAACCGGTGAATCAATAATATTCTGTGGCATACCAACAACAACGTCATTTCACAGAGACCAATATATGCTAAAGCTTAAGGTTTGTGTGGGATAATCATAATTTTGAAGTACTAGGACTTCAATGCTCAAATCGAAAGCATTGAATTCACTGACTTAAGCAATCCTGACACAAGATTTCATCCAATACACGTGTTGTTTACCCTGTATCGCCGGATCGCTGAACAATGATGCAGATGAGATGTATGCAGTCAATTCTAATGGATGCTTCGTTTACAGTAGATAAATACGAGTAGGAGCGGAATCGATCAAATATTTCGTTCGGATCACAGTTATATCGATAGCTTAATTTCGAAGCCAGACATAAGGCAAACATTGTTTGATGTTTTGTAGCATTGGGATTATAGTAGTAGCATGAAGAATGCTGGTTATGAGTAAAATTAAATATAGCGATTAATCGAATTAGCTTGTTTGATTGCATCGGTAATTGGGCTGAGGTCTGAATTCTAATTTTGTCGATTTTAGTTTGGGTGATAATAGGAATACTCGAAACACCGCCGGTTTACTAAGCTGCTAATAACGTCAGTAGGTTTATACAGCTTTAGCAGGATGTTCGTCAAACGTTTGCGCTATTCATTTTATAGATGTAGTTCTACATCTACAAAATGAATAGAGCATACGTTTAGTACCAAATTTCGAATCAAAAAGAAATCAACAAATGTCAAAATCACATCATTGCGATTTATGAGCAGAAAATGGAAAAGCAATAGAATTTTCGAGAATACACCAGATTTAATTTTTGCGTAAGGATCACTCAGTCAACGATTAAATCCATAAACGTATGGTTGTAGAGGTCAACTGTAGCAACAGCTGCATTCAGTAGGCAGATGTGCGTGGCGTGACGTCACCCGCGGAATGGCAACTGTTTTATGCGCAGATACAAATGTCCATGTACATACACTTAAGGAAAATGAATAAAGCAATCCATTGGAAGCTCAAACAACCACCATTTTCTAAGACTACGGGCTACGAGATGATTGCAAATACCAATCAAGAAATACCTAAAGTAGCTGCTAAAATATTACGTTCACATTACATTACGTTACGTTCTTCTACATCGTATTCATTTAGGTTTTGACTTCCATCGTTATACCGATTTTGCCAATGACAAGTGTTTTATGTTAAAAAGGTTGGAGTGATTATGAAAGTTTAATTAATTGGTCATGAGATGCGTTATAGTTAAAGTAAAAACGTAGACGTACGTAGGTACATATGAGAGTTCGGTTAAATGATATTTATTTTGTTAAGGGGTTAGTTCATTGGTAATAAGTATGAACCCAGCAGAAATAAGCGTTATTGACTTCGGACAAAGAATTGTCCCCACGAGTCCTAAGACTGCTATCGTCGAGCATTATGATTATAAAGTTCACAAAACAAAGAAACCGCCATAAAAATGGCGTAATAATTGGATTACATAATACATTATAAAATTATGTACACATTTACATCATCATTTCCATCATGTGATCATTGATCAATGTTACCAGCTTTGATTGTGGCAGAGTATCAATGGGTTATGATTGGCTGCTCGTAGACTGTAGCACTGATTCACCACCTCTTCAAAATATAATTGTAGTCATGTATTCCTGGAATGAATAAACAGCTCGGAAACTGCTAATAGCTGGACTGCGGAGTAAACAGTGGTGAGTGTTCTAAGAATCTTTACTCGACTTTCTGGTTTATCAGTAACGATAAAATGTTAAACTAAAAGTCTTGGTAACAGAAATATGATGTACATAAAACGTGTTACTACTTTGGTGAAAAAACGTGTTACGGGTTTGGTGACAATAATAACACAACTACTACGTGGTGAGTGAATATGTATAGAATGAGTAATTCCTTGTATTGTGCGAGTAGTATCATAAAAAGATCAAGTGGTTTGCCTTAAGATGATTCGAGGTGAGTACGACTGGATACATATCTTGATATTAGGCTAGTTTAAGGATTTCTATTCAACCGCCAATATTTAAAACGCAAAGGACTTCGTAGACAAAGTAATGTTCTTTGTGCCTATCGACAACCAAAATGTGTCTGTGCATGTGTTGTTTTCTCATTCTGGCGAAATGATGATGCTGGTACGGTTAGGTCAGACATGATTAAATTATACCTGAAAAGATAAATCTGGACAAATCCAGTAATCGTATTCACACATTTAAACGCCAAGTCGACCGTACACTTAAGGAAAATCGATATAGCCACAATAGCTCCAAACACCCAGGTCACGTCCCGCGGCCCAAGTAAGCAACTCGATTGGCATTCAACGGTCTCCCGAGCGCGCATCAGTATTCCGGACGGGGCGGCGGCGGCTTCGGCATTCGCGAAACGTAGCGACACTACGTCATGCTTTAGTCCCGGTGTGTGGATGCGATCTGCACAGGGGCGGAGTTCCACGGACAATATTTGTAATGACTTCATATTGATATAGACGTGCTTTTCAAATTCAAACTCAAAAGGAACTTTATACGTACGTAGGTTTTATCACAAGACTCTTATAAATCAACATATTTATAATTACCATTATCATCTTATGGCCCCTGTCCCACGCTAGGTTGTAGTCTCCACACACACCTATCAGTCGTCATAAGTACCTACATTCACACCTCTGATGCTTCGTAGCGCATGAGTGTGCGACGAATGCATTAAAGGAAATATTAACACATAATAATATGTATTATAAAGGAAATATCTATCTATGTATGATAGATAGATAACACTTTATTGTACACAAGCGACATACAACATTAAAGAAATTACATAAAAGACATACAATTGGCGGCCTTATCACTAAAATCTCTTCCAGGCAACCAACACATTATTTACGATGGAAATATTGCGCTAATACTGTTGGGATCGTTTTGTTTGTAACGAATAAATTCAATAACTAAAAGACCGATTTAAAAAAAGATTTCTCTATTAGAATACTACATTATCTCTGAGTAACTTAGGCTATATGTTAAGCCGTGTTAATCGCGGGTTTGAAGCTCACGCGGTTGAGGTGGCGCGCTTTACCTATCAGCTAATACTACAAATAACCTGCATGCGTGGCGTCTTTCAATGTTTTGGCGTATCTTCAAATGGCAGTATTCTCAATATTTTGAAAGCAGAACAAAATTTCTGTAATAAGAACACACAAAGAACTAGTTTTCGTCGTAGCAAGCGATACAAACATTACCACGTCATTTTAAACCCTTAATCCAGCAATACAAGGAAAATAACCAGTTCTTAGTTTGGAAAATAGAGCTAACAAGGCACGATGTGTGGGCATCGTGAAACAGTAATTGACATTAACACATGGCACAAACACACGTTAAACATATTAATAAGATTGACGTAAACCGAGAAAAGTTAGGCTAGTTCTCACCGCATCGCTAAAACGTAAACATACACAACGTTTGACGCAAACCGCTCGTAGCGGCTTCTGCAAACTCATCTATGCAAACTATTGCAGAGTAGCACATTGCTGAAATGAGCTGACCATTAGTTATTTATAGAACATGTTTTTCAATTAAAAAAGCAAAGTATCGGTCTAAACAGCTATCATTCTACCAGGACAATTGTAAAAAATTCATTCATTCTTATTCAAGTTTTGTACTGGAGTAGCTAGCTGTGTCTAGTCATGGATATTCAATAAATCATTTAGATATAATAAAACTAAGTTTGTAAAATGTGCGTGCCGATAAAACTTAAAAAGGAGTCCCGGCACGTTAAAGGGACTTATACATGTGTGATATCCCCCCCTCGAACAAGAAAGTTCCCGTTTTAACCTAAAGTTTAAAAACGTTTCTATAAAGATATAAGGGATTTTCCAACCCTTCAACTAATCTAACTAATCTCTGGAAAGATTGGACCGATTTTGACGGGACTTTCACTGACAGGTAGCTGATGTCATAAGGAGTAACTTAGGCTACTTTTTTAGACTAGCTTCACCCCGCGGCGTCACCCGCGGTACGATAATAACCGCGGGTAACATAGCACCCGGGCGAAGCCGGGACGGGCCGATAGTGTCTAATAATTTCTTTTAAAACCAAACCCCTGCTCTAGGTAACCTGTATCGCCGAGGCAGTTTTCAAACGTGTAATTAAGTGCCTCTGGTTTACATAAACACACTTGCCTGACCCCGGAATCGAACAGAGGACCCCTGATCCAAGCACGGCACATCCACACCATAGACCAACACGGCAGTCAATCATTGACCTCTTTACAAGAAATAGTGATGCAAATCATTCTTCTAAAAGATCTTCTAAAAAATATGGATCTGGAAATTGTTTAACAATGTTTCACCGGTGCTAATGTTTCCGTAATTCATAAATTAGGCCATATTTTAAACTAGACCACGTACTTACTGAAAGATTACAATGTACAGCCGATGTCATCGTGATAGAAAAAAAAAATAGTCTGTCAGTCGTCGCCTTGTCAAATTCATGTGGCAGTGTTCACCGGCCTCGTGTCCTCAGGGCATGTGATTTCGCACGTAAATAGTACATTAGCAAATCACGAGTTGTATACAATAATCAAGTCATAATATCGTTTTGAATATGTATTTACTTTAAGATCCTGCAGTGATAAAAGTGCTTAATGAGGATAGATCAATATTTACTGAGATTTTTTATTGGAGAGTTCTAATGGAGTTAGATATATCCAACGAGTCAAGGTCTAGGCAGTCTAGGTCTATAAAATGTGCTTGTCATTGTAATAATTGTATGCTTGTCATTGTAGCATTTATGACAGATTCCCAGAAATTGCTATTGAGTCGGCAAAGGCACAAAGACTCATTAATAAAACTATTAAGCTTTCTTATCTGTCTCTTTACATTAACTGATGGTCAAACAAATGCTTTGTTTGTAAGTAGGACTACTTAGCACTGGTAAATGTATACTATAAATACAACTGATGACGATTCTGATGATGAGTTGGACGATTTGCCATTAGCGAGGTTATCATTACCGGAAGCAACAGTAGCGGTTTGGGAAAACTTATGTGAATATTGACGATCAAATTATGCAGAAAGTACTGTTCTTAAGTAAGCAAACAGCAGGCAATATGGCATAGATTCCAAACGCGTAATTGAAAGCTTGAAGGTGCTTCCGAGACCTTGCTAAAACTAAAACATGTTTATCCAACTGTTGCAAGCAAACAGAATTTCGGACATGACGAAACACAAGGCGTTGAAATTGCAGTTATTATATTAACCTTTCATTACATATTGTGAGAGCAGATCTAAGCCAATACACCTAAATTAAGATCAAAATTTGTAGACAGATAAAAGATTATAAACAAAGTACAAAATGAGTTGACTGAAAACAGATTTAATGGAAAGCTGACAGACGCTAATGATCCGTTACACAATTTGAAGAACGTAAACAAATTATTTAAAGAAGCGAATATGAGAGATGTACTATGATGTGCGTGGAACAACAGTGGTGCTGATGAAGTCAAACGTTAATAACGAAGATAACCATTTTATCAGTGTTTTATTTATGCAGTTTGAATTGTCCTGCTTCCTTTGGCTAAGGACAATGCTGTGAGGGCTAAGGAATTGGCCACCCAGCGCCGAAGGATGCTTGCCCACCTCCACGTGCCGTTAAGATGGGGCTCCGGACCCGAGAAATTCGTCCAGTTCTCCGGGAGGAGGGTGATTTCTCCCCGTTAGCAAAGGGGCCGATAAGGATCGAGGCGGATAAGAGTCATGAAGCATGCTCCCCTTTTAGAGAGCAAAACCCGTGGCCGAACTTCGGCAGTCCAGTTAGGTTGGGGCGCTAATTTCCATATTTCAGCGCCATGGAGTGAAACATAAAGCGGCACTGTGAACTGATTACGTCGCTAATAAAAGTATTTTGTTCTCTTAAACTAAAAATGAGCGCATAAACTGCTTAGATATCTCAAAAATAGAAACTGTAACTTGTTTTCCCTAGTAGTTTCCCTAAAATTGGAGGAGGCACGATTAAAGCCTAAATATTATAAATACAAAGTTTGAATTCGTCCCTGTAGTTCCCTCAATTTGGCATTCGCACAGCGTCGGACGAAGGACGCGCGGGCACGGACAGATGCGCTCGAGTAAATCGTGATCCCTCCCTCTCCGCTCCAGCCCGCGGCAGGAGGCCACCCCTTCATGCTTTTATCGACACCCAGTATTGTGTCAGCATAATGGTAACACATGGTAAGGAGGAAAGCGCACAAGCGTTTTGAATGACAATGAGACGCCTGAGGTCGTTCTGTGAAAATTGTACTTGGCGAAGTGTGGGACAGAATTTCGAAATGCTTCATAGACATTGCTTCAACTGCTGGGACAAAATGCTGATGAATCGTATCACGAGATTTTAGACATACTAATATTTACACTTGTAAATGCGAAACATAAGTTGAATTTACTTTGTAAAAACTATCACCGATCTGAATCGTGGTAGTAATTCGAAGGTGAGTACAACAGACTCTTAACTTCCAAAATTTTAGAAAAATAAAAGGACTGCAAATTGCCACCGCGGTTCCTGCCTGTCTCATTATAACAAAATCCGTTTTAACGATAATAAAGAATATGTTTTTTGCCAATCGAAATCCCGCGGAATGGGATTACTTAGACCTGAGCTCTTATCGCAATTTTCTTTATTACGGAACCGCATAGCTACGGCAGTCCTTCATAAAGGCGTTTCCACACCGGTCACGCGCGGCCGACTGTCGGTCAGTGGCGTCTTGCTCCCACGGCGCGACACGCTCGGCGAATCAAGCGCAAACCGCTCGGATGCGCTTTCTAACGCTCTAGATGTCGGCCATGCGTGTTACAATTACGTTTCAAATTATAATAAGAGACTTGACTAAGACCGGTTTGAGTTCTTCACAATTTTCTTCTACGCAGCCCACTGCTGAGTCATGTGTGTAGTGAGTAATGATAGTGAGTAATTAACCTAATTTGCCACGCTGGTTTGGTGGACATATCAAATTATCCTTCTTTTGAGGCAAGGCTTCCTAGATGGGATGGACTGTTGACGAGAACCTAAGGAACGATTTAATATAGTATTAGTAAGTGTTTAAACGAAATTAATAATATAATTATGAAAGTAACTGCCTGTATATTATGGTTTCACAGCTACAGCCCGACGCATCTTCTTATAGGTTTGGTATAAAGAGACATTGCGGTGGAAAAGCTTAATACAAATCGAGAGGAGCATGGATCTGAAATCTGTGCTGAAGCCGTATAAAAACCAGCAGTAGTCAGTGTAACTACAATGCTAAGCTATGCATTATCAATTTTACGGTACCATGCGTTGTTTTAACATAATATATGCATATACATAATATAAGCACAAAACAAACTTTACCTAGACATGATTACGCAGCAATTCATATAAGTTTCCTCGAATAAATGTTTACAAATAAAATTATTGTTCAAATAATTAATAATGTTGATGTAAAATTCGACACGGTTATATTAAATAGACATGTAGATTGTAATGTGCAATTTTGTAATAGTATTGCCCAGTAGTGGATTTACCAACAGTGTGAGTCAGCTCAAGCCTACGGCGGCGGCGGCAGATTTCAACGGAAAATAACAAACAAATGATTAAATATACGGTTGAAGACACCATGATTTGTGTGACAAATTAAAATAATGAGATCTCTCTATTTCGTCAATTGGTGAATTATATTAATAATTAATAAACATCTTAAACAAATTTCAGGTTGCCAAAAGTATAGGTTTTGGGAATCGTACTGAATTAAATTTAGAGTTTTATCTTCTGTTCCTCGATTAATATTCTCAATGCACCGATAATTTTTTCAAGTGTAATTTTAATGAATGACTTATTTATTTGCTTTGATTGGAGGTACTTAATATATGTAAGCATGAACAGAGTTGCTTGCTGACTCTTCCGATGAACTGGTAATATTTTCAGGCTGAATGTGGATTGACAGAAGGATTGTGGTTACGGACATGACAGAGATGATTGGATTGCGTGAATGAGGACATGCGTATGAAAGGTATGAATGTAGATAAGGCACCAATAGGAGTGTATGAAGGCTAACACCTGGTGTAGGACAAGGGCAAAGATGATGACCGAAATTTTCTAAGAGTTTTGTGATAAATGCTACATAAATCGAGTTTCTTTATAGCTTGAGATAATATCCGATCTAATAATATTACTTAGGCATGCAAGTTACAGTTTTGTTATCTACTTCTATGTTATAAACTATTATCATATTATTTACATTCAAGAAATATAACAAAAATAAATTGTGTAATACCTATTTCCGCTTCGAAATTGTTTATAATGGTTTTTGTAAACCTCGCAAGTACATTCGTTGGAAACTCTTATTTAAGATTCCTGTGACATGCCTAATCATCAGACATTTATTTTCTATCAGACATTTATTTATTACAGGGTTATCCTTGAAACTAATAAATAATCATGGAAATAACTCATAACCGAAAATACTTATTTTACAATTAATAAAATCCAATAAAAAATAGTTCAATTTCGCACGTTAAGAGCGCAAGTAACCGCACCGCATCTGAGCTGTGTGATTAACAAATCAGAGGTTACCGGTTTAAAAGCGAGTTTTCAGCCGCCACATAAAAAGCGTTAGCCAATGAATATAAATTTATTGAATGCAAGCCATGGCGGCGAACGGAACGGTCACACTCGACGGGAGAACGCAGCGTCACGGGACGTGACGGTCCCGCGGACAGCGCGGAGCGCACCCGTCACGGACCCGTAACCGTCACGCTCGGCAGACCGCGCGATAGTGTGAACGAATCTTAACATTTGCATAAGTTTTTTTGATTGGCAGTATACATATATGTATATGTACGTTTAAGGTTTGTAATTTTACGCGACAGAGAATGTTATTTTTCCTTTGTTGTCTTGGGCGAAGCTAGCAATCAACAACCGCCTAGATGTGTGCACACTTGGCCATATGTTTGATGTATTCAATAGTACTTTTTGGAATATGTATAATGTGTTTCTAAAAGACTAAAACCGGCTGAAGCTCAACGTATAAATGCATCAAGTAAGCTTTTAGACATTTTTAACAAAACACTAAATTGAGACACAAGCAATAAAGCTAAAAAATATAATTACGTTTATTAACATGAACATCTTGAAGCTACATATAAGTAATAGTCAATATAAGAAAAAAGAAACGGGTCCTCGCAGATATGATTAAAATTCCACATCAGGCAGAAGATTAAAAGATAAAATCAATTAAACTTTCAATAGTGACGTAGATAGTTCCATAAACCTGACTAAAAAGTCAAAGAACCAATAGGAGCTTTCGACACAGAACAACAGACACGAGACTCCATCGAGATTATGAAATCGACGTTACATACTCGTATGCACTGACAACACAAACGCTTTGTACGTCATCGCACAGTAATTCGATAAGCCTACACAAGCCGACAGGAATTCATAGAGCAAACACAGCTCGTGTACAAATCGTTCTAGGTGGCGATAAGATGATAACACTGACAACTTGTGGTGATAACGACGCCTGTAATGTTTAGTGATATCATGTGAACGTGCGTCATTTGCAGGATTAAGGGCGGAGTTGAGTGTTCGGCGAACTGTAATATCGTGGATGTTGATAAGCGAGGTGACAATGAAACGGAGATATCTGATCTTGCATATTTTCGATAATAAATATAGAGGCAATACATTACATAACGTTGGCACGGAAAATGAAATCTTCACGAATATACGATTGATGTGATAACAAACGATTTTTGATTGTTATCACATAAAAGGCTCATAAAAATATGATGGAGTGCGAGATAGTGCACAATCTTTACGCACTTCGAGAAGATTATAAACATTCGATTTCTAAAAGAACTTATTACAACGGAATACACTCTTTTCCTCGGCAATTAGAACATTCTAGAATAAATTGCAAATTGGGCAACATTTACACTCAGGTTCACCTATCAGTCCACAAGGACCTACATTTAAGCAAATAAGCGTCTGTGTTGCTCTTCATATAACAACATAAAATAAATAATGGACATAAAATTGTGAGAGAAACAATTTTAAATCCATGATAATAATTATTTGGTACGCGACTCCAACAAAACCCCTTTTGATCGTACACAACGTTAATATGCAAAATTAGATTACACAAAATTTTAATAGCATTCATTTTCACAATATTTCTTGGCTAATTCTTGTAATACTAAATAATATAATTTGCCAACACCGCAAAGGTTACCCAAATATTTTCCAAGAACGGAATAATACATTTGTGTAATGGCTTATTTAAATAAACACACGAGTGTAAAAGCTGGTCAAGTTTACAAAACAAGTAAGTAAGAATCCGCGTCGAGCCAACGAGAAGTGGATGAAACAAAAAAGAAAGTCGGCGTACCGTTCGTCGACCCACATGCCCGCGGTGCGGCGGTGGGCAGTCGAGACGGCACGGGCACGACGGCACTACCACGTACGTGACTCGGGATAAAAACGAAATTGAATTGCCCGAGAAATGACATCAAATGAATTTTGATACACAGCGCGTGGCGGGATTCCGATGACGGATGTTATGGCGGCGCGTGAAATCACACAATAAATATTTTTTTATCTCGCTAGATAATTATTGAATTCATGTTGCAATGCCAGAAAGACTGTTAAGTTACTTAATTACTGTTAAGAAAATTAAAAAAGCTAAGAGTTAATAAACCACCGGCACTTAAAAAAATAATTCTCAATATTTTGTTAGCTTTTTGCTAACAGCTAACTGCAGTACGACCTACAAGTATTTGTTCCGGGTCTGGGTGTTTTCTATCTATAATATGTATGTATTGACAAAAAAAATGTATATAAGTAGTTTATCATCCATCTCGTTACCATAACACAAGTATTAAGTTGCTTAGCTTGGGACGAGATGGCGTTGTGTGAAATGTCCAAGGATATTTATTATTTATTTATTTAATATCAGAATAAAACAAGACGCAGGACTCCCCACGTATTTCCAATGTCGTCAGTCCACCATGTGGGAGGCCTAACAGCACTGCGCTTTCCGATACCCAGTCGCGACTCCAGATCCTTGTCTGGGAAGAACATAGATGTTGAAGCTTTGCTCTGCCCCAATATCTACGTTCTTGTAAAATAAATATCTTTAGCAATTTGCAATAGACTGCTACGAATAATGGGTGACTAAGACGAAATAGAAATCTCCTAATTAATATTGTTGTTTCATAAATTACACGATATATTGTATAACTGGTGAAACTGTACTGAACGTAAACTAGAAATTATGTTAAGCGCAACTAAACACCACATTCTAATGATAGTGACTCACAGACCAGATTTTACATCGAAAAAACCGGCGGCATCACGGAGCGACGCTAATTGAAAGCAGTTAATCCAAATTCGGTCCGTTCCACTCGAAGTCTCTGTTTATAATTAGACGAATACTATGAACAAATCAAACATATACTCGTAACTCCGGGGAATCGAGATGTTGGTATACTCGTGAATCATCGCGTCTTCTTGTCCGAACATCATTTACTTTCTCATTAACTTTTGAGTAATATTTCGAGATGATGTATTGAATTCTGTCCAGCAGTTTTTGAGTTTCTCACAAACATACATACAAATCTTACCTATTTATATTAATATAGATTTATGATTACTAGTACCTACTAATCTGTCCGTGTGGTGACGGATTCAGAATACTTAGTGTCAGCATTCCATCCTGAGGGTGTAGTAAGAGCCGACCAAAGGAAATGGCAAGGTCGATAACAAGAGAAGAAAACCTTGATACGAAACGCTTTTTTTTTGTTACGGTGGGGAAATGCTTTATGGGTGGGGTCGGAGATTATGTAGGAATCCGGAAACAACTCGTCCACCCACCAAAACCCCAGCAGGCCCTGACACGACACGCTTGGGGCGCCACAGGTTCGCGTAAACGCATTCCACTGTTTCGCTCCGACGTGATGCCCGCAACACGGGCAAGCGACTACTGGAGAGCACCACCTCAGTGGTTTAAGAAACCCACCACGTATCTTTTTTTTTACGAAACATACGTTCTTTTTCTACAGTCACATCTAAAAGATTTCGAAACTAGAATTCCAATGGCGCACGATTACTCAAAGATCCGAATAGTGTTGCAAGGGATCATTGGCCGGGTAGCGAAGGCTCTCCGAAGGTAGCCGCGGCCTTAGCCGGTCGGTGCGCTGACGTAGCGTGGTTAGAAAGTTGCTTTGCTTGCGTCACGGCGCATCGGGGTCGATGACCTGCGCACACGCACTCAGGGCTGCTCGCCTATACTCTATGCACATCAATAAAAGTGAAGTGTCTGACTGTGTCTGTCTGTATGAACAAAAGTATTTAATATGATATTAATAATAATAAGTTTATTGGCACAAAAAAGGCATACAAACAATTATTCTTAAATTAACATATTTGTAATATCAATTAACATATTGATAGCCAAAACAGAACCACGACTGCTTTTGAAAAAATACACGTGTCCGTTAAAAAGTGTTCAATTACTATGTGTAATAAATAATCACTACAACCTAAGACATCGCAATTTATAAGTGTTGTGTGTGTGTGTGTGTGTGTGTGTGTAAATTCTACCATAAACAACCAATTTAAAATGGGTAGGCACTTCGAAAAGACTGGATTATAATAATGGAACTTTCACTGGTAGGCAGCCGATGTTTTAGTGGTAACTTTGCACGATCCGCGGTCACACCTATACTTGAATTAACAATATATCTTCGTTAGCAAAGCCAAAGGCAAGTGCTAGTTTAACTATACGAGTGTTTTCATTAATGAAATGCGCGGTAGTAACGCAACAATCTGATGTTGGAATGCTTTTTTAATGACCTTAACGTAATGATTGGTATACTTTAATATTCAATATTAACGATCTCGAGTTCGGTAACACGTGGAGTTTTATGAGTTCCCTTTAATGCATCCGGATATGAAAAATTATAAGGATTTAAAACGCACAGTATGGCCATCCCTTTCCATCCTGAGTGTGTCGAAAGAGCCAAGACATGACAAGACAGAAAAAGAAAGAAAAAGTTAATACGCAACTGTGCCAACCAGTCTGCCAACGTCACACAGGCTTCCTTCCCTCCATGTAATTGGAGGAGGCCGAACTCCGCAGGGTCATTTACGGGAACTGAGAAGAAGAATACTAGAATCTGAACTAGAAAATGTAGAGCAGAAGATAGAAGTTCAACAATGTTCGTGGTTTTCGGCAAACTTTACTCCATAAAGGTAGAAAATCTAACCATACGTATTAGTCACTAAGATTAACACGTCTCCGCATTCTACAAAGTAAAGATTATTGATATTCTAATCTAACCCACAGACTTTTCCCAGCAGATGGACTGTGGTTTCCTTCTGCTGCCAACGTCATGCTTCCCCTGATAGAGCTCTGGAGACCATATACACCCGCAGGAACACTATACCATCCAAGGATGATGTTAATTGGCTACAGTGTTCAGTAAGGTGAAGGTCCTTCGTCGGTTGGGCAGCTTCAGCGATCGGAGGTAATCCATAATCTACGTCTCTTGCTTTCGCTAAATAGTTTATTGCCATGGCGATTGATGACAATAACATTGATTTATGTTGCTTCTTGCTTGCAACACTCGGTTTTAGTTTTGGTGTGTTGCCGATAAATATAAGGTACCCTGAGATTCATTCCAGATAATTATATCTCGAAGTGCCGTTTTTGGTTTAGTAATTTGAATTCATGTTTACTGTGCAAATAAATCGCTAGTCAAATAAATCACCACAGAAAAGCAGGCAAAAGCAAAACCGACACTAATCGATTGTGAGGCAACCCTAATAGCACCACGTACAAAATCGAGTTAGCCAAACGTTGAATAATCTTCAGCCAGCGCGACATGTACAAGCCACCGGTAAGAGGTAAATGCTACTCGCCTAAGTAGGGATCACCTTATTATCTGAACCCCTAAACTACCAATTGCTGGATCGGGTTTCCTCCAAACTCACTGAGAGAAATTAGTTGCTGTAGCAGACATTCTCATTTCTGATGATGAAATGTTGTTCGGATGGATGTGTGCTGTGACTAAAATGGACCGAATGCAAAACGAATATAAAAGAGGATATTTGAAAGTGGCAGAAAGAGTTGAAATAAAGGTGAAGATGACAGCTGGATGGCACATAGCGAAGGGAATATAGGAAAGGAAAGTAAGTGGATGGAAGATAACATTAATTAAAAGGGAGTGAGGCTGACAGCAGAGAATGGAAGAAGAAGACATCGCGCCGACACAAAGTGATTAGGTAGGAAGGTTTTTGCGGCATCAAGCAACATTTGAAATATGATTAAGAGTAAATAGTAGGTCTGCTACGTAAGCGTTATTTTGTTACAAGTCACTGGCAACAGTGACAATATACACAACATGAAATACAATACACGTAGGTTTGAGATTAGTTAGGTGTTACAACGTATAGCTCGCGAATAAGAAACTAGTAGTGATAATAGTACAATGTATACTGCTCTAATATCAAAAACAGATAACATTACTCTACGTTACTATGATAACGCTAAACGCTGTGACTCCTTATCAGTGGAACATGCACATAACATTCGCCCTTTTTTTGCAGTCCAGTTGGCAAGCGGATATCATTTTGTTTCTAATGGCGCGTTCTTGTTACCGGCCCAGTGTACCGGAGATAACACAATGTTGCTAGGAACTGGTGGTAGGGATTTGCGGCAAGTTGGAAGACATCCGCAATCATTTTGTTCTGTAAATTCTAGCAGTACGCATAGGTCGATTTGTCGAGGAGCTCTGGCAAAATATTATTTACGCAGGTGGCATCACGATCGAGTACTTGAATCTGTAATTTCTAAGATCCGGCGTCATAGTTGAAGTGTTCGTCTGATGCCAACAACGATTTTCAAGATTGCTCAAGAGTTCTTTAAAGCCAAGCATGTGGACCCATGCATACTTTCTATCGGAGATGTCGAATTTCAACTTCATCACACGCCGTATACTATGCAAGCAGAGCATTCTGTGTACGAAAAAATCTGATCCAGAAACGGGCTCATGCCGCCGACCTGGCACACCGGCCATATACTTGAAGCGACTAGAACACCTTTCTCTTTTGCCAGCACTTTGATTCCTTTCACGCATTTAAAAATACCTGCTGTCCTGCGACCACTATACCAAGACCCGCTGCAACACTTACATGGTCTGAATTTCTAGTGCGATCCATGCACGCAGGTGGGGGTGACGGGGTCTCGAGTAAATTGTGTTGTAAGTGCCGGTTCGACGGCCGGCCTTAGCCCACTTGAGTGACGTGAAGGGGCACCAATTATGCCCCTACCACAGCAAATACCGAGCGTTGAGAACGTTCTCAGAGCTTGAAACGTAGTTCAATGAAATAGGGTCAACGAGACACGGGTGTGTGAACGCATATGTTTTATCGCAGCGCACGTGGGAGATAGAGCACGGCTCAAGTCTTTTAGTGCAGGCATTTCGAGTTACAACATTTCTGATCCACTGCACCGCCATGAAAACACTGCCAGTAGTACCTACCAACAGGAACCGGTGTAACTAGTTTTGGAGTGGAGGCAGACAACGCTAGAATGTTTACCTATATTTAAATACGAATATTTCCAAACAGTGAGTCGGCTAATGGATCCAGCAAACATGTACTCGTATAACTTGCAACACGACGCCGAAGCCTAGGCAAACGGAGAGGCCTAAATATTTCTAAGTTGAGAGTCCTATACAGACGAACGACTCCTTACCTTGTCGGTAGGTAAGAAAAAATCTTAAATGAATGGATATTTCATAGGTACTAATAGTTACTCATTAAAACCGTGACGATTTTATTTTATCTGTATTGAGACTTAGTTTTACCGAATTAGATTTATCCATTACTAGCGACCCGCTCCGGCTTCGCACGGGTTGCAAGGATGAACCTCTAAATTTATCAGTGTTTCTCTACAATATTATGGACAAAACCTTCCTCTTGAATCACTCTATCTATAAAAAAACCGCTTCAAAATCCGTTGCGTAGTTTTAAAGATTTAAGCATACATAGGGACGGACAGACGACAGCGACTTTGTTTTATAATATGTAGTGATAGTAATAAGTTCAATTCTAAATCCAAGTAAAATTTTTGCAACGCAAGATATGCTTATCTATATATATAACAGCTATATATAACAGCAACAACCAACTACAGAAAGCAGTTTTCAAACAATGGGTAGTGAGTTATTGGCTGAAAGAGAAAGAAGAGATCGCAAAACTTTAATAGAACCAGCTGTTCCCTCTGCAGCCAGCGTCAGGCGAAAGCAAAGTGAAAGAGTTGCAAACATCCTTAGACGACCATCAGACGGGCCGTATGCTTGAAAGCCAACATAGTTGTAAAAGATATCAAGTAGCCCGTCTAGTGATAGCCGAGTCAAGGAAGTTGCATAACCGTATGGTAAACATTGCGCAACCCACGCCAACCGCGCTCTGTAACGGTCTGCTAACTAGCCAGGGAATGGCAAAGGTTGCCTCGTAATGCTTGTGTACACAGTATATGTATTATGTAAGCCTCCAATCGGTAACTAATCTGCAAATATGTGTCGTTGGACAACTTTGGACAAGTTCCGTCACGCGCGTATAAAGCCGTAAAGAGCTTATAAAAAAGACGTATGGTACTGACTGATAAAAACGTTAACATCGACACGTGCCACAAAGGTAACAAAAAATTTATTCAACTAAATTGACGTTGCACCCACAAATAAGTCTACCAGTGAAATACTCATGCGCCTCATAAAAAGTCCATTTAAGTATTTATTCATTGTCTTCGGTGCTCGTCTGAACAGCTAAATTAAGCACGTCTAATATTCCTCTTTTCTAGAAGCTAAGACCTTACGGATAAATCTCAGATTCAGATCCAATACTTAGATGCCATTTTACGCGTATCAACTTTCCTCATTCCAAACCAGTTGGTATCTAGTATTTCAATGCTTTACCAACACGCTTGTTGTGGATGTACTTAAAGGAAACAGAATATGTACTCTTAATATAATGTTAAGACGCTGACGTCCTGATATAGGAGTTATAGTAGAACATGGCGATAAAAGGCATCACAATTATTGGCAATCACAAACCCCAAACTAACGCTGTAGCGGTGAATAAATGTGTCTTGGACATTTTAAAAATGACTTCGGTCATGACATATTTTCTTAACTTAGGGTATGTACCGCGGCATCAAACATGAGTCACCACCTGACCTTGGCAGAGACAAAGAACGCACTATTGTGGGACCAACAGTAACAGCGATAAAAGTATACCTAAACGAACCACGTACGTGACGAGCATAGAATGACTTGCTTGACAATACACGCGTTGAACATATTCGCGAATTAATTAGGGAGGACAATGGTAAATGGCCGCAGGTTTGTAACTTCATGATGCAACACCATATATTATGCAGTGGCAATGTTTTGAAGAAAATCAAATGTGTATGTATATCCTGATTGGTGAAGCTGCTCTTACAAGTCAGCAGGTCAAAGTTCTGCAGCCAATAAATATGTGATATTGGATTTTTTTTCTCATAAAGAGCAACGTTCACTTAAGGTGAATGTTCCAGGGTAGCCCGCGAAATTCAAATTTTCTTGCGTTTTTTGCAATTTGCAGGCCAGTGCTAGGTTGTATGATGATGAACATTTGATTCGCGGCTGTAAGACTTTTTCAAGCTCAAAGTCATTCTTGCACCTTTATGAGCGTGGAGGGTTGTATTGATGATTTTGATGATTATAATTATATAACTACATACGTCTTACAGCCGCGATTAACATTTTAATCAACATACAACCTAGCACTGAGCTGCAAATTGCAAAAAACGTAAGAAAATTTGAATTTCACGGGCTACCCTGGAACATTCTCCTCAACATGAGAAATACATAGACCTGTGCTATGGACATACAATATAACACTTTCTGTTACAATTCGCAATAATTAACAATTTGAGTAACTTCACCATTTTAAAATAAGTACGTTGAAAACCAATGTATGCAAAGGACTTAGTGCGTATCGATAAATAATTTCTATGGCCGTTTGAATAGAAACTACTGATAATATCACTTGATTCGAGTTACTATAACCGATAAAATAATATTTATTTTAAATACATACAATATTACCATGGAAATAAGTTTCAAGGAGTGGTAATATTAAACACTTTACTATCTTACCAGTGCCTTGATTGCAATAAATCTTTCATGGAAGTATTCGAATCAAAGGACACAGAGAATCGCATAAAAGTGGTCGTAAAACAAAAAAAAAACATGTTGTAGAGTTTACTCTACAAGATGTTTATGCCCATTTTTATATCCCGTACCTCTAGGGTTATTCTACATGTAAAAAATACACAAAACGTTCTAGAATATGGTGTCCAAATGTGCAAAGTTTCGAAGATATCTTCAATCATAATTAATTTAGATACACAATTGTAGCAACTACTGAAGGCAAAGTTTCATTGATAAATAGGAATCATTTGAAGTAATCATAAATATTTAAGGCTGAGAAAATGCGACGTTAACATCTTTCGCTTATGGGTATTTTACATATAATAATCATGAATGAAGAATTATTTTGTATTAAAAATTGAACCACCAAATATATTTTAATAATTCATAATGCCAGTTGATTCTTTGGTCTCATTTATAACCTAGAGTTATGGCATATAAAAACAGGTTGTATAGCCAAAAAACTGATTAATCGACGGAAGCTTATTCACGTAAGTTTTTATGCGAACACCACAGGCTAATTGATAGCACAGTGCCAGATCTCACATTTATTACGCGCAGTGAATCGGCAAACTGGAACCAAGAACTGTAAGCAAATCGTGACAAACAATTAAGAACGGCTTATAGGACGATATGAGTGATGCGTTCTTTTTATCACACCACATGAACATCGGACGGCCTTGCTGTACACGTGGTAGTGAGCAAAAACCGGAGCCATTATGTGGAATCTGACGATTAGTTAATTATACCAACAATGCGAATCACAGTTTGCTTTAGAAGAATACTAGCGTGCCGCCCCGGCTTCGCACGGTGCAATTATGGATGTATTATACATATAAACCTTCCTCTTGAATCACTCTATCTATTAAAAAAACCGCTTTAACATCCGTTGCGTAGTTTTAAAGATTTAAGCATACATAGGGACGGATAGACGACAGCGACTTTGTTTTATACTATGTAGTGATAGTGAAGTCCATGAAGCACAAAGAAGAGGACAACTTACTGTTACCTACTGATAACAGCAACCTGTGATAAGAATTCTTACCCTTTCCTTTCTGTTTAAGCGACTTCTCGAGGTTCTCAATTCGACTGTATGTTATTTTTTGTATGTGTCTTACTGCATGACTGTGGTCACAAACAGATTTGAAAAGTTTAAAAAATAATTCATAAACATTAAAAAGCAGGAAACAACCACTTGAAATCGGTGCCTTGGGCATCCTAACGCCTTATTATAACTTTTTTAAATATTGATTTCCTTGGTGCTCGAGTTATCATGCTCATTAAAAGACTTATGGCAGTGGCGGCGTCGTGCGGCGGGTCGTTATCTTCCCTGCAATATGGTTGAGGAGGGCGATGGCTGCCACATGCGTCATGCTTGTGAACAGGTGCCGTTGCTGCGGGTCGGTTGGCTCGGGCATTAGAAGGTTACTATTGTTGACTAGATCTGGCTGATGTTTGGCCCTTAGCGACTATTGCGCGAGTTTGCTCTCACAAATCTGTCTTATATCCGGTCTTGTAACCAAAAATGGCGACATAAAAATCTCTTCTCTGTAGAGTGCTGTGCATTCCGAACCGGTGGTAGATGGTAAAGAGCTCTAATGGCCCAACTTGATTAAAAGAGTTTTGATTTTGAATTCAACGCCTAGACCGACAAGACACTATGAGTCTCATAAACAAGGTTACGGGAAGTATTTCCAATCGATTGCAATTTAAAGTACCAACAACAGTGTACTCCATTATATTATATTACTACAACGATAAGATTAATTTTGCGCGCAATTTATTAATACTTTTCAAGTGTTGTTTCAACAATCCTCAAGGTCCACTGCCTTGTAGTATGGCAGGAAAGGAAAATTATTATTTCGATACGCGGTTTAGGTATGTATTTCAATGGATCAAGTTTCTCAGAGTAGACAGGACAACGCCAAACTGATAGAGCGTACGTATATTTTCTAATCAATACAAAACAGAACTGATAGCATAGGAAAGAAAGACACGAGGAAAGGTTTTTTTTAAATAATTACACGGCTCTGAATCCCGGTAGTCAAAAATCAGATCTCAAACTCAAAAGGAACTTTATTGACGTAGGTTTTATCACAAGACTCATAAAAATTGTCATATTCCAAATTACCAATATCATCTTACGGCCCTTGTCCCACGCTAGATGGTAGTCTCCATACACACTTATCGGTCGTCATAGCTACATTCACAGCGTACATACAAATTTTCTCATTGTAATATTTCATCCATCTCTTTTGATTTTTCTCTCTCTCTCTTTTTCTTTTTATACGGAAACTACCACCGGTTTGGAATGCTGCTCTACAGTGAAAAGCCGGCAAGAAACTATGTAGTTGCTTTTTTCAAATTATCGGACTTGTATGCAAAAAGTAATTTGTAATAACTTAAAGCGAATTAACGGATGTTATTTTCTTGAAGCTTTATATCTCCACACTTCCCTACGTTCGTTGGGTGTCACAATCACAACTTCTATGCTCCACATAGCATTCCTTTCTTAGCCTTAAAACCTGCAGGTTTTCGGTGAAGTTCTTGCAGTTGCTTCAACGTGCAGCCGACTGCAGCCTAACCTAAGCCCAAGAAAAGGTAAGGTGGCGCAACATGGGCGGAACAGCGAATTCCACCAGCTCGTGCAATGTCAGTGCCAAGGTCGGGCGATAAGCATTCGTCACGGCGACACGTTTAATTGCATTCCGTCGATATCGACGGTTACATCATCAAAACACGATGGTGAGTGTGTGCCATTTTACTTGCCAACTTTAGGTGGAACCATTCGCACCGCTTCACGGTACTGCTGTGGACTATTAACGCCAGGTGATCGTAGCGATCCAATACTTCTATCAGGTTGGCATACTATAACATTTATTTAATCTGCGTTGTAACGAAAATATGTTAGTCCAAAATGGAAATACACAAGCATTGCCTATAGTCCGATCATTAGGTAGATTTACCAGTAAAGTATTCCAAAACTTTTGAAAAAAAAATTGATTCCATAGATTTTGATATTTTCTTTCCGAATAGTAAATTGGTCACCTCTTTCGAGACTCCTGAGACACTTTCCAAGAAACTACTTATTTCCCTCCTTCGCTCCACTCCTTCCGAAGTGGTTGAAGTGAAGTTTTTTTTTAATTGATTGTTTTATAGTGAATAGTATAGGCGATGTATTTGTATGTATTCGGCTACACTCCAACGTCACTTAAAAGCGTCCGAAATTTCGTCAATGTAGGCACTTGAGACCACTAGAAAGAATACAAATGGCTCATTACCTAAAATAACAATCGAAATTGAAATCGGTGGTCACGTGCTGCTTCAGGACACTTCACAGTCGCAGAACAGCGTGACCCGATTACTGAGGAGTGATTAACGAATCATCTCGGAAGTCAGGCGTACCGTGGAAGTAGCCGTGTCACATCTCATGACTAGCTAATAGACTTGCGCAACCTTCTGGGACATCGACATGAGAATGATTAACTAGGATAGAGGAGTGATTAGTATGCAATGTGAATCGACGAGGGACTGGCAGGGTTGACAGAGACAGCGTTTTGTTAAGGGCCTTAAAAATGCTAAGACGCTGATGTGACTTACGGAATTAGGTTATTTTGAATTAATCGCCTTTCTTTATGTCATTGAGGTCGGCACCAGTCTAACCAGAATTGGCGAACTACGTGTACGGACTGATTTCCGCCCTGCAAGACCTACCTAGTGGCAATGCGAATAACATTATCGTTTGACCAGCTACCGGTATACACGTTATTGTTATCTTATTGTTGATTTTTGTAAAGAATCCTATTCATATGATTTCTCTGAAAGCCACTTTTAAGTAAAGCCACCTTTAAAGAAGCCTTTAGAATTGTTATTATGCCATCTTACACGATTTCGAAATAGAAGAATTTATCTTATTTCCGGAAGATTATGTTCGCGACTAATGTTCATGTTTGTGGTGACAAATCCAACGCTCGTAATTTTTGCATTATGAATCACAATAAACTCAAAGTGCGAATAAGTAATTATTTCAATTCGTGACTAAGATTCACGAACAATTGTCATTTTTATCTATAATATGTATGTATTTACAAAAAAAATGTATATAAGTAGTTTATATCATCCATCTCGTTACCATAACACAAGCATTAAGTTGCTTAACTTGGGACGAGATGGCGTTGTGTGAAATGTCCAAGGATATTTATTTATTTATTTATTAAAATGTACTGTTGTACAGGGCGAAGAACCTAGATCAAAATTCAAAACTATAGACGACTTTGTTCAAAATATCAGAACACACGAGATGTAAGTGGGGTGTGGTGACAGTTTCACCAACCCATTATATCTTGAGGGTGTAAGAGGCAAATATAGAACGCAAGACAATGTAGCATCAAGGGAAGGGAAAGTAGACACGAAACTCTACGCCAACCCATAGGGTAATTTCCATCCCCGAGCTTGGAGGCGGTTCAACTGAGCGATGGTTCATATATAACCGTGATGATTTCTTGAATTTATGTTCTAAGTATGGGCAGAGACAACGACAATGATGATAGTGAAAGTGATTATACCCTATGACGTATTGACTAGCGTGTAATGATAAATATATAGTAGATGGGCGCGACCTTGATAGGCACCACCAGGATCCCTCACGCCATACGGCACGTGCCGAATCGCATCACCGCCCATGTGGAACGGCTTTGGAAACATTCCAGTATATATTGATTAGCACTTGTGGCTGCCTATCGGTTAACATTTTGGAAGTCCAGTCGAAAATCAATGGTAAATATTGGGAAATTAATCGAAGTAGAAATGAGAGTTACCGACATAGCCCACATGATTGCCAAACTTAAGTCGGAGTGGGCAGGGCATATAGCTCGCAGGACTGATGCCCGATGCGGCAGAAAAGTCCTCGAATGGCGACTGCGTTTAATACTTTGGGACCATAATCATTCAATTGCTCATGATCCCCCATTCTAGGTCACACGATGTCTAAACTGCATATTACCTGAGTACAGTACGCAACGCAATAAATACGCTGGAAATATCAATACCCATCGCGAACGGAATGCGGCGCAGTTACGTTGTTATAGGTAGTTTTGTAACTGTGCATTGTGAACGGCGACCGTGAAGAGCTGTTTGATAACATTGGAGAATTCAAGTTCAAGTACAACAGTAAAAATATAATCGATGCCACGTGTCGAGAAATTTCCAATATCTACTTTGTTGCGTAGTAGCTATACTTAAACGGAGTTTAATATCTTCGTTCAAAGGCATAAATACCACTCTAGGTGTGGTGACGGATTCAGAATACATCGTGTCACCACCCCATTCCATCCTGAGGGTGTCGTAAGAGCTAACAAAACGAAACGACAAGGCCGATAGCCCAACCCGTCCGGCCAGCGTGGCACAGTAGGATAATTCCCCTCCCTGTGATGGGAGGAGGCCCGACTCAAAAGTGGGTCATCTATGGGCTGATTAGTAGATGTTATCTGTCTAAATTTCAAGAACAGATAGGAAATTGTCTTCAAAAAACAGAACAAATGCACAGTATGCGATCAGGCCGCCCAATGTACACTTCAATTGTATTTCAAAGTATGTTTTAGTTCTGTATGTCTTTGTTTGTAGTGGCAATGAAGAGTTTCCGAAAATATATTCACTAATTAAGCCTTAATTTTCAATGACTTGTGAATAAAGTTATGCCAACAAGTATGAAATAGCTTCAGCCAGCTGTATGTGAGATAGCCAAGAAGCAAAACATAATATTGGCATCTATTGCTGTTCTTTTATTAGTATGCTTTAACATTCTATGGTATAAACAAATAGTATGCATTCTACGGTATAAACAAACGTAGATAGATTACTTCCCGAAATGTATACATTAATAGGAATTTTCGAAATACCGAAACCACCTCAACAACTATTCCTTGAATTCGAATCGCACCACGATCGCGCGGCTTTCTCGATCTTTTCCGCGTCCGGAGTCACGTTTGTCTAATTCTATTTAACAATTATGCATGGCCACAAAACCCTGGGACATTGGAACGGCTAAAGTTTTATCGAGTGCCCCTCGGGGACTTTCGACGATTTCTGGTCACGTCCACCTCTCACGTGCACAGAAAACTTTCGGGAGAGCCCGTGCTCGAATGAGTTCCGAAATATTTCACGTAAACCGCTTTCTAAGTACACGAGTTCTGAGTGAAGTTTTGTATTGGCTATTGCGACAGCTCTGAGCACTTATATCTGGGAATAATATGTAATGAGATTTTGAAATCCTTACCCAAATTGCGAAAGAACTTTCAAAATATATAGAAAATACTATTCTTGCCTCTTAAATGTTGATAGACGAAGGAATAAATCCGAAAACCAAACGCAGACTGGATCAAAACTTTGCAATGCTATAAGAAATGTTCATCACTAGTCCATCAGAAAGAAATAGTAATGGATTCTGAAGTCAATGCTGCTAAAAATTACAACCGTATGTGGAGGATTCTAGCTAAGCAGATAAATACTTAAAATGTTTGCCTATCTTGAAGCATGATAGAGGTATCGACGTTGTACCAAACCAGATTTTTATTACAATATATTGGTTCAATGGGAGTTCAATATTGTTTCAAGAGTTCTCTGTTCTCAATTCTCGAGTATGACACTTTCGTCACTGGCACTGGTTTAACATAGAGCATGAATATTTTTTACGAAAAAATGTTGTTAATATTGCCTGAAATTTGGCACATCGATCTTTATCAGTAGTGCCACGTGGTATTATCGATCTATTGGTTATAGCTTTAGGTTTTATTACACCCTGTATAGAGTATATTTTACTATAGGCGGTCCAATTGTTCTGGAACCTACAGTATCTATGCAGTATGCAATACCGCTGTCCGTGAACGAGGACACTTCAGAATTCGATTATCGGTGTTCCCTTCGCATAATATCGTCGCCATTATCATTGTAAATGTAGTACCACCTACTTGTAAAGCCCCAATCGGAATAACAATTTCTCTTTAAAATTCCAAATGCGCTAAACCAACATCGCCTGCATTAAAGATTACTTACAGAAATCTGCATTTAGAAATACTTCGTTTAATAACCGCGGCTGCAGTTTGCACCACACATTAGCACCACAACTAATTCAGACAACATAAAAACATTGAGCCCTCGACTGCCCGACTTCAGGGCCACGGGATGCGCTCCACTCGATCATGCCCGACCACGAACGCCAGCCGAGCTATATGGGATTCCGGGCGCGGAAGGAAGATTATTGCGCCCCAACCTACCCACTAAAACCAACAGTGTCCCTGATCTGTTAAGCAGTTTGGCAGAAGGTTGTATTTTAATACTTTTGTAATACCACTCCACTGCTAGCGGCAGCAGCCTTGGCCTCTACGCCTGGCCACCCCTTCGCTCCTATCACCGCGCTGTTTTTGGCGGCAGTTTAAGCCTCCCGAGGCAGCTCCTAGGACAGAGGATTCCCCATTGCCAAAAAAACACCATAACAAGGTAGCAGCAAGGTCGAGGGGGATGCATTCCCTGGTGGGACTTGGCCCGTCTGGTTTACGCAGCTCCAAGCTACGAGGCGGGCCGACCTGGTGCTGACCCTAACATTTGACATGCTGACCCTACAATACATTAAAACACCCGTGGCACAGGGAGTGTATCAAGTTTTCCTTCTCTTGCGGCTAGTTGAACTGCATCTTGCGGTCCGTTAGTCAATGAAACCCTCAGGATGGTATGAGATGATGACAATGTGTATGCTAATTCCTACACCACACGTGTCTTTTCATATTCATGTATATACCATATTCATTTATATCCAGAGTGTGTGCGAAAGTTAATCGAGTGGAATCCAGCGGGTCCTGTTATGACTGCTAAGTCACAATGTTACTTGACGGGCATATTTTTTCCTTCTTTCCTTTCTATGTCAGCCTGTTGCTGTCCAATGTTAGGTCCTCTTCTGATACACAACAAACTACGCTATTAAATGGCTTCGGCTTATCTGTGAACTTTTTTTTTTTTTTTTTTTTTTTTTTTTTTATTATTAACAACTGTCCGGCGGTTGACCTCTATCTCACCTGATGGTAAGTGACGATGAGGCCGACGGTGTAACCCGCTGGGACAGTAAAAGCCTATTCACTCCAGACTTGAAGGCATCCAAGTCATATTTACTTGGAAATACAGACGTAGGAAGCGAGTTCCACTCCTTAGCGGTCCGCATCAAGAAAGAGGAAGCGAAACGCTTAGTGCGAATATGTGGAATTTCAACCACATAAGGATGAAGTCGCTCCCCACGCCTGGATGTCCGATGATGGAAAGGGGATGGTGGAATTAATTCGTGCAATTCCTGCGCACACTCACCGAAATGTATCCTATAAAACACGCAGAGGCAAGCAACTCGTCGTCGGTGCTCGAGGCTCTGCAATTTTGCCTGCACCAACCGCGTATCACCAATGAGCTTGTAGGCCCGGCGCTCCACAGAATCCAAGGCGGCTAACTGATACTTGGCTGAGCCATCCCAAAGGTGGGAACAGTACTCCATACCTGAGCGGACCTGAGCTTGGTAAAGAGTGAGAAGCTGTCCAGGTGTGAAGTATCGACGCACCTTAAATAGGATACCAAGTTTCTTTGCTGCAGTTTTCGCTTTGGACTCTATGGAACTCCCGAAGTTAAGGTCTGAACATAACCTCATGCCCAAAAGCTCGAGTCGACCCGCAATTGGCACGGACACATTTCGGAAAGTGGGAGTCAAGTTGAACGGACTCCGCTTTGCGGTGAATAGACACGCCTGTGTTTTGGTCGCATTGAACCCGACTAGATTGTCATCGCCCCAGTTGGACACTGACTTTAAAGTCAGGTTCAGACGTTCCACCATGGCCTCCCTAAGCGACTGAATCTCATTACTGGTGGTCCGGGCATCAGATACGTATCTCTCCGTGACCGTGCTGTCATCTGCATACCCAAAAATACCGGGTTTAAGCAGGTCGTTAATATGCAGCAAAAAGAGAGTCGCGGAGAGAACGGACCCTTGAGGTACACCGGCATTAATTGCCACTTGATCCGATGAGTAGCCATCAATGACTACTCGGATGTAACGGTTCCTCAGGAAGTCAGAGATCCAGAAGCACAGACTAGCGGGGATTCCGTAAGCTGGAAGTTTGCCCAAAAGACTTTCATGCCAGACCCTGTCGAAAGCCTTTGTAATATCAAGAGACACAGCAAGAGCTTCACCGTGTCTCTCGATGGCTTCACCCCAAAAGTGTGTTGCATACACAAGAAGGTCCCCAGTGGACCGGTTTCGGCGGAAACCGTACTGTCGGTCGCTGAGGAGATCGTTACCTTCAAGGTATGCAAGGAGTTTGGTGTTCAATACACGTTCCATAGTTTTACAAAGTATGGAGGTGATCGAAATGGGTCTAAAATTAGACGGGTCGGCACGATTGCCTTTTTTTGGGATTGGTTGGACGTTGGCAACCTTCCAGGACTTGGGAACATGCCCCGTCTGCATGGAGAGGCGGAACAGGCGTGTAAGAATAGGAGACAACTCCGGGGCACAGGTCTTTAACACAATTGCTGGTATACCATCGGGGCCGCTAGATTTATTCACATCCAGACAACGTAGTGTTTTAAGCACCTCTTTCTGACGGATGCGTATCTCTGGCATCGACGTGTCGCAGCGAGGCATTGAAGGAGGTGCAGCGTCACCAGCATCTAGACGCGAATTTTCAGCAAAGAGGGAGACAAATAGATTTGCCTTCTCCTTCGCAGTGTGAGCTAGCGACCCATCAGGTTTCAGCAATGGTGGTAGTGATGACTGACAGAAGTTCGTCTCCACCGATTTGGCGAGGGACCAGAATGCTTTACTCCCAACTGGGTACGAAGCAAGCTTAGTCCCGATGCGACCAACATGGAGGAAACGAGCTTTCCGTAAAACCTTCTTGCAGGACTTGGCAATTTTGTTAAAAGCCTGCTTTTTAAGGTGTACATCCGGAGCTTTGCGGCTACGAGCATCCGCCCAAGATAGGTATGCCGAATGTTTATGTGCCTCAGCACTGGCACACTCAGCATTAAACCAAGGGCGTGCTTTGCCACCGAGTGCGATATCAGAGTAAGGAATAAAATATTCCATACTCTGACGCAAGACATCGGTAATGGCTTCCGCGCAGCTCGACGGATCATCACAGGAAAAGCAGGCTTGTTGCCAGGGATAAGACGCAAGGAAATGCCGCATCTCGTCCCAATCTGCTGACTTGTATCGCCACACCCGCCGTAAGCCTCTTGGGCTGGGATCGGGCGGTGAGTAGTGCGATACAGATTTCACCAGACAGTGGTCAGAGGTTCCCAAAGGGGCTGACACTGACACATTATACCTGTCCGGGTCGGTTGTCAGCAGAAGGTCCAAGCAATTAGGTGTGTGGCCAGCAACATCCGGAATGCGTGTCGGTTCGACGACCAGCTGAGTGAGATCTAGCGATAGTGCAAACTTGCGCGCCTCCCTCCCAGCATGGTCCGTAAACTGGTATGGGCACAACCACTCTTTATGATGAGCGTTAAAGTCCCCCAGAAAGACCAACTGCGCACGCGGGTACCGCTGCTGAGCCTCACCAGTCATATCACTGAGCCGTTCGAAGAGTCTCGTTGTCTCCTGATCACCGCTGTGCGACCGGTAGACCAAGGCGTAAACAATCTGTTCAACGCCTGTGTCCACCAGTAACCATAAGTTAGAAAAACTAGGATCCTCAAAGTTACGGAGACGCTTACAACAGATGTCATCGCGAACATACAAGCAAACACCAGCGTGTGGTATAAAAGAGTGCTCCAGGGTATACCCTGGGTATTGCAAGTATGACGCGTCTAATGGACATCTGATTTGCGTCTCAGTGAGGCAGAGCAAGTGTGGCTTCTCAGTCTCAAGGTGGTGATGGACTGCTACGAGATTTGAGTGCAAACCTCGGATGTTTGAGAGGTGCACTTTAAGTGAGAGGACGTGCTTCCGCTGTAAACACTTGCTCTTTATCCTTTGTCTAACCATTAAATTTTGTGAGTGTGAATAGGCGGAGAAGACGGAAGTTAAACAAGCGCCGAGTTGGTCACCCAGCAATGCACAGAGGTCAACCACACGTGTGGGAGCCTGGGCTGGAGACTGCGGGGACGCCCGAACCCCCCCAAAGATGTCTATCGGGTCCTCTCATCCGGTCGCCAACCGGCACGATAGCGCATCTTCGGGATTTTTCGCGAGTTGGCGGGGCAGCCTTTCACGATTGGCGAGACCATTACTTGGGCCCCCAACTACCTGCGGTCGGCCAGCGGAGCACCGTGCTTCGGATCCCGCTACCCTCCCGACCAGGCACCCGGCGTGGCAAACCAATGGCACTGAGACCGGTTCCCAACTCGGCGTATTTGTTTAGACCCGTCCTCTCAAATAGCTTCTCCTGTCTTCATACCGGAACACGACCAAAATCGTTTGGCGGTATGGCTTAGGCAGGAGGGTGGTGACTAGCTGCGGCCGAAACCTACCACCAGGATTGGCTGCTCATTTAGCACTACCCAGGGGGCACGTGTAGGGTAACTAGAGTAAAGCCTACGGACGCGAGCAGCTCTGCCCCCTAAAACATCCTTAAAAAAGTGCAAGATAAAAATAATACGCAAAGGAATTGAGTAGACTATCTCTTGCTGAATAAAAGAATAGTCTCCTTCAAACGACTGGTTAACATGACGCATGAGCAAATGCACTAAGGTGGTGGATGGAAACAGACGCAGTAGGGAGGGCGGGGAAGGGAAGCTGCGCCGGCGCCGGGCGTCGACCCGGTCGGTGACCGCAGGGCGTGCCCTTAGCGCCTGAATCCATTATTGTACAAGAGGCGTACCTTGACTCGGTCCGGCTAGAAAGTTCTGATTGGCATTTACAACAAAAATATCGAATGGAATTCGATTGTTACGACGTGATACACAAGTATCTCGCTGTGTGGGACTTGTCTTTTATAGGATACCATATATCATACAATATATGTACATATAATATAATACGAGGACGATTAAAAGCTATTTACACAAACCTTCACTTTCATTTTTATTTTCAAGTTTCAAAATCACTGTTACAGCGTTCCTCTCAATTCATCACTACATAGTATAAAACAAAGTCGCATTCTTCTGTCCGTCCCTATGTATGCATAAATCTTTAAAACTACGCAACGGATTTTGAAGCAGTTTTTTTAATAGATAGAGTGATTCAAGGGGAAGGTTTATATGTATAACCCACCCCCGCTTTGCACGGGCGAAGCCGGGGCGGGCCACTAGTAAATTATAATTTAGGACTAGGTAAGATTTAATTTTTCAGATTGGTGTTTAGTAAGAGAATACTCAAACCCGAAAATAGCTTTAAGTTATATAACATGGATAGAAAAGCAAAACGCTGCCAGATACAGCATTTCTACGGAGCCAAGAGTTTCTAAGTCGCAGTAAACATCGACCTAGTTAAAACGCCATAAATACACAATCATGTGGAACAGACCAATAATGACACGTTACAAACGATTGGTTGTGGAAAACTTCGAGCAGGATCTAAAGGCGAAGCCGTTTAGCTGTGGCCTACTAAGTGCATGTCTAGTCTGGCTATTACCTTAAGCGGGCAAGATCGTGACTTGGGCGAGGCGTTCGAGCTGTTACCTAGAGTACCTACTACTTATCCGTAACATTGATAATGTAATGGTAGACAAAGGACGAGTTTTCAACAATACTAATTTCGTAATCAATGGTGCGAGCAGTGAGCCCACTAAGTTCAATCGAAAAACTTTCATACCGTTGCTACAATATGATATAGCCTTTGATGCAAGCTATGGCTTACAACATAATATATTCAAATTATAATCGCAAGAATGATATCGCATTTACACAAAATGTTAAAGAAATCTCATAAACAGGAGCACAATTAACAGTATTGATCTTACTTGCAACATCAATCCACAAAACAGATTTACAAACTACCGTGAGAGCGAAACTAGTGGAAATAGCAGATGCCACAATCATTCAGCAAACCCAGCAAAAACACTAAAATTTCCACCATTCAATGGCGATTTGTTTTACGTACTACATTGAAAGACGTCAGTGGATTGCATCACTGAATCACGTTGCTAGAAATAGCTACCGTCCGGGTGCCAACTCCAACGACGTGCACCTTCGCCCAGCCGTAGGAGAGATGACAAATTCACACCACACCACCGTCTTGCGTTGTTGCCATCTTCAATTTCCGCTAGCGTCGATATATTCGATATAGCGTCGATACAGTTAAATTATAAACAAAGGCGCAAATATCATAAAACGATGTAGCTCTCATAAGGTGGCAACGGTCTAACTAAAGTATTGGGTAATCCAATCCTAAGTATTATTATCATTTTCAGATCTATCATTTATTAAATTGTTAATTGGAATACCTTTTGTAGAGCTCGAAAGCTTCAGTGATAACTGTACTAGTTAGTGTGCAATACTCTTTATCCGCTTGATAGGAAACTCAAACTCAAAAGGAACTTTGTTTACTTAGGTTTTATCACAAAAGTCTTATAAATCGTTATATTTAAAATCACCAATATCATCTTACGGCCCCAGTCCCACCCCAGGCGGTAGTCTCCATACACACCTATCAGTCGTCATATCTACAGTCACACCTTTCTTACACAATTCCTCACTACCTCACAACTAAAACATAATAATATCATTATGTATGTCGATGTTCAAAGCTGGCAACATTCTCTCAGACTCCGAGAATCTGAAGGGCAACGATTGTCTATTTCATTGAGCTAGGACTAAAGAGCGTCAGTGTCGTGTCGCAGGGCCTAATACGGTCAAGTGCAATAGTGGAAACGGTACCAAATCTGTCAGCGCAAAATGGTGACGATTCGAAATAAAATGTGACCCAATTTAGATTTAATGCAACTTACTGGAGATGATTACAATCAGAGATAGAGAAACCTGCCACACTATTTTTAAAAGTTTCTTTGCATACATCCATATCCATTGCTTTTCTATCCGAAACTGTGACTAATATTTGACACCTGAAACGACGAAGATATCAAGCTATAACTATTATACCACAGTTACGTTCTTTAGCTGAAAAACTTCCAACACAGTGAGACCGACAGACCTACATTCGGGTATTACATCATCGCCGAATCGGCGCATGACATGCGAAACACATTGTTAAGGTCCGCGACACCACTAGTGGTTATCAATCGACGGCGTATCGGCAGGCGTCCGGCGCGTCATTTCCGTTTCCCCTGCGCGCGCGCCGTTTGGCCGACCGCCAGGCTATTCCTGTTGATAAGCCACTACTATACAATCAGTTTGAATACTTTTAATTTGTATACCAGAATAATAACTGTGGAATATAAGTAGATTGTACTTAAAGATTTACAATAATAGTTCGTGAACAGGCACATTATAACTTTCATTGTACCATTGAAAATACCAAGAGTTCAGCAGGGAGGCAGGAAGGCGGCCAAGAAATGATATAGTAGCTTCTAAAAGCTCATGAAACAGTAATCGTAGTTGACATTTTGTGTCAACCGAATATCATAAACGAGTTCTTTATGACCACACTGTACAGTTGATCAACACCGACAATGACACCTGGGGTAATATACGTTTGCTAAACTAAACGGTGAAATTATATTGGATTTTCAGCATTCAATTATCCATCATTTAGCATACGAGATCTGCGCCATGGAAAACGTAGACGGGGAAAGTATTGTGTCAAGAGTCGTCTCAGTGCATGGACTTAATGCGGAAAGATTGCACCAACATCTAAACACTATCTTCCAGTCGCATTGAAGAGCCTTGTAGATAGATCATCATCTTGCGGCCTTTATACCACGCTAAGTTGTGTTGGTAAGATCCTGACACTGCAAGTATTGCAAAGAGGTTCCTCACTGCCGACTGCACCATGGGTCAATTCATAATAACTAGGCGTCCTAATATTCTAAAATAAAAAACATTTGTATAAAACGTATAGGCTTAATAAATGTGGGTGAGTACGCTCACCTGTCAAATGTGGGACAAAAACGGATTCCCACGTTGAAATCACCTGGAGACAGTACCCGGGAGTAATAATTAACCGCCCCGAGCCGCGACAGCCGCGTGGGCCCCGCAAACGGTATGTTCAGGTAAGCGTAACGGGAGACGTAACTGTACCTTTAGGGCAAGGGTTTTCAACTTTTATGGCAGTCGGGCCAAGCGATGATTCCAATTAATATAAATTTAAAATTAAGATTGCTTAATTGATTTTTCGAATGACACGATTTTTTATAGGATAGATATCCTTGGCGCAAATGAAGTCTGTGATTTGATGATTTGTATCATTACTTTTGAACGGGTGTTAATCAAAACTTCGCCGGTATCTTAAGTCTTAATGGCTGCGGACGGTGTTGTGGACTATGTATTCCTTGTGCTAAAGCCGTCTGTCACTTAGCCGAAATCTATTATCTCCTGAGGCGGCAGCTAAACAGTGTGAGTATTGTACCTTCTAGCAAGCGACATATTATATTACATTCGTTCCTCGGGACTCGACTTTAACCTGTAGCATCTGTACCCGCAGTGGGTATCACAATTGTCAAGTCCAAGTCAAAGTCAAATAATTTATTTTCTAAAGACAAAATAACACCAACTAATAGCATCATCTCAACCACTATCACTACATATTATAAAACAAAGTCGCTGTCTGTCCGTCCCTATATGTATATGCTTAGATCTTTAAAACTACGCAACGGATTTTGAAGCGTTTTTTTAATAGATAGAGTGATTCAAGTGGATTTTTTTTAAGTTTAATAAATAAATAATATTGTAAAGAAACACTGATCAATTTAGAGATTCATCATTGCATCCGTGCGAAGCCGGGGCGGGTCGCTAGTTTGATGTTATATTATACAATTCAAAATAATACAGTCTACTACCAGTTGAAAACGCGATCACTGCTGAGGACTGGCAAGAATATCTACCTCATAATTAAAAAAAAAGTCTATGTCATTTCATTTAGGATATCTCGGCTCGGATTACAATACTTACTAAATAAACCAATGTAAATAACAAAGTAACAGAAATGTGACATCGAGTTGAACAAAAAGATATGCGGGATGCCTCCTGTGAGGATTGAACTCACGACCCCTGGTTTACGAGACCAGTGCTCTACCACTGAGCTAAAGAGGCGATGCAAAGTCTTGCGAAATACACTTAAATCTTCTTTGCACTTCATCTAACATATTTTGTGACGTCTCCGGGACTATCTATGTAAAAGTTGGAGAACATTGTGATAAATTTAAAATACTAGGTAAGGGTTGTTTATAAATTTATAGGCACGCGGATATGTATTTTTAATATTAATAATACTGTGAAGAAAGTTGACATGTGTAATATCTTTATGAGTAGTTATGTAATTTATTGTTATTTGTTGTTGAATAAACGCGTTTGAGGGGGATTTAACAGAATAATTTCATTTATTATATACATATTTACTATAGTTGTGATGAGGGCTTGGTGGTGAATTCCAGTGTACAGAAAAACCAATCATGGTTTATGATACACTGTTAATATTAAGTTATTTTGTAAGGCTCCCATGTATTGCTCAATAAATAAAATAAAATAAATCTATCTTTCTCCAGTAAATAAAGAACTACTCAACTTACCTGATTTGTACCATAATGTCTGAAACAAAAAAAACACGATAAGACTAGAAATCAAAGTATCTTTCTAAAGTTTTAAAAGTATCAAAACAAATTAAACTTTTGATGTTATTAAACGGGCCATTTCAAGTCTAATTACAAAACAAGGAGTAATTACGGCAGAAAGTCTCTAAAAAAGACCTGATGGTCACGACAGTAATTTGCTAAAAGGATTGCCGAAACCCGGGATCGAACCAGGGACCTTTAGATCTTCAGTCTAACGCTCTCCCAACTGAGCTATTTCGGCTGTGTACTTGGAGTTCAAAAATGTATAGTATAATGTTTGTAAACTAACTTTTCATTATTTATAGAAAGATCGTAATTGGTCAGATAGTCATTATGAACCAATTTAAATTATACCCACCAGATGGCATTGACGCCATCAACTTTCAAAAGAGTTAAGCTACTACGGTAACACCTAGCGACATCTATCAGAGACTATAAAAACTAAACTTTAGTCATAAGGTGGCGCTGTTGTGAAAATCCCTAAAAGATCAGTCTGCTACATTGATATGCTACTAAACTAAATTTACATTATACTAATAAATTGCATGTAGGATGAAATACCTTTTTTATTTATGAATCTTTAAAATACTTCAATGGTGTAAAAATGTGTGTGTAAAAAAAAGTCAATTATTTTAAAAGCCATTTTATGGCAATTTTAAGGATGATTATTATTGTATTATTATAAAAGGATTACTATAAAAACCAAAGCCACATTTTTCATTAAAAAGGAAGAGTAAGTGTAGATTACTGTTGAAAGTGAAAATGAAACTGGTGGATGCTGACAAGCTTCCATTTCACAATCAGAGAGTCTGAAGCGTTCACAGCTCTTCAGTACTATTAATGGATGAGGCCAAGGCACTCAGAAGCCTGCACTAAAGCTAGTGTTGCCAACAATAACTATTTATGCATACTAACCATTTCCACCAGCCTCCATAGCATCTACCTGGACAGCTTTATCTTCTGCCACATTTCCAACATCATCTAGGACTATGCCACAACTTTTATACAAATGACTCCTTGACCTCAAGAGTCTATTGGTTTCATGGAATGCCTTGATTTCATCCTGAAAGTATAAAAATATTCAGTATCAAAATTTCATGCCACAAAATAACCCATTGCTGAGTCAAGTTTCCTGCAATATACTTAATTTGGAATTTTAGGTTTTTGTGAATAAGTGAGCTTGATGTATAGAACCGCAACTCCTACTAATATTTTAATTCCAATAGTGATGGTACATCTATTCTTTATGCAACCTACTACCCTTAATGCAACAAGTTGTGAATAGTAATTTTACAATAAATATTAAAACAACATCTATCTGCTAAAACAAACTAACCCAATTTAAAGTTTCAAGTCCAGATGATATGGGTAAGAGATAATTCTGAACTACAACACATATTTTTAAAGGTCTAAATACATATATAGTATGATTTTTCTTAGTTGTTTTTGGATGTTGTGTTAGCACAAATGTATAAAAAGAAATGTTTTTGCCCTATAAAACAGTTATAATATATTGAACACCCTTAGTACTACATATTGAAACCTGATAGTTTTAATTTAAGACTACCTACACACAAATATTGGGCTGATATATATGTATAATCTATATGTTTATATCATAGTACAGATGTAATGCTTGCACACCGAAGGCGAGCCTTTTTTATTTATTTAGGCCTTTACTTTTTATACCTTTAGTTCCTTCAATCTGGATGGTGACCTAGCTGATAAATTCTTATGGTGGCTGGGCCCATGGGAGAGCTTTTCTTTACTGGTTACTAAAACAGAAGGCGCGGAAGCACCCACTCTGGCTACAGATGTTACTTTCGTACGAGTAATACGAGGGGGTGATGACGCGGGATCTAATGATGGTATAGTTTTACGTGGTTTCACGAACTTGCGACTTTTTGTTTCACCACAAGGTTCTGGCACATAATCGTTTAAAACGATAGGAAGTTCACTGACAACACTAGAGCTAAGGTTCGAAACAGATGGTTTCGCGACTAGACGCACGGACGACGGCCAATCGTGGCGCGTTACATAGGAATTAGAGTTCAGATTAGTGCGCGATCGATTTGGTAACCGGGACATGACTCTATCATATTTGTTTTTACGAATTTTCGCATCCATTTGTTATGAATATTACAAAGGAGGACAACTCCAACGACTTGTTTTCCAAACGAAGTTTGACAGTTGTTTGTATACTTCGTATTTTTTAATCTGTCATTACCAGGTGCGTTCCGTATCGCTCACCTAATAAAAAAAAATATTGGAAACATGTAGAAGGTAAGTAGTAAATTAATTTTAGACATTTTAAAAGCTGTGCTGTAATTGTATTCACTTGAAAATGTCAGATAAAAGAACACCAGTAGTTGGAAAGATTTTTTAAATACAGTGCAATAAATACATGCTTCATACTTACTTTTTCCTTAGTCACCACTGATTTTCAATAAGGGCAATTGGGACTATAATTAAAGGCAAATCTTTTCTTTAAATTAAAAATTATTCATAAATGGCACTGCAGTTTAATCTATGTTATTTAATTAAGTTATATCCTTATAGTAATCTCAGTCATACATATTTTAATCACTCAACCTTCCTGTGTCTGATGAATTTCTATTAGTGAAATAATATTATAATAATAAAACAAACTGGCTCATCAAGTTTATTAGCAACCTATTCTAATATAATTGTGAATGGCAACACTGTTGGCTTATTTTAAACTTTCTTTAATATTGTGTCATGCAAAACCAATAAAAACTATTTTCCAACAAGTTCATTGTGCTTAGCCTCAAATACATTTTTAGCTTCAACCTGAAAACTTTCACAAATTGCATTAATTTGTTTTGTTACATTAAATGCAGTATCTTCTGACACATCACTTTGTTTTTTGATCTTCTTGATAAAATCATTTTGGACATCTTTCAAGGCATCTCTACATTTGATGTATAGAGCTTTAGCATTCTTAGCAAGGGCTTCTCTGTGTTCTTTTGTGACTTTAGGCACGGGGACATATAAAGTAGTTCCATCTTGCTGAGGGTTCAGGTTCAGTCCTGAAGCTTGAACAGCTTTTAGGGCCTGTGGTATAGCCTGTGGAAAAGAACTGAAATTTATGACAATTGTTTTAGGATTTTTACGAACTATCTGTGCTAGCTCTTGCAGTTCATAGTCCCTGCCTTCGAATTTCACTTTTAGTGATTCTATGGAGCCTGTGGTGGAGCGCAGAGACAAATTTTTTGAAAAGTCTTCTTTCATTTTTTCAATGGTTAATTTGCAGCGTTCTTTCATTTTATCCACTGGCACCAGTTCAGATATCATGGCTTCGTTGATCTCCACTTTTGTGCCTTTACCTTTCTTGTCCTTGCCTCTATCTTTATTCTTTGCATAATTACGAAAAGCGGTAAAATTTACCGAACTAGGATAGCGCACAGTTTCGGTACTCCGTACAAAGCTAGGATGCCTTAGTTTTACTGCATGAATGAAAACTGGAACTAACCGCTGGAGGATTCTTGTCCCCATATCCGTTATCTATACTAATTAACGATCTTCAATTGTAATATTTTCTATATTTTATCCCATAACCTTCTCGCAAAGAAGTAATAACCTAAAATAATGTTTTGACATTTAACGTTTAATTTTGCAGTTAGGTTTTGAAAAATACTTTAGAATTTAGATGAATAAAATTAAATTCATACAAATTGGCTATCGCAAGCAAAGAGTGTCTTTCTTTATTTAGTTTTTAGACTGTTTCTTGTTTTCATTTAAGCATAGTAGATGAATTAAAATTAGTTGTACATTTATTTTCTATGCGTGCCTTATATTATAAAAACTAAACGCCAGTCTTTTACGTTCAAAAAAGAAGTATTTTTATGTAACAAGAAAATGTTTTTTTTTTAAGTATTTGAAAAATAATGAAAGACGCGAAGTTATTTATCTAAAGAAATTTCATCTTGCGTGATTTATTAAAATGAAAACCACAATTTTTATTATTGCAATCAATTAACCTCATTAAGTTATGGATATAAGTTCACACATCATATGCTTGTTTTTAAACGTATTTTAATTTTTGGTTGACAAGAGGTTTGAGAAAAAATGTCTGTAATATTTCAAACATTAATAAATGCTGGAAAACGCCGTTCTATCGCAAAACTTTTCACCTCACATTTAGCAGCATGTAAATGTTTCCATTTACGGAATTCTTCAGGTAAGGTGTCGTGTCGAAAATTTTGAATTATGACCATTTGAAGGTTGCTTCGAGGTTATGCCTATAAATTTTAACTTTAGATCTTCCCAAGAAATTTCTGACGTTCGATGAGGTCGTGGCTCGCAGAAAAGAAGAAGCTAAACGCAGTATTGTTGTGCAAGTCAATTCAGAAGCCTCCTTCAAGGAATTATATGGATACTGTTCAATGTTTGCTTCAATCAATGCTATCCATCACTATCGGAATTCTGGTGGAGAGGTAACATTAGTAAATAATATCACAAATTCATAATTATTGAAGATGTCTGAAAACTCCTGCGCTATTCGCACTGCACTCCATTGATTAATAAGGGAATATTTTTAAACAGATAATAATTGGTTTATTCCAGCACTTTATGCTCATAGAGTTTAGCACAGAGGATAACTTGAAGGATGTCCTCAAATCCTGTAGTGCACACCAAAAAGATGTTGACATCATGGCAATACAGTCTCCTTTCCTATGGTTCCGAGCTGTTACAGAAAAAAAAGAGAAATTAGCAACACCTATGATACAACTATCATCAGTGAATGGTACAAGCAAAGTTGATGATGATGAGTTGTTTACAGAATTGACGGCTTGCAAGGATATGTCGGAACAGATTCAGTTACTGTATAATCGAACTGTGTTGAATGATTTAGGGGTTCGTCTCAGATATATGGTGGCAAGACAGGTGAGATTGACTATGTTATGTACTATATTAAACCAATAATATTAAAATAAATAAGATCTACAACTAAAATGTATGACGGGGGAAATTATAAGGAGTCTCAATGAAGTTGATGAAACTAAAAATGCATTATTGGATTTTTAAACCATCATTATTCTTATCCAGGGATCAAATCCAAAAATTTAGAACACTATTGGTTGATATTATAAAACAAGCTGTGTTTTTTCCCAGTACTGGTTAGGAATATTGATTATTAAAAAATCCAATATAGTTTTAGTTATCATCAAAATTTAAGGCTAGCTTGACTCTTTTCTAAGTTTTTCAACATTCCATATTAGATGAATTTAACATAAAATAAAAATTGTCAACCCCAAATTCAAACCACCAATAAAATAATCAAATTGCAATTGCTGTGTGTTCAATTCAATTCAATTTTTATGCATGGCAATGTGCCGTTTTCGACAATTCTGCCAATGTCAAATGTGCAATGGAGATTCGTGTGTATCAAAAAAGAAAAAAAAAAAACACTACGTGATTCCGTAAACTTGATGTGATTGCTGTGTGTTATTATATAAGTTAGAGCATTACAGGGTTTTTGTCACTATCCTGTATATAGTTGTTTACATATATATTTTTTTCAGCTAGAATGTATATTCAGAAGCCTGTATGCCAACATAGCTGTCAGGCCATTTGGGTCATCCATGAATGGTTTTGGCAAGATGGGATGTGATTTAGATCTCGTGCTGACCAATGTTTTGACAGAGGAAATGGTAAGCATTACTGCTGCAGTATAAGTCGTCCATATCATTACTTTAAAGGGTGTGGAATAACAGATGGAAATTCGGTGACGTAATCACCAAAGTTCCTACAGTGTAGACAAGAAATAGCAAACAACTTCCGGCCCAAAGAAGGCATAATGAACTATCTCTGAAACACGGAGAAGAAGAATTAGTATTGGAGTGTCATGCACATGCATTTACATCCAGAGCTGCGGCAGCAAGCGGCTGGTGTTCCAAGACAAGCGCTGCGGGGGCGGGCGCAGCCCGTGGCAGCGGCACATGGAGGCGCTGGCCGAGCTGCTGGAGCTGCGCGCGCCCGGCGCCGAGCGCGTCACGCGCATCCTGCACGCGCGCGTGCCCATCGTCAAGTACGCGCACGCGCACGCCGACCTGGACTGCGACCTCTGCTACAACAACATGTTCGTACCGCATTCGCCTACAGTTTGCCTATCTACTAATTCGGTTGCAATGGAAATATTTGCGTCGCAAGCGTCCGGTTACATTTTTTGTTTGATGATACACGGGCCCTAGAATGCTTCCTTGAGGCACGCCCAAATTTGGATGTTTTCTCCAAAGACATGATTAATAGTTATTCATTATTTTTTGTCACTATGAGTTTGATTTGGCCAGTATTAACTACTAAATAATATGGATAATTGTATGATTTGCTTTGAACATTGCCATTACCGTAATTAATAGTAATTAATAATAATCATAACAGTAATTAATCAAAACTTCTAGATAAATTAAAAAGATAACCTATTTTTATTTTAGGTCCGGAGTGTATATGACCGAGTTACTTTGGTTGTACGGGTCCCTAGACCCGCGCGTGCGGCCTCTGACGTTTGCGGTGCGGCGTTGGGCTAAGGCCGTAGGACTCACTAACTCGCATCCGGGACGATGGATTACGAATTTTCCCCTAACGCTTATGGTGCTGTTCTTTCTACAGCAAAGGACTAGCCAAGGATCAGTGCTACCAAGCTTAAAAAGTTTAGTCAGCAGAGCGGGTAAGCATCATTAGAATGCCTAGCCAGGTTATCACTTGATGGTACTTCAGTAACTGTATACCTGGAAAGATTCTTTTTACTCATATTTACTTTGTTCTAGGTAAAGATGACGTTAGAATAGCAGAAGAAAACCTAAATTGCACATTCCTTCGGGATATGAACAAGCTTCCTGTAGAGTGCTATGGACAAAATCAATGCAATCTGCAGACATTGCTTACACAGTTTTTCGAATTTTATTCGCAATTTGACTTCCAAGACAAAGCTATATCGATCAATGAAGGAGTAGCCGTCAGGAAGCCTAATTCATTACCCTTGTACATAGTAAATCCATTAGACCAAGCTTTAAATGTAAGCAGAAACGTTAGTTATGAAGAATGTGAAAGATTTAAATTGGAAGTCCGAAATGCAGCTTGGCAACTGGACTCTGCCGCGGATGGCGATAAAAGTGACGATTGGGGCTTGTTGGGTCTGATTGAAAAGAAGGCAACAAGAGGACTGAAGAAACTGCTTCGCGTAGGAATTTCGCAAAGACTGGTATCAGTTAAAGATTTGTTTAAAGATGGTGATGACAATAATATGGAAGAAACATTGAAAAGTAAACTAGATAGACTGACACAAAAGAATGTTAAGGCGGTTGACAAGAGCGTACACGAAATGAAAGAAATATTGAATCAACAGATGAAACAGAGGAAAGAACAGAGATTAAAAGATCCTAAATTCAGGAACAATCAGGTAGCAAACGAAGTCTATAGGATTCGAAGGGATAAATTAGTATGAAGTAATGGAGGATTGTAAATAGGTGTTGTGAATTATCGATTCTAAGACCAAATTTAGACTGCAATATTTTATTTGGTTTAGCCAATCGAATTTTCCAAATCATAGACTTGTGTTAATATTGTTGCTAGTTATAGATTGAAGGTGGAACAATTGGGCCAGATGTGAATAATTTCGGTGGTTATTTTTCGAAATCGAAAATAGTATAAATATGTTCAGTATCGTGTTGTTATACTTAATAATATTAATAATTTCTAATTGGCATCATTGTTTTAGATATTCCCGAATGTATATCATGTGTTTTGACATAGTTTACACATTTTTATGTATATTGGTGGAACATGAGTGTGTCAGTACCAAAAATTATGTGCATGTTGTTTTAAGCGATTTGTTTTTGTTGTCTAGTTACGTAATCATTATTCGAATGTTACATAACCAAAATAAAGAGACTATTAATAAAATATGTATTTTTAATTCATTCACCTAATATGTTTTTATAAATATGTATAAGTCATAAACTTAAATATTAAAATCTGATAATAACTTTAACTCCTACGGTCTTTATGGTGGTGTGCGTTTCCAGTTACTTTTTTAATGTTTTCAAATAATATGGACGGTGAGTAAACAGTCGCACATCACACAGTCGAGACCCTTTTCTGCTTATTATTCAATTAAATACGATTCTTCTGTCTTCTCCAGCACCTTATCTCACCGCCATACTCCGGTATTTGTCCCACAAGTTTCTTTCCTCCTCATCTAGCGTCACATCTACACTCAAAACTTTCAAAGGCATGTCCCCATTCACGCAATACATCCATGTCTCTCACCAATCTCACATACAAATTGCAATCTTCTTACCAAGAGAATTCAAGCGTTTCATCCCTCTTGCCCAGCTCAAACACTTATAACATTAATTATTTCACTACCGTAATCTCTCCACAAATATTTCTATCTTGGGATTCAAAAGATCCTTTCTAATTTCACATTTGCCACTCACTAGTGCCTCAAACACTTTAACGTTGTCTCCGCAGATTTTGCTAAAAGTACTACTGTACCGTACATCATTAATAACGCCCAGTGCAAATTCTAAAGGTTTATCGCGTTTCGAATTGATGATGATCTGTGCGCACGCATTTGTCCAAACTGTTTCTTCTAAGTAGATATTGTATCTTTCGTTCTGGTCGAACACTCTGGCCTGTAAATAATATATAGTAATTTTAGAATTTGTGCATAATTATTCGAGACGTCTTCACTAGATGGACGTCTATGCCCATTGATGTGGCGAAGACTGCTTTCTCATGTTTTATGAGGGGCATTGAACATAGAGTGATTCGTGATCGGAAATGACGTGGTCTCTAACAAAATAAGTTCAAATACTTTTATTTCCAAATGTAAATTCAATATTAATATGAGAGTAACTAGATTTTATCAGTGTATAACAAAAAAAAAAGGTTCATGATTCGATAATAGTAGATTTGTAAAAAGGCAGTCACATCCTGACCTACTATCTGTCAAAATGCCGTCCACAGTACATTAGTTTGGTATTCACATATTCAACTCACCTCGTCTCCAACATCATCACTGATGCAGATGATAGATCTGAAGTCGAGCAACGCCACCACACAGATCAGAGCGTCGCCTTCCGGGTCCTCACTCAATAGTTGCCTTACGACACGCCCAGTCGCGCTAGGGACTACTTGCGGTGTGCCTAAGGCTTTGCAGATGCAGTCAGAAATCAGCTGACGATAGATCGCGTCGTCATCTTCTAGGAGGACGATGATGACCGCCCACACTGTCGCTTTGAATTCAACTGTAAATATAGCCAATCATTTAAGTTAATTCCGATCTCGTTGGTATCGGTACCAGTCTAAAATTATTTTTGGATCAACGGGTCCCGGGGTCGGGCAAGTCTCTTTGTCTAAACCAGAGGCACTGGCTCGGAGTCTGGGTGTCGTTTCTATCTATAATATGTATGTATTTACAACATAAAAAATGTATATAAGTATAGTCTTTGCGCTGTAGCATGGTGCGGGTGACAGTTTCAGTAACATTTCGTTTCACTCTTAAAAGTTGCCGCGATTTACAAATTATGATATAGTATTTCAGCTGTACCACATTCGTAATATGTATATATGTATACTAGCTTTTGGGCGCGGCTTCGCTCGCGTGGAATTCGAACCCGTGCTTATCTCTATGCATTTTTTTATGAATATAAAAGTGGTTATTGTGACTAAACCATGATAGTTAGATATGTCCTCTCGCGGACTTTTTTGTAGATCTTTATAAGACCTACAAACCCGTAGTACATCAATTTGTTCTATTGTCAATAGTTTTTGCAGCGCACGCATAAATAGATTTTCGATTTTACACCTTGGTTTACAAAATCGCAATTTTCATACGGATCCCTAATTCTTTTGAAAATAAAATATAGCCTATAACCTTCCTCGATAAATGGACTATCTAACACTGAAAGATTTTTTGAAATCGGTCCAGTAGTTCCTGAGATTAGCGCGTTCAAACAAACAAATAAACAAACAAACAAACTCTGCAGCTTTATATATTAGTATAGATAATATGTATTTATAGATAGAAAAGTATTCGCGGCTTTAGTTTTATAGTTACAGACTAAGCCGAGGCACGGAGAAAGTCAATGTTATAAGACCATGGGCTCCCGTCCAATAAAAATAACTTTCTAACGACTTCTTCTGTTAAATAAATTTATAAATTCGTGTGTTTTCTGCTACGGAGCTAGAATGCAAAATACGCAAATTAGATCATTTGGATGATTGGTCTAAATTGGGCTGCTTATTCAACTGTCTAAAAAAGCTATCTAGCTAGGTAAGCATAAAAAATATCTGGCAAGGCATTTTAGCTCTATTTACTTAATAAAATGTCCTAGAATTGGAACGTTTAAGGGCGCAATATCCTTACATCTTTCATTTTCACCCAAATCACTTAAGTCCATCTTCAATAGCGGCTCTGTATTTCGTTCCAAAAACGCAACAGCCACGCCTCTCATATCATCAGTATTCTCTGAGGAACAACACTCAAAAACCAGTCTTAAGACACTTAACATTAGCGATGAATATATACTTTTATTTTCCAAAGCATAAGTGACTAAATCCAGTAACCTTTCCAAGTAAATATAGGTCATCCTCTCATGGCAATTAGATGTAAAATCGTTTAATTTTTCTCTGACAAGCTCGTTTAAATGTATAACATCCAAAGCATATTTTCTATTCTTGTCTTGCAATGTTAAGACTTTAAGGCTTTTTTGTTTACATTCTAAATATTTATGATCAAGTATTTTGCTAAGCAAGTCTATGTGTACTTCATTTTTCAATTCTATTGAGTTTGTTTTGTTTGATATTAATTTTATATGTTCCTGAAAATGGTTTTCAATGTCCAAACTGTTGTTTATGATTAATAGATAGTTTAAAACTGAGAGTAAGACCTCGTAGTAAGTGTGTTGTTGACTTTTATAAATTAAATTATTGATTTCATGAAATCTATGCTTTGTTATTAAAATGAAGTAGAGATAAGTGGAGTTAGCAAAACATATTTCTTTGCCCGACGTGATGCAAAAAGCTTTCGTGTTGAAAATTAGCGTATCTAAAAGATTTATTATTGTGTTGATAGTTTCTGCATCAAGTAGAGGTGGTAATCTGTAAATAAAGGAAATAATTACACAAAGAAAATAAAAATATATATGAATTATTGTTACGCAGTAGAACCTTTAAAGGCTTATACGTCGTTAATGAGTGAATTCGGGATCGCATTTCTTATCGAAAAGTCTAACATAGAATTATCAAGAAATACTTGGAGTTGGCAGCATTGCTCGTGACGTTTTTCCCACGCGCACACAACATTATGTGCTTTATAATTGACCAATTAGAGTCAAGAATCGCGTAACATGTCGAGATATTCTTAAAAAAGTTGTTTACGTCTCACCGAGTGGTACCTAAGCACGCGAATGACCCTGAATTGTCTTTTAAATACATCTACTATATAAGAACGGTAGGCCTCGACACAGTTCAATTTTAACTGCGATACGAGTGAGAAGTTGTAATCGAAAACCCATGACAGTGAAGTGCTAGTGATTCTATTAGTGTGTTTATTTTCTAAATAATAAATTGTTGTGTGCGAGTTTGTTGTGACTGTCTTCAAATAAAGTGTACGTTATAATTGACGTTTAAGTTACCCACGGTGATAACAATATTTTGCACAACAAGTCCCTTTACAAGGCATTGCAGGGCAAGGTTATTTACATGCTACATATTTAATTTTATAGATAACGGATGTCATTATTGTTTTGTATTAGTGCCATTATGAAACTTATTTTAAATTTAAGCACAAATAAAATACTTACTTCCATACAATCAAGTTAAGAACTTTAACATATTCGTCGACGATCAGATAGCAAGGATGATGGCTGACGCCTTGTTCTAATACCCATAAGGTCGATTTTAGACATTCCGTCACGTCAGTGGAATCTTCTAGAACAATCTCGTCTGGCTTGGATTCAAGTAGTCTGATCAGCTGTAGCAAGATACCATGGCAGTAGTTTCTCTTTATATGCTTGTCACTTAGAAGTTGAAACATTGAGAGTAAGTGTTGAATGTACCTAAAATGAAAATGTCTTTATTATACATCGCATTTTTTTAATTTTTAGAATAAGAAACTGGGTAATATATATTATTGTCCTATTAGATCGTAAATATTTAGTCGAAATTGTTATTATTGAACAATGACAAAATTGTAACGAGTGAAAATTTGATGGTTGATCACAATATTGCCTACAACCTACACTTTGACTTGGTTTTTCTGGGATAATTTAGACTAAAAAGCAGCAGAAGTTCTATTCCAGGTAATAAACATCAATTTTTCAAAATAAACCCTACAGTAGTGGGTCATTTATGAGTTGCATCTAGTGAGACAACCTAGTATTAGCTGTCACTTTTTACAGTACTGACTTTGTGCTTCAACTGCTATAGAACCTAGGATAACAGTTTGATGAGCCTTCCGAAGCACGGAGGACCCATCTAACATTCAACCGAGCCAGACGCTGCTGTTGGTCAACTGTGGTTCACAACTTCTAGGCCTTTTTAACAATATTTTTATAAGAGCTACTCACTGATCTGGCGAGATGAGTGGCACCATGGCTTTGGCAGCCAGCTGCCTGGTCTTCAGGACTCCGCTTCGCGCACATGAAAGGACGTGGGGAACGAAGGCTACCAGCTGAAACCATATTTTTTGGCTATGGAGGTCACAATATTTTGACATTCCGCCGACTCTGCCTTTGATTCCAGGCGGACAAATATTATTATACTTGCTCTGGATTCGGGTGGCATAAGTGTCTGTGAGTTACATGTTTGCAATGAGTCCCCATGATTTCACAGGCCTGTGATAAGAGCATTTTTTACAAAACAATACAATTGACTTTTGCTCCAAAGACAGCGTAATACTCTGTAGACGATACAAGGCCACTTAAATGACACTCAAGGAGTCATTTACCTTCAGATTGGAGACAGTGCCCTCCAGGGAGGATGGGTACAGCCTAGCCAAGAGTAGCAGAACAGGATACAAACTGGGTCGCAATGCACCCGTCGCCTCTGCTGTGCTAACTTCTACCATTTTATCCTGTAAACAACATACGATGTTTTATAACTAACAATTTAAGTGTATCCAATGGCGAAATGACAAAGATATTTTATTTATTTATTATTATATTATATATTGTTTTACATATTTTAAAATATTTTTAATAATCTTATTGTCATAATATAAATCATAAACAAACAAGGGCCGAGAATCGACCCTTGAGGTACACCCATAACCATCTAAATAACATTATTCCATTGACATCAACCTTCTGAATAGGTATAGAATTCAGGTTTGATTAAGTCAAGAACGTCAGAAGATTGTTATAAGGTTCGCTAAATTACAGTTTTAGTGTAAGTTTTGATGAGGGTTTCGCAATAAACACAATCAAAAGTTTTGTATAAATCATGAAATACGCCAAATAGTATTAAGTGGGTCCTTTAAACTTATAAATAGGTATTAAAAAAATGCGGCGTTAGTAGCAGAACTAAACAGAATTGAATGAAGTAATTTGCACTTGATAAACCTTTTGAATTGTAAAGACGGGCTTAAGGCTATAAGTTTTGTGAAATCAAGATGTAGCAATGATGGTACCATAATTCTCGAGGTTGAACCTTTTACAATCTAATGAACAGAAAAAGGAGGGGTCTTTTCAAGTACAGTTCATCCTCCGGAAACCAGAAGCTGCTTACCAGCATGTAGTCGTAGAGCTGAGGGTAGCGCAGGAAGAATATCCTGCCGGTCATCGTGTTCCGCACACAGAGACGCTCCGCGCGCGAACGCACCACTCCGAAGACGCGCGTCATCAGGGCGCTGAACAGCAGCGTTGACGAATTGCGTTCCTGTACATGAAAAAGAAACCAACTATCTTCTTACATTTCACTGTGCGTCAGTAATTTTTACCATGGTCGTAAATCTTGTTAGTATGTCAACTTGATCATACTGTATAAGGTACTGACAGTTAATTTAACAGCATATGTTGTTTGGCAGTGGGCATCCCCTAAACTGTTATATCTGTTATTAAAACAATTATTTCTGTTGCTGTTCCTTTTGTTTGGCTGTCCAATGACAAGATCAGATATATATTTGTGAGTATCGACAAAATGTTAAGCTATTATGAATTAGACTGTTCATGATAGTAAATTACTTTTCTGGATATTAAAATTAAAACGGAGATATGAATCTCAAAGGAACAAACTCGAACCTGAATCTGGGATGCATATTTGTATAGATGATACTTACGGCCCAAGTGGCACCTTCAAACCCGTCAATGGCTACGATGATCCCATCTCCAACGTATCCAGCAACACTATCTTCCAGCGCTGAATGTCGGAACAGAGCCCGAAGGATATTCAGGGCGTGGGTCCGGGACCACTCGTCCGACGAAGAGCCGCCGCGAGCGAGAGCCAGAAGGGAGCTCATGCAGGAGTGGAACCCTTTAGGGTTGCCTTGCACTTGGAGCTCTGTGGTTACTAGAGCCTGAAATCGCGCAGATTGGAGGTCATTTCGAATATACTGTTTACAAAGTATTTTGAAACGCTATGAAATTATGGTAATCTATGAAAAATTTTCAATTCTTGTAGTTTGACTACACGCGAATTGCCAGTTTAATCAAAATGCAGCCCTTAGCCAACTAAGGGTATTAACTAAGTTAGTCAGTCTTTAACTAAGAATAAATTTTAAGTCAGCTTGCTAACCGTTACATCAGCCAGAAGCAAACACTTTTTACGAAAATTGCGCATACGGCTGAGTTTGAAATTTCCCACACTTATAGTGTTTATAGAGAAGGAGTGCAGAATGCCAACATACATTTTTTAAATTATGCATAAAATTTAAAAACACAATTACACACACTATCATATGTATTTGATTAAATCGGTAGAATAATTGAGTAAAGCGTGGGTGGTGATTAGTTTGAGCGAAGATGTGTGCACCTGTATCATGAAGGGCAGGCCGGCACTGCGCCTCGTGGCGCACAGGTCCCGGCGCGGGCCCGCGATGGCCGCCATCAGCTCCCGCAGCCAACCGCGGGGCAGCTCGTGGAGGGACTGGCTGCGGCAGCGCCACAAGCTGGCCAATAGTCACACTGATGTAACAACAATCCCTACAGCCGCCCGAAGTGAGGACATAGCGCCAATACAAAACCGTACTGTGTTTATAATCCTCGGTCATTACGCCGCTGTACCAACTCTTTGTAGGCAATATAATATGTTAGCAACAACTACGAACTTGGACATCTGTGAGTCTCTGTCCAAATATAAAAAGTGTTTATCAGATTTAACGTAATTTAATTTAAGTACCTATATCTAAATGTTATATTTTCCTAATTAATTTATTTTACAAATTTTATTTATTATTAATGATATAACTTTTTGGCTTAGGTTTTAAATTTATTGTGCATGCTGTGGTCTCCTATAAGTGAAGGAGTACACTATTTAATACCTGATGTTGCCTTTTAATAATGCATCACGTATTGTATACCTCTTTTGTTGGAGATCCTTATTTAAAATAAATAATACTTAGTAGCTTGTGGTAGGTCCCATTAACATGATAGGAAAATAAGAAGAGCATTAGAATTGTAAAATCTCTGCTTATGGTAGAGAAAGGGTAGATTAAAAAAAGCATGATAGGCTTCCGAGTGAGATTAGTTCCCGCCTTGACCGCGCGGCGCAGTCAGTCAGTCGGCTTCGTATCACGCGTCGCGTTACTCGTTTCATTCGGTTTTCATAGTCCCACGCTACAACTTTTCTACATTGAAGTGTGAGTGAGATATGGATGTTTTAATTATTATTTCAGCCAAGATAAGTCCAATACTGGACATACACCTGGCGAGAGGGTTTCCACAAAGGTCAGTCCTGAGCTGCCCATATCCATTGAATTCCGGTTGTGCTTTTAATTCTCTTATTAATTTATTTTACTAGTATCTTATAAAGAGACACTGTTTGTTTCTGTGAACGCATACACACACGTGGGTTGTGGGCAGCAGTTAGTTAACTATATATTTAGACGAAGTTTAACAATACCGTACCGTGACAGTAAGCATGTGAATCCCACATATGCTTGTTCAAAAGCCCCCCTGTGCTTCGTCTGAGCTAGCAGTGTAGTAAAGTGCTGTCCGATGGCCGACATCTGCTCTGCCGTCACGTTGCCCCCGTCCGACTCCCCCACGATGGAAAGTCTTGAGGATATAGAGCCAAGGAGCAGCGATACCTAGATTTGTGATATTCGTATATTAAAATTAATTAAGCACCAAGAGATTATCAATTTTTATGTCTACCAGTTTAATCCAATTTTATGCATTACTACCAGTTATGATCAGTTATGTCAGATTTCTATCTGACCTCCGAGACCCATTTAGTGGGACAGCTGGGAATTAGTTGGACCAGCCGTCAGTTTCACGCCACCGATTTGTTGTGTCGAATGCCATTTACGTTGAAATGACGGTGGAACCGAAGGCTTTTACGTAGCCTCCGGCAGGGAAAGTGATTCGTCCATTTAAAAGAAGGCAGATAATAATCGATTAGAATTCATAAATTAACCGTCATAAATGTAATTTATACTCTAAAACTAAAGTCTATTGAATATATTTAATCACCTCTTTGACAGATCGCCAAGCGCACAGCAAGACCATTTGAGATGTAACAATTCTTCCGTCGTCGAGCCGTAGGCCCCTGCGAAGAAATAATAAGAATTCCCTTTACAAGGAAGGCCTGCCGGAAGAAGTGAAACACGCGACCCTGGAGCGGAGTCGAGGAACTGTTATATATAAATTCACGCGATTGACCATCCTACTAATATTATAAACGTGAAAGTTTGTAAGTATGGATGGATGGATGGATGGATGGATGGATGGATGGATGGATGGATGTTTGTTACTCTTTCACGTAAAAACGAATGAATGGATTTTAACGAAACTTTATAATAATATAGCTTATACATCAGAATAACACATAGTCTACAATTTATAAAGATATTGTGTGTAAATTTATAGAGATATTAAGTTAAATTTACATTTCTAATTGTCAAATTTTCAGCCATATTTAATTAAAGACAACATAAGATTTCGCTGTCAGTTACGTTTTGTTATACCACGTGATATATCACATACTACGGGAACGGGATAAAAATCTCAGGTATCCTATGTCCGACTTTCTTTTATATACAAAGACGTTGGACAATTCATAAAATCATACTTAATATTATAAACGTGAAAGTGTAAATGTGTGTAATCCCGTTCCGTGATATAAAACATCGTATATCAAAATGCAATTGCTGGAATAACAAAACGTCACTGACAGCTAAACGTTATGTTGTCTATAGTTTGACAAATTTGACAATTAGAAATTTTGAAGTTGACCGGTTGATGTATTTATTTCGAGTAAATACTGAATTTGGATCTAGCAACGTTTCGATGCAATGGCAGGCATTGGACCAATAGATGTCATGTCATGTAATATTACGAAACACTCCTCAGCGGCTAAAGTTTTATCAAAATGGAAAATCGTCATCTGGGACGAATGTACAATAGCGTATACACGTGCATTGGAAGCACTTATCCGATCCGACCGAACACCTACGCAATGACTCGAGATGTTTTGGAGGCGCAATTATTTTACTGCCTGGCTATTTCTGCCAAACACTGCCACTAATTCCAAGATCGACTGCTGCCGCCTTAATAAGCGCTTGCCACAAATCATCAAAATATGTGGATTGATTTTATTTTCTCAGAATTTCTGTTCATCGAAGGACGAACTCACAAACACAAAAATAATGAATGGTTGACTGAGCGAGCCATTTTGGCGGCTAAGAATAAATATGTAGATGACATAAAGTAACTAACAGAGAATTCAGAATGAAATCATTGGTACACTTGCATTAATTCAAATATATTGACTGTGTAAAAAAGACTCCTTGGATGTGCCTGGCTTACCACCGCACAATTTACGACTAAAAGTTGGCTGCGAACTAAGTTTGATTCCAAATATAAACCAAAACCACCAAACCTGTGCAACGGAACGCGTTTGGTGGTAAGTGAATTGATGAACAATGGAATATACTCAAAGTAAAGTTGGAAGGTGAGGAAATTCTCATCCGAGGATCCCGACGATATCATCAGTTGATATCGTCGGATACCGTTTTAGTTTTATTTATTTCCGAGCCGTCGTGCATTCGCCGTGACTATTAATAAATCACAGGGCCAATCCTGGAAAGTTTGTGGCCTAAATCTAGAAAATTCATGTATTTCCCAAGATCAATTATATGTGGCATGTTCCGGGTCAGAAGACCATCTGCGTTATTTGTTCATGGGCCTGATAAATAAACCGAAAAATGTCGTCTGTCACAAGGTGATTCACTGAAAAGTGCAGTTACTAAAATAGATGGCCAATAAAGTATAATTAAAATTATAGATTTTTTATTTATATTTATCCTGATAAAAAATTGAAGTTAAGAAAATCAAAAATCTGCTCATATTGCCTTTAAGGCGAAACAAAGTTCGCCGGGTCAGCTAGTACTTAATAAAACAACCTACGTTGCTTTCTTAAATTTCATTCTGCGGTTCATCAAAACTTTTAATCCAAAAATTGATTAAAAGCTGCATTAGAGTGGACTTTAACGTCGCGACGGATAGACATATCCAAATCTTATTATTTTTCATGAATAAATTTCTTTCAATCTCATTTCAGGTATAATATTTTTTTTTAAATACCTCAGGACCCGCTCCGTTTCAGAACGCGGAGGGCTGTTGTGGGTACCTTCTCGCACCATTAAAAAGAACCGCAAAGCCAAAACAAAAACACTCTGCTGGTGCAAGGCAAGCAAAGCTGGTGGTAAACTGACAAATAGCGAAGTATTTGGAGTACCTCGGAGTCCAGCATACTCCAGCCAGTGGCCACAAACACTCCTTTGCCAATAGTACAGAAATGATGACATCACACAACATACTCCGAGTTCCCGTCGTCGCTGACGGTGACCCCCGACATGTCCATGGGGAGGTGTCCCTCCGGCGAGGAGTTGTTCACGACGCACGCGACCGCTTCGTTCACGGCCACTGACGTCACTATCATGTCGGCTATCAGATCCGACCATTTGCCGTCATTGCATATCGCTCTGAAAGTGAAAACTAATGTTAGGCATGATCATATCATTGTAGGTGGAGGTATAACAGTAGGACACCCATCCAACCTCCAGACACATTAACCTATAGATTGATTGCCTTTCGAAAAGTCCGTCAGGCTACGACCACCTCGTCTAGTTATTGACCAAACTGGAACACAAATAGAACAAAGTAAGTATTCCACTGAGATAATACTACTAGTACTCAGCTCACAGGTGACCTGCTGCTGAGTCGGGCCCCCTCCAGTTACGTGGTGGGAACTTTTCCTACTGTGCCACGTTGGCAAGACGAGTTTGCACAGGGTTTGTATCAAGTTTTCCTTCTCTTGAGGCCAGGTGGTCTGCATTTTGCGTTCCTTTAGTAGCCTCTTAAGACACCCTCAGGCCGGTATAGGGTGATGACATCGGGTATTCCAATTACTACTTGACGTGAACGTACCCCGCATCGAGCTGTCCCAATAGATGCCCCATGCAGTGCAATAACCCGTACATGGGGGCCTGTCGCGCCGCACTCACTACGCTCCGCTTGCAAGTCTCCAACTCTTCCTTCAACTTTGATAGAAGCTTGTGCAATACAGTAAACGTTAATGGTTCTTTCGCTTCACTGAAACAAAACGATGAATTGGATGTTTTTTAAACAAATGTCATTTTAGACCAGTGTGGAAGCCGGTAGAAATGGTAAAAAGTGAAAAAAAAAATTTTTAGGATGAAACCCGTTGAAAAGGGAACAGAATATGACAAAAAATTGGAAATATTTTTTTCCATAATTTTTGTTCTTTTAAAACTGGTTTTATCCGACTATATTTTTTTGTTTCAGAAATTATCGACCCTGGTCTATTTAACATACTGCAGGAAATAATTTCTTGACAGGCACAACAAAGTGTCTGAAATGAATACGATTAGACCCATCAAGAAATCATTCCCTGCAATGTGCAAAGATCATGAAAACCTAAAACCTATTATTGAACATACTTCTTAGCTCATAAATGACCCACTGCTATCGAGCCTCCTCCAATTACATGGACGGTAAACAAGCTGTGCCACGCTGGCCAGGCGCGATGGCATAGGTTTTCATAAAAAGTTTTCCTTCTTTTGCACATTGAATTTTGGCCTTATCTTTTATAGACTCTTACGACACCCTCAGGATGAAATAGGGTGGCTATGTACTATGTATTTATTAGATCTATGTATTTAGTGGACTATGTATTTTAAATCGGTCACCGTCACATGGCACATATATTATATTTATACAGGTTGTTACAAAAACCCTATAGCCATCTAAAGTGAGAGCATAGTGTTTATCAAAAGGAGCAGTACTACGCATAAATATTTTCCCTATTTTGAAGTCGGAGAAATAAACAGACGATTTTTTAATCCACTTTTAATTAATAAATCAAATAAATCTATTTATTGCAGTTGGCTCAGCTGAGATCTTTTGACACGTCAATATATATTTACATTTACTATTTGCCATTTACCAACGGTTCGAAAGGCCGCTTTACAGAGAAGAGCCGGCAAGAAACTCTGTAGACATGCTTTTTTTTTTAAAGCGCTATATTTGTATACAAGCACTGATAAAACAGATTTGTGAGAGCAAGCCCGAGCTGACCGACTCCTAGCAACGGCATTGTTCACAAGATTAACGCATGTGACAGCCATCGCCCTCCGCAACCATATTGCAGGGAAGAAGGTGACCCCAATTAAGATTCAACCAGTGGTCAGATTTAACGCTACTGACTACATGTATCGCCTGCCATAGATAGTCGAAACATAATCTTTCAGTATGTAAGTCAATTGAAAGACGCATTTACGTTAAACTTAATAATAAGAATACCATTGACGTTCTTCCATAATGTACTCTGGTAGTTTCCTCTTCAACAATTCTAGTTTGTATGCAGCCGAAACGCAGTCTGTAGGCTTCAGAGATGACGCTTGACGGAAAATGTCTCTTAAGTCCAAGCTAATAGAGAATGTTTTGTCCTGAAAATAAAAGGCTTTTATATTTTACTGTGTACGAGCGTCGTAAATCGAGCAGACGTCACCGGTGACTAAATTTTCAAGTAAAATAACTTGCCTGATTTCGTCTGAAATTTTGTACACAGTATGTATACGGTATAGTGGTACCGTTACCGCTGTACCGCGCCCTAGGTATGTGCGGCGAGGCGGAGGGCGGGTAAGAAGAAAACCGGAGGGCGGGTAAGAAGAGAACCGGAGGGCGGGCAAGAAGAGAACCGGAGGGCGGGTAAAAAGATAACCGGAGGGCGGGTAAGAAGAAAACCGGAGGGCGGGTAAGAAGAGAACCGGAGGGCGGGTAAGAAGAGAACCGGAGGGCGGGTAAGAAGAGAACCGGAGGGCGGGTAAGAAGAGAACCGGAGGGCGGGTAAGAAGAGAACCGGAGGGCGGGCAAGAAGAGTACCGGAGGGCGGGTAAAAAGATAACCGGAGGGCGGGTAAGAAGAAAACCGGAGGGCGGGTAAGAAGAGAACCGGAGGGCGGGTAAGAATTAAACCGGAGGGCGGGTAAGAAGAGAACCGGAGGGCGGGTAAGAAGAGAACCGGAGGGCGGGTAAGAAGAGAACCGGAGGGCGGGTAAGAAGAGAACCGGAGGGCAGGTAAGAAGGGAACTGGAGGGCGGATAAGAAGAGAACTGGAGGGCGGGTAAGAAGAGAACCGCCGTAAGCGTTGGCGGCCGGTACCCTCTCCCGCCTCGCCGCGCACAATCCTAGGGCGCGGTACAGCGGTAACGGTACCTCTATAGTACTATCGATTCATACGTGATATCCAAAAAACCGTTAACAAAATATGGATATCGGCTTATCGTTTTTTTTTGTAGACGTTGTACGACGTGTATATGTTTTATTTTTCTTAAAGAAGGCTCCTAACTCCTACCTTGAGCAGCACTACGGGACACGTCTCCAATATTTGCAAGGCAAACACTTTGTTGTTCTCATAGCTGTCTTCTAGATGGAGTAACAACTTCTCCACATAATCTGCTTTCCATGTTCTGAAAATAACGTTAAATGAGAATGTTTTAAAGCCCTGGCTATCTCAGGAAGTACTCTATTGATAAAGTTAGCCCCTACCTGTTATATCCGTCCAAATTTAGTTGTTCACACCACACCAACAACTGCAAGGCGGTAAATCGTCTGCTATAATTCGCCCCTTGTATTAGGCTCTTGAAGCAAAAATGGCGTAAGTCATCCACGAAGCGCAAGTAATAATCAACTCTGTGATCAGGCTGGTTTGGTCTACATTGGCGTTTCAACACTTTGTAGCTGTCTTCTAGACGTTTCACGAGCTGCAAAGAAATGGACCTTATACGCATATACCGAGGTGCGACAGTGAAGGAATTTGGTTTAAATGAAAATAAAGCAGTGGTACTGCATGGATGGCGGAGGGTAGATGGCAATTAGTTCTGCCTTTCGAATACCGTCTCTTTCTAGCTGAGGTAGACCATGTTTGAACAACAAAATACAAATTGGAATAGTTAACATTGGAGTTAATAGGTCGTACTTAAAATGATATACCTTCTTCATGAGTGAGAGGGTGAGTTGGCGGCAGCTCGGCGATTGCGCGTTGATGTTATGAGTCAAGTACCACATCACCAACGATAGTTCGCCTGAAGCAAACGCCTCTGTCGTTTTTGGGGACTCCACTATTAAGGAGAGGGAGAGCACTCGCGTCTGAAAATACAACAATGCAACATGTAAATATACTAGTCCGGGGTCCCCCGTACATTTATTTCACTTGATTACTATCAAGCTAATTTTTCGTGAGTAGCTTCATTTTGATGAGACGCCCAACATTTTCTTGTCGACAACTCTTGATTGTGGTAGCTAACAGAGGTAGCAAGGATGAAATATGTTGATTTTATGATTCTAAAAAAATTATTACTAACCAGGTGATTTTTGGTATATCTGATGAGAATTATCTAAATTATCCGAAAACGTATTTGTCCTACAAAATGTATGGTTTGATCAAAGAGTCCTCCACTTTCAATATGTATCGATAACGAGTTCATCAAAAATGATTACAAACCAGCTGTTTTTTTTATTCACTTACCAAATATTTATATTATTTAACCGTCATATTGTCCTACAAGTTGCGTGGTACGTTATCCCGGTCCTACACTCAGAAATTGTTAATACCACAAGACCCATTTTGTCATCACTAACTGTAGGACACCAATTTTACATGATAGGTTAGAATAGAATAGAAAAATGCTTTATTGTATAAACCAATTATGGCGTTCACAATCGTCATCGGATCACTCACTTATAAAATACTACTACCAGGTCCGAACGCGGCACCAACCGAGAAGACCTGGCGGAAGAAACTCGGTGGCCTTGTCTCTTTTTTTAAACGCCATATTACAATAACCGTTATCTTATAATTAGTTTCGTTTGGTTCCGAAAGGCGCTCAACTGAAATATGAATTTTATAATAAAAAAAAGAATAATTAAAAATGAAATTATAAGTCATGAATCCAGTGAGTCGACCAACCCCAAACAGCGGCACCTGTTCACAAGCATAACGCATGTGGCAGCCATCGATCTCCTCAACCATATCAAAGGGAAGTGTTCGACCCGCCACATGTCGCTACCACTGTTCAAAGTATTTTAGTGAGCATGACAACTCACAGGATAGACGCACCAACAATAAATGAGGTTAAATTCGAATATTCATTTCCAGTAAGCTTGCCGCTTTGAATCCAAACTAGTAAAAATATATAATTATTTTTCTATTTTATATGTGGTAACATGAGCTCGAGCAGCTTAATCCCAGGCTACGGGGTCAGTCAGGTAAATAAATAAATAAATAAATATCCTTGGACATTTCACACAACGCCATCTCGTCCCAAGCTAAGCAACTTAATGCTTGTGTTATGGTAACGAGATGGATGATAAACTACTTATATACATTTTTTTTTTGTAAATACATACATATTATAGATAGAAATGACACCCAGACTCCGAGCCAGTGCCTCTGGTTTAGACAAAGACACTTGCCCGACCCCGGAATCGAACCCGGGACCCGTTGATCCAAAGGCGGCACATATAACCACTAGACCAACGAGGCAGTCAATCAGGTAATCAGTAACGCTATAGTAGCCTTTCTTACAAAGTTTAGATTTAGCTATCTTTTTGAATATATGGATCGGAAGTCCTCTCAAATTTGTAGGGACCTTATTGTAGAAGCGAATACACTGACCTACAAATGAATTACTTATTCTATGGAGACGAGTAGCATGTAAAACAAGATTACTTTTATTCCTAGTATTCACAGTGTGAGTGTCACTTAATTTATCAAACTTCTCAATGTTTTTTCGGACATACAATATATTTTCATAAATGTACTGACCAGCTACGGTAAGAATACCCATCTCCTTAAACTTATCTTTGAGGGATGTCCTGGGAGCCAGGTTATAAATAGCTCTTATTGCTCGTTTCTGGAGAACAAAAATTCTGTCTATATCTGCAGAACACCCCCAAAGTAGTATACCATAGGACATTATACTATTAAAGTAACTAAAATAGACTATTCTGGCCGTAGCCACGTCACTTAACTGTCTAATTTTTTTCACGGCGTAAGCTGCGGAGCTCAATTTGCTTGCCAGCCTATCGATGTGAGGTCTCCACTGCAATTTTGTGTCTATAGTGATACCCAAGAAAACAGTGGATTCCACAGATCCCAATTCATCTCCGTTTAGTTGCACATTGGTTGCTAAGTGTTTAACATTAGGCATTGAGAACTTCAAACACTTGGTTTTACTGTTATTAAGTAGTAGATTATTAGTGTTGAACCAATGCATAACTTTGGACAGTGCATTGTTCACATCGTCATAGTCTTTTAGCTGTCTACTTATCTTAAATAATAAAGATGTGTCATCCGCGAACAAAACAATGTCATGACTATTTTGAACATAGAATGGTAAGTCATTGATGTATACAAGGAACAGAAATGGGCCGAGAATAGAGCCCTGAGGGACGCCAATGGTCACTCGAGAGCCTTGGGAACGCTTACCATTGACTTCAACCCTCTGGACTCTATTACTCAGGTAAGAACTAAGCAAAGCAAGAGCTCTATCCTTTACGCCGTAATGGTGGAGTTTTCTGACGAGAATCTCATGATGAACGCAGTCGAATGCCTTGGACAGATCACAAAAAACACCAAGAGCATCTTGTTTCTGTTCCCAGGCCCCGAATATATGTTTCATCATGTTAGTGTATTGTAGTTATAAAAAACAGGTATGTAACACGTACGCAACTTGTAGGACAATATGACGGTTAAATAATATAAATGTAAATATTTATTATAAGTAAATAAAAAAAAGAGAAGCGTGGGAAGACCCCCGACTAGGTGGACGGACGATCTTGTGAAGGTCGCTGGGAGTCGGGGGATGCGGTCAGCACGAGATCGTGCATTGTGGAAATCAATGGGGGAGGCCTATGTTCAGCAGTGGACTTCTGTGGCTGATAGATAGATAGATAGAAATAAAAAAAAACCAGCTGGTTAGTAATCATTTTTGATAACCTCGTTATCCATACATATTGGAAGTGGGGGACTCTTTGATCAAACCATACATTTTGTAGGAAAAATATATTTTCGAATAATTTAGCTAATTATCATCAGATATACCAAAAAGCACTCGGTTAGTAATAACTTTTTTAGAATCATAAAATCAACATATTTCACCCTTGCTACCTCTGATAGCTACCACAATGCAGGAATGAGGAGTTGTGTGTGAAAGGTGTGAATGTAGGTATGACGACTGATAGGTGTGTGTGGAGACTACCACCTAGTGTGGGACAGGGGCTGTAAGATGATAATGGTGTTTGTAAATATGACGATTTATAAGAGTTTTGTGATGAAACCTACGTAAATAAAGTTCCTTTTGAGTTTGAGTTTAATCAAGAGTTGTCGACAAGAAAATGTTGGGCGTCTCATGAAAATGAAGCTACTCACGAAAAATTAGCTTGATAGTAATCAAGTGAAAACAATGTACCGGGGATCCCGGACTATATGTATCCTCCTTGACCGCTAGCATCTAAGGTGTGTGATTAATAAGAATAGACACTTGATAGATTTTCAGCGGAACCTATGTGTTACAATAAAAAACTTATATATACACGAGAAAGATATTTAAAAAATTGAGCATCTTTTTTTTCTTTTTTTGGTCACTACCTGTAATTGTATGATGATTGAATCGTGCTTTATTCCTCACGTACATACCTCGTCCACCGCGTTTATGGCAGCTTTCCTCAACACGTCATAACTGATAAGTCCTTTCCAATCGTCACTTTCTTGGACTGGCAACCTGACACCCGACTTTCGAACTACGCTGAGTAGCATTAGGATGCATTTCAGATCGGTCGGCTCTTCAGAAGTAGCTTGTTTCAAGAAGGGAATTCTGTAAATGTTAAGATTCGGAATGAGATATAATAGTGTAGGGAACAGCATGATACATAATTTACCCGAAAAATCGGAACTATCAACATCAAAAAATATCGTCTTCTTATGGAAAACTTTTTCAACATCAAAGTCATTCTTGCACCTTTATGAGCATGGAAGGTTGTATTGATGAGTTTATGATTATAACTCTGTAACTACATACGTCTTACAGCCGCGAATCAAATGTTCATCATCATACAACCTAGCACTGCCCTGCAAATTGCAAAAAACGTAAGAAATTTTGAATTTCGCGGGCAACCCTGGAGCATCCACCTTAAGCGAGAATTACCAAAAAGTCCTACACTGCGATAGCAAAGTTTACAGAGCAATTAGCACGGTTACGAATACCCCGACTACGGTTATACATGGCATACCAGACATACCACCTCGTCTGGCTAGATGATCAAGAAAAGGTATAGATTCTCGATAACTATACATTTTACTATAACTGTTATAATATTGTAATACAAGGAAAGAAATTAGTTACTCACATGTACTCCAATAGTCCGTCGTGAAGTCTCACCGCGCGGGTAAGCAGACTCTCGACTATATGCAGTGCGTGCGAGTCCAATGCGTCGCGGGAGACATAGTCTAACAACGGCCGAACCCAGCTGTCGAAAACAACACTGGCTTCGCTTTCCACTGCGTGCTTATCCAGTAATATGTCCAGAGCTATTTTAGCCTGCCAAGAGATGAATAGGGAGATATAAATACTGCTCGATTATGACATTGTTATGGCGCAAGTTCTGGTAAGATGGGGTGCCCCAGGGTTTGTATCAAGTTTTCTATCTCTTGCGGCTAGATGCATGGCGTCTTGCTTTCCTTTAGTCGCCTCTTATAATACCCACAGGATAGTATGGGTTGGTGACATCAGTCATGTATGGGCTAAGTTGTAAAGACCTTGATGGTGCGATACATCTTAAAAATATAGAATCTGATGACACTTCGAAGCCTTTAAGTCACATCCTAATTAACATTAGTACTCACGCTAGCTTGCACTGGTTGCGACCCAAGACCAGACAGCAAGTGGGATATGACGTCACGGCTCATTTGCAGCACGTACTGAGCCCCCAGCTCTGCAGCCACGCATCCCACGCTCAGGTAGTAACTCTTGCGAGCTCGGTCTAATGACGACAGCGCGGCAAACAACTTGGTAATAGCCGCGTCATCACCTGGTAATTACATTATATCAGTCCCAATTTTATGGACCCACTGATAAGCATTCTGCAGTGCTATGCTGGCCAGATAGATAGGCAGACGAGTCCGTGTTAAGATTTGCATGAATTTCTGCATTTCTAGTAGGTACGTTTTGTAGTTTCGAAACAACTCTCTCATAATGGAAAGGTTGGTGAACTAGTTATTCTAGCAAGAGATGGAAACATTAATATGAAATGATTTCTTAGGTATTCGCGATTGTAACACATTGAAATTAAAAGCGATTTATGCATGCACGTGGAACGTTATCAATAAACCAAAATTATAACCGTTAGATTTTAACTGTTTCTTTGTACTTTTGAAGACAACTGTCATCTAGTCTCTCCCGCGACCACGACGGCTGCAAAGCATTCGAAACGTCAGGAATTAAATAATGTAATACGCACGCGATAAATCCGTTAAAAAGTGTTTAAATTCAACTTTAAAAAAAATCAACCTCTGCACTAGGTATAACCTGCATTGCGGGGGCAGTTTACAAACATGAAATTCACGAACACAACTGACACCCAGACTCAGAGCAAGTGCCTCTGGTTTTACACAAAGATACTTGCCCGGCGCCGGAATCGAACCAAGGGCCCGGTGGTCCAGAGGCGTTTTCTTTTAGTTGGGAATGCTTAGGAATATGTAGGATTCGTTCGCACAGAGATTTTAGAACATGATCCGTGTCCACTAAACTCCAGTATTTAGGGTCACGGGTACGGTAAAGCTCAGCCACGTTGATGTTGTTGATATGATATCCCTCTGCCATCGGGTTCACGTGATACGGTAGACAAATGGCGTTTAGGATCTATTTCTGCGTTTTACATACCTTTTTTCTTCAAGTTTGCGCAGTATTTCACTACGCATCCCAACATTTGCGCGGTCAGATGTCTCACGCTATCCATATAATGCTCCAGGTGCAACCAAACGAAGCTCAGCAAACAGTCAACTAAAGTGGAACCGATACTAGTATCTGTTATTTTATCCAGATGTTTGCTGATCTGTGTCAGAGTACGGGTAACACCTAAGATGAATGTAGATTCTGAAGAATTTCTGTTAAATCAAAATAATGGGTTCATTTATATATCAGCCTTATAGCTATAGTATTTCCACCATCTCCTGGAGCTGTACTTCTACAAAGTACGGAAGTGGCTGTTCATTTAGTCATTATTTTTTTCATTTACGTTTTTTATTAATTTTACTAAATGTAAACGAAGCTCCTGCACTTGTATCGCGGGTATTGTTTACAAACATATAATTTAGGATCACAAATGCAACCCAGACTCAGAGCAAGTGCCTCTGGTGTATCGTGAATCAAATCGCTCCGACTCCGTGATGGACCCGATAATATTTAATTAAAATAACTCAATATCTTAGCTTAAGAATTAAAATAGAAATACCTTTCTCCAATATCCAATAATCTTCTAGTCAGAAGCACTATAGAAGGAATATTATTCACATTTTGAGATTGAAGTGTTTCATTAGGAACAACTATGACTATAGCAGAGTAAACCGCTAATTGGCCGGCCTCATTGGCAAGAAGAACGTGAAGAGATTTGTTAACACTGTTTGGGTTTAACACCTGTAAATAAAATGTAAAAGTTTAAAACTATGTTTCATATTAGTAAGCCAAAAATAGCACCCTTAGGAGGCCACTGATAAATTTATGTTTCTGTAACTTTGATTATATCAATAAATAGTAACATAGTCTAGGTAAAGGTATATTAATCGAAAAATTATGATATGTTTCAACTCTAATTATTAAACAATGGTCAAGTACAGTAACACCAAATAGTGAACAACTTCAAATGCCTTAAATCATTCAACAAAACAACTAGTAAACAGTTTTACTACATTGAATGATATTTTTAAGTTCTTATAATATTATCAACTAGCGACCCGCCCCGGCTTCGCACGGGTGCAATGATGAACATCTAAATTTATCAGTGTTTTTCTACACTAATATGCATGTAATATACATATAAACCTTCCTCTTGAATCACTCTATCTATTAAAGAAAACCGCTTCAAAATCCGTTGCGTAGTTTTAAAGTTTTAAGCATACATAGGGACGGACAGATGACAGTGACTTTGTTTTATAATATGTAGTGATAGTGATTGAGCATTCATAAGTTCACTGCTGGTTAAGTCCAACCCCAAAGATTTCCACAATGCTTGACAAATAAATAAGTAATCACATTTAGTGATAAGGCCGCCCCTTGTACAAAATGTTGTATTTTTTGTGTTCTGTCTTTTTTTCATGTGTACAATAAAGATTTTATCCATGTATCTAAATCTTATTCTTAATTTTTTACTTGCTTAATAATAAGTTAACAATTATAAGGACTTACATCTAACCATGTTTCTGGTCCATACTCATTAGTATGCATAGATAAGTACAAAATGCCACAAACTGACTTTGTATCCATTGGACTATCATTATCAAATAATAAATCTTGAATAATAAGTCTTATTTCACTAAACATATTAATTAATTTTGTAACAGTCTTTAGACATGATTTTTGTACTATATGAAGTAATAATCTCAACGACAGATGAGCTAAATTAAATAGTTCATTCTTCTCTGTTGGAGATAGTGTTGATTCTCTGAAAATAGATAATAAAGTAATAAAAATTGGTCTATACTGGTAATAACTGCTAAATACTATTAGTTGATTTTATGACAGGTCAGAATTCTAACAAAATACTTTACTTCCAGAAAAGTTATGTTTAGAATGATGGACTAAGTAAAACATACCTAATTTGTTAATATTTACCAGTAAAATATGCATCAGTTATCAAAAGTTATCAAACAATTATTTGAAATAGCACAGTAAATTCTGGTTGTAATTAATATGGTAAAAACAAATATGTTTTGAAGCCAAATCTTCCCTAAAGGCATAGCCTTTATCATGATTGATCATCAACAATGTTAACTTCAAGTCTCACCTCAGAGTTTTCACACAGCAATTCAGAGAGTCTCTTAAATATTCTGCCATTTGAATATCAACTGCTCTAACAGCTGCAACACCAGGTGTGAAATTTTCTATACATAATGCCACTTTTGATACAACAGGTATGTAAGGTTTGTATTGTGAAGGCTTAGTGCCAAGTTGTTGGGATAAATGTGCTGATAATATTTCCGTGAATGATTGATGCAACTTTGGACTCTTTGTGATATATCTGAAAATATATTTATCGACTTTTAATTTATGTCAATCAAAGCAATAAGGACATACTACATAAAATATGAAATGTATTATTATAATGCTTTATGGTGCTCTAAAGTATAATAAAACACATGGTTTTGTTTGGGTAAAATGACATTTTTAAAAGAAATATGTAAATCTAAAATAATCTAATAGAATATTGTATTAGTATGTGCATAACTGCTTAAAGAAAAAAGAAAAGAAGTTTGCAAGATACTTTAAATTTAAGCACTATACAAGAGGCTATCATCAAATATATTGGATTGTAGTTCAAATCAAACATTATTTGTACCTTGCTATGAAACATTTCACAGGATGTTTTGCTTCAGCCTCCCAGAAAATGATGACCAGTATCTCAATAACACTACTACTGGTTGGGTCTTCATTGTCATTCAGTAACTTTTTAACAAACAGTAATTGCTCATCAGCAGTACACAATTGTATGAAACTTTGCAAGATATCTTCAACACCTAAAATTTAGTATAGTAAGTATTTGGGCATGCATATTTGGACTTTAATTTACTCAGTGCCATTAACCATGCCAATGCTGTCAGCTGTTAATAAAAATACTATCATAGCAAATTATCATGCATCATTATTCAAAAGAAAAAATATGTTGATGTATTAAATTAATAATATATATGTCGTGTGTGACACCAAGACTGTATTGTTACTTTTTAGTGGGGATACATTTTATATGTCCCCAGCCTCAGGACGGGGCTGTGGTATGTGGGAGTCCCGGTTGCGAAGGGATGGTAAGTTGCAACCGGTGTGCCCACTAAAACCTACCACGAGTTTTTGTCTCAGGCTATCTGTTGTACGAGTAACTACATACACTTTCACGTCTCCTATTATTTATTGATAAAAACAAAAGTTTTAAAAATAACATAAAACGACATTAGGAATTGATATAGCGCAATAGCATCAAATTAAAGTATATGTAATACATTATTATGTTACTTCTAACCAATGTTATCCAGAAAGGAAGTTTGTATTGTAATAGGAGTAAATCCTATTGTTGTTTTCTGTCTTTTGCCACCAGTGCGATTGATCCTTAGCCCCAAACCGTTCATTGCGACAATGAATTTTAATAAAATATACCAAATACATCAATTGTACAGAAATTCACAAAATAAACTGCTAGTAAACAAACTATTTATTTACGTGAGATCAGTACTTAACCTCTTGTATTCTTTTAGGTTATCTGTCAGTATCCATTGTCAATTGTAATCTTTGTGTTCGTCTTCTTCACAGGCAGTTAGCAATATTTATGTTTTCTCTTTAAATGTCAATACTGCATAATAAAGGCGCGAGAGTTCATTTGCAAAATTACCTTAAGTTACAATAAACCAAATTGACAGCTTTTGAATAAATCGGTAGTTATTATCGACATTACCCTAACTAATTAGGTAACAGCATTACAGCATTCCTCAAGATGGACATGAACTCTATAACATTAGAATATTATTATTCCTTTATTATTAGAACTCTTGAAAGAAATAGGTATTGAAATATTGCACATAAAGTCGTAAGTTCCGACTGACATTCTACCAGGTAGACAGTACCTAACGTGAAAACTGGTATAATCAAGTGATTATCGTAAAGTCATATTAAATGGATTTCGGAGGAGCTTCGGCTAACGAACAGTGTAAATATTACTAGTTATTAGGTGCCTCTCTTCGCCCTTTCATACATAACACCTCCCCAATGAAATTGGGAAAATGTCATAACTCAGACCATTACTACCTCCTTTTACCCTTCATTAGAAAGACAGGACATTATGCTACCATATGTCACGATGACGAAATTACGACGGCAACCCGGATTTAGATCACACGATGTCACCAACCCATTCCTTCCTGATGGTGTCGTTCGTTCGTTTCAGCCCATGAATGACCCACTACTGAGTCGGGCCTCCTCCAAATTAATGATTTAGAGGCAAATATTGGAACACTAGAGACACACAATCTAGCCGCAAGAGAAGAAGAACTCGATACACACCCTTTGCCATGCCGTCTAGCCCGCGTGGTGGGATAATTTAGCTCCCATGGCTTTGAAGGACTCCAATCAGTGGTGGGTCTAAATGGGGATGTTTTACATCGTTGCTATAACGCAATTAAATAATATGTCAGCATATATTATGCCGACATGTTATTTAGTGATTGCTGATATAAAATAGATGGTCAAGGATAGGACGAAATTTTCAGAACTGACGGCCAAGCACCGGTAATAGAGAAGCACTTTATGAAGAAGAAGTTGGTTATAAAAGAATTCGCAGTAGAATTCGAATGTCTACGAGGCTAATATGTTTAAAACAACATTTCCTTTTCAAGAACAATGTATTTGCATCGTCCCATTTTATTTACAATCCATATTCAGTCCTAATAAATAAATAATCTACTTATTTTATAATAATGACTTATTCAGTCTTCTTTATGCTCTCTTCTTGTTTCTCTTCTTGTACTTCTAGCTTCTGGGGCTCTTCTGGTAGTTTCTCCTTTTCAACATTGACGATTTCATTAATCTGCTCTAACCGGTCGCCGCTGTTGTTACTAATCCCTGAAAAGCAATAAAATTGTGTTAGCATCAGATAAATAAGTGAGTTTACGTAACGGAAACCCAGAAATCCTTGAAGAAGTCCAGTACTTGGTAAATGCAGTACTATTTAGTGTAGAAATTAGGTTGAGTTTATTTGTCAATGGAAAAGATTTGCCTTACAAACGGACAGGCATAGAGACGTCAAACTCAACAAGCTTCCTGAATTATTTAAATTACCTAAACCACGGTATAAATATCAATGGAACATGACACAAAATGTTGTTAGTTACTTTAACATTCATTTTAAAGTTTAGGACAAATTAGCCTAAATGAATTATTTGAATTTTTATTGATTGATATTATTTAATACATTTAATCATCAAGTAGGTAAATACCTGCTATCGTAAAATATAACAAAGTTAAATCAGTAACTTTAATCGATTATTAGGTATCCGTTTTAAAAATAGATTTTAGTATAGTTAGTCTATTTACGAAATTCAACATTTGGTACCAACGCTTTCTAAATCTTTCTTCGCGAGGTGTCATCTATTTCAAAGAACACAATACAATGTTGAAAAGCTGCTAAATTGAAAAGTGAACGGTAGAAAGTTGCCAATGCCTGTGCTAATCATCCAGAATGGGTCGTGCATTTAGAGATTTCTTTAAACATTTTGTTTTTGGTGTATTAAGTTGTATTGAAGTCTAAGAATTTAATCTACAAATCTAACAATTGTTGTGCATTATGTTACATTGTCCTCACATCTTAGCTTAGTATAATATTCTACACGAAATCAATGTAACCCAATCAGATGTTTGTAACAGAAAATATGATTTAAAGAGTGTCCATGGAGTTTCTTGCCTGTTCTTCTCCATAGGATCTACGATTTGGAACAAGCAACTAGCTTCCTTTCAAAAACACCTTTAAATAGGTTCAATTGAAATAAATGATTTGATTTTGAGTTTGAATTTATAAACTTCTTGTGTTATTTCAGTATTCAATATATTTTATATAATATTGAATTATTTTTTTTGTACACGTCAGTTTGTAATGTAAGCCATACGCTTTTGACACAAGAAATAAGCAAGTACTTTTGAATTCATTATGTAGATTAAGTTTACCATCGGCATCGGGTTGGTTTCGATAAATACTTTATTAGATAGTAGCTTTTTATGGATGCTTGGTAGTTACAAAGCTTCATTATGAACGAATAATGTTGTTATTTAGATAATCTCTTTGCTTTTGTATCAGACAATTAGTTGTGCTAAAACCGCTTGAAAATTCGAATTCAATTGAAAATCTAGCTGTTAATCGTTCGATTTGATTAAATCTGGAGATCGTGAAAGTTATTTTAAAATAGGCTCATTTTAGAGAATTAATTCACGAAATATATTTATGTTTATTTAAATGAACGTTTAGTTGAAGAAATAATGAGAATAAACACTTCAGAAATGGCTGCGTATTATTGCATACTTCTTCATAATCATTTGTGCGTGTAATTGTACTAAATGTTACGTCCCGTATTGGCTAATGTAACTGTTACTGTTGTAACAATCGATAATATTGCATGTACCGGTTCGGGCGGCTGCATAACATTGGGGTCATGTGCATAGAGTTTATGGGGATAAGCAGGCTATTGTTACTGTTAATGAGTAATTAAAAATAATTATAAATAAAAACCCTAGTTAGAATTATAGCCACTGAGAATTTTAATCAACTCGTGATCTTAACTTTTTGTAACAAATACAATAAATATTTGAAGGCAACCTTTTCCTTTCAGCTGTGTGTGTGTTAGTTAGTGTTTTAATATTTTTGTCTTATGACTATCCTCGTATCACTAGTGACTAGATAAAAAAATACTTTCTATCAGTAGGATACTGATAACTGACCTAGATTCTTTTACATCTGTAGACACACCCAGTAACTATTAAACACAATAACATTCCTCCTCCACATCCTATAATTATGTTATAAACAACAATGAAATTACCGTCACCTCCCCACGACACTTAAACACATTATACCCACGACGTGATACACACAAACAGACAAAACCCAGCCTCTATGGTACCTGAATATTAGTGCCAAGAGTGTTGATGACACTATTGACAGCTGTGGCAACGGTACCAGTGGTACTGTTTATAGCTGCACCTATGGTGCCGATCAAACCATTCACGAAGTTACTCCACGCTGTTACTGTAGATGAAATAATATGAACGGGAATATTTGTTTTAATTCCTTAGATAATGGTGAACAAGTAACAAATAAACGTTTTAAGAACTTACCAGCACCAGTACCACCGTGGCCGCCATAGTAGCCGCCCTTAGAAGACTCTTCTACCTTCTCGTTTTCAATATTTTGCACGACCGGCTCGTTAACTTTCTCTTCTGTAACCTTTTCTTCATCAGCTTTGACTTCTTCGATTTTGGGTACCTCTACCTTCTGCTCCTCAGCTTGGACAGCTTGGCTGACAGATTTGATGCTGTCTGCTACTTTTTGATGGATCACCGTACTTTCCTGTACCCTCTTAACGGCTTGGGCAATAGGGTTGTTCTGTAGGAGTTTCTTGATGGGACCAGCTGAATCATGGGGCTTAGAAGTACTTGCTTCTTCAGCCTTACTGCCAGATTCTGATGGCTTATTTTGCGATTCGACAGGTGAAGCTGATGTGGTAGAACCCTGCCAAAAGTTATTTATGTTGTTGCCAATGTTCCCTATGTTATCAATGAATGTCTGGATAGGTGCTGGCAAAGATGGCGCCTGAGAACCGCTACCCTGTTGACTGCTGTTTGATGAATTTTGATTTTGTGAATTTTGATTAAAGAATGGCAGTTGGAAATTTTGTGCGATGGCTTGGAAAGGTCCTGACCCCGATGTGTTGAAAAAGTTAGCTGCACCACCGATGTTGTTTAACCAGCCAAAAGGTCCTGAAGGCTGGGCAGGTTCGGGAGAGTCAGCTTGAACGTTACCAGGAGGTTTACCGTTTCCAGATGGTTCTTTGTTAGCTTGGTTTTGCACCAAGTAACCATTAATTGCTTGAGTCACATTGTTAAACCCGCTAGTCAGTGTTTGTTGGAAAACTTGAAGATATTCATATATTACGTTAGTGGGGACCGTGACGTCTGGGGAACTGGGAGAGGTGGAACCGTCAGCGTTTTCATTTTCCGCTCGTAGAGATGCCACAACATCGATCCCTTGTGCAAGAGTTTTGACACCGGCATTGAAATCTTTTTTAAGCGTTTTAAGGCCAGATTCGATTGTCTGGAATTGTACTTCACTCTCTGCCGATCGAACGCTGGCGGCATTTTCAGAGTTGAAGAAATGACGGACAGTGTTGTTTAGTTTGTTGATTTGCGAAGTAAAGCCATCCTGAAGCGACTGAATGGTCTGCTGAACATTTTTCAGCTTGTCGTTGCTATCATAAATGTGCTGAATACCCTCACTCACTCCTTGGAACCCTTGCCTCAGAATAATTTGTGCATCATTAATGTTTTCGCGGAAGTTTAGCACCGACTGCTGTTCGGGATCGTGGTATTCAGGGTTCTGTGTTTCGTGTAACTGGCGCTGTGGAGGGCCTGGGTTTTTCAGGTCGGGTTCCGGCCTATCGATTTCTGCTTCCTTGTCTTCGCTAGCTTTTAAAGAGGGCTGGACATTTTCGACGAAAACCGCGACGGGGATGCCCTCGACGGGCTTAACACGTAGCTTATTTTCGACATCCTTAATGGTGTTAACCGGGTCTACGAGCTCTTGATCGCTGTCCACATTTTCCTTGTTGTCAGGAATTTCGATTTCGGGCAGTTTTTTCTCTGTTTCCACGTAATCGGGTGTGGCGATGGAAGCGGCGCGTGCGCTGACCGCGAGGCCGGCGAGTAGTAGGTACGCGTATAGTCTCATGGCTCGTCTGCGGGACACTGGGGCAAGCAGGTGGGGTATGCCATTTATACGGATGGCCTAACGGTTCACGTCGCGCCGGCTGTATTTACGCTTTCCGTGGTTTTGCGAACGCTAAATATGGTTTCGTCATTTGTGTACATGTTGTTTTCATGCATATGAACTATGTGTTACTCATGGTCGTTGCAATGTCGATGATATAAATTAAACGTTACCTTATATGCTGAAAGTAAACACACTCCAATTAAATATGTAATACGGTTTATGAAACTATGATTTTGACAATGTTAAGCCACGAAAACAAAAAACTCATCACGTGTAAGATTAATATATTATCGCAATAATATAAATAAATAAATAAATATCCTTGGACATAGCAATAATAACAATACTGTAATAAGAAGGCGGTAAAGTCTGAAAGATATCAATTTAGAAATCGACCAGCAAATAGCGCTCAGGTCTCAGAACTAATCCATAACAAAGAAACAAGGAACCTGTAAATTGTAGTTAAAATTGCTTAAAATTATGCTTAGTTCCTAAAATTATTGTTATAAATATTCTTAAACATCAAGTTTATAAATTAATCAAAAATCAAAAAATCTACAATAACTTAAACAAAACTTTAAACATCTACCCATTAACCAAGATCAAATGCAAAATGAAACTTGTCTCCTGGCTGATATCACTAAATTACGATGACACAGAGAAACTTGTGGAAGTGTAAAACACTCATCACTCTCAAACACACTCCAACAAAACCTTACACACACCTAGCACACCTCATTTGACACTCACCACACCTACACCCATTCACCCCATCACCTCATTGCTTAATGTAAAATTCATAATTCTTAATAATTGTCCTGCACTATGTTTATGGTTTTCCTTGTTTTTTATATTACTTATTTTGTTATTATTATTAATTAATTAAATTAACTATAATCACTTTTTTATGGAACATCATTCCATTCTAATCTAAAGAAGGGCGTTGGTAGCTGCGCTGCAGTTTATACTTTTGCGGCTACCATCGTTTTACCTGTTTACCATGTCTCATGTTCTTGTTCCGAAATAAACTTTTTAAACTTTTTTTTTTAATCAAGTAACGGTATCGTTAATTAAATATTGGATATTAGCTTGAATTCTGATAGTTCTGGTATTTAAGCGGATGCGAAACGATAAGATATCATCGTAAAAGTCACACAAACTACTTTTACTGTTGTGTAAAGTAGCCAGAGTTAACTGATAGGAACTACTACCATATTATTTACAGGGCGTAGAATTAACCCTTTAAACATAAACTAAGGATCGATATTATTAGTCATATTGTTTGATATTTAACCGGAAGAATAGCTTTGTTTTTAAAGTTGGTCGGAAAGGTGACGGAAGTGTAAAACTACAGAAATAAGCAAAGGAATATGGCGGGAAATATAACCTACTTGGTCTAGGGGTTGGATGTGCCGCCTTTGGAACAACGGGTCCCGGGTTCAATTCCGGGGTCGGGTAAGTGTCTTAGTAGGTACGCGTTTGTCTGGTTGATACAATTAGGCGCTACTATTTTTTTTTAAACAGAAACTCTGCGCTAAGTATACCCTATATCAGCAGTTTACAAACATGAAATTCACGTTCACAAATGACACCCACACTCAGAGCAAGTGCCTTTGGTTTACACAAAGACACTTGCCCGGCCCCAGAATCGAACCCAGGACCCCATGATCCAAAGGTGGTGCATCCAACCCCTAGACCAACAAGGCAGTCTCCAGTAAATATTCACTTCGTCTGTTTTCGGATTTCTTTTGAGTTCTTCGGCTTGACATATCATCTAATTTGAATAGTAATAACAGTGAGACTACTCTTGTTTTCTAAAGGCAGTGTCAAGTGAATGTAGGTGGCAGGTCAGAGTCAGGAGTCACCAACGAAAGTGGTTTAAGGAAAGTTCTAAGACGATGGTCACATGCACTAATTAGGGCCGCATAAACTAAACCACCGACAAAGAAGGAGTGTTAGGAGGTTCGACTGACCATAGGTGTTACCCATAGCCTAGGTTTCATGAAATGCTTTTTATTCACAAATTATGTACCAGTGAAAGTCCCATCAAAATCCATCGTGCTGTTTTGGAGATTTGCCGAAAACAACTGACAGACAAAAATTAAAAAAAAATACAATATTCTTATGCTGCTCTGCTTTATATGCATACGGCAAAAAAAGTTGTAGTTAATAATATTTTTTTCATCAGGAACTGCCAGAACGTCGTGTTCGTTGATGTCTTTCACAGGTGAGTACGACGCCTTACTATTTGGTACCTGTATGCAGCTTGTAGGCGTGTAACGCCTGACGTTTAACATACAATAGCTGCCATTCTAGTGTCCAACCTATTAGTCACCTGCTAATAATCGGCCACCAAATGCCTTTTCATGGCTGTTAGTGGGAGGAAAGGAAAAGTGGTAAAGACAGATTGCGCAATAATGCAATCCTACAAATCAGTAAACAAAAAAACGACACTAAACCCATAAACAAAAATTCGTAGCCGGTTCATCATCATCATCATCAACATCAGCCCACATTAGTCCACTGCTGGACATAGGCCTCCCCTAAAGAGCGCCATAGCGCCCTGTCTTCAGCTTGACGCATCCAGCTGCTGCCCGCAACCTTTCGCAGATCGTAGCCGGCTCACGTTGTTTGAAAAAAAAAGTATTTATCTATACTAATATTATAAAGCTGCAGAGTTTGTTTGTTTGAACGCGCTAATCTCAGAAACTACTGTCCGATTTAAAAAATCTTTCAGTGTTAGATAGTCCATTTATCGAAGCTATATTTTATTTTCAAAAGAATTAGGAATCCGTATGGAAATTGCGATTTTGTAACCCAAAGTGTAAAATCTAAAACCTATTTATGCGTGCGCTGCAAAAACTATAGACAATAGAACAGAATAATGTACTACGAGTTTGTAATTTAGTTAGTTAATAATTAGATATGTGTCGCGGACTTTTTTGTAGATCTACAAAAAAGTCCGCGACACATATCTAACTATGATAGTTTAGTCACAGTAACCGATTGAATGTTCATAAAAAATATTAAATCATCTGAAGAAAGAAAACACATTTATGGGCTATATGCGAAGAGGAGATAAGCGCGGGTGCGAAGCCCACGCGTGCGACTAAATATTTATTATATACTAGCCGCGCGCAATCGCTAGTATTTAAATATTTAGTCCAAATAAATTTATGCTTTGCAAACGGGTTATAGTTAAGGCAACAAAATCATCAAAATAAATTAATTTTCCCTGCATAAGAAAACAATGTTGTTCACTTATTTAAAATTGTATACCAAAACTATAGTATAGACCCCATCTGGAACCGATACCATATTTATTAAAAAAATTATACGGTCTTTCTAATCGGTTTATGAATTTCGAAGTTATGCGGTAATATGTATAAGCAAATTAAAAAAATACCCTCCTTTTTTTAGTTTGATAATCGGAGAGATGTGGTTGGTTTTTGATTTACCTAGCACCTACACACTTCTTCGCTCGCGCAAACTACTTAAGATCTGGATTTCTGAACTTGATAGTAGAAAATGTAAAGCTAACCATATCTGCCTACTTAATTGACGGTGGTGATATTCGCAACAACCCACCTCAATTTTTTTTTATCAGCTGCACAAATCATTTATTTTGCTTAGATCACGATGGAAATATACATAGAATAGATTTAAAATAGTATTCAAAATTCGATCGTTTACTACTAGTTCGGAACGGGACCACTGCAGGCACCTGGGAACTGCCAAGAAGCTTACGAGGCTTTCTTTGTTTTTTATTTGCGGTCCTATTAAATATATTTACAATAACATAAATAAAGTACCTATTGACACTGCACAGCTTAGTCCCAGGCATCTGGGTCATTTACACAATCAGCAATGGGTAATAAGCTTTTTGTAGAGCTTCGTCTTGACCGTATTTTTAAAGGCTTTGCGAGGCAAATCTTTATTTTGCATGGGCAGTTTGTTAAAAATGCTTGCACTGACCAATGAAAGAGTGACTTATTCCGTGGAGACAAGTACAAGTACAATGCATGGGTTATTGTTGTTCCGGATTTATATGTATATCAAAGATTATTTCCAAAGTTACTAATGCTTCTATTTATAAATAGCTGCTTATGGTGGAAATAATTTTTGTTCAACTTAATTTGTATAGTATAGTGCTACCAACATTTCGCATACCACAGAGGTTGTGTGACTCGACTAAAGCAATTTGTTGGTACGGCAGAAAAATTAATGCACTAAAAAAATATGATGTAATATAGATCTATTTAGAAAAGTATTCGGATCGAAATCTTAAAACGCGCGCCTGTCAATTTAGCGGTGGAATTGAAATTAAACACTTTTTAACGGATTTATCGCGTGTTTATTACATTCAAAGTACACAGTACTCTTTGTACTTTTATAGACAAATGTTATCTAGTCTCTCCCACGACTAGGGCTGTTGCAAAGCATTCGAAACGTCGGGATTTGAATAATGTAAATACAAAAAGTGTTTAATTTCAATGTGTAATAACCGCGAAAACCTAAGATATTATTAGCTGTGGGCGTTGGAACGCGTTGGACAGAATATCAGTCAGTATAAGACCAACTGTGATGTCACTACGTCCACTATCCGTACAAGAAATGGGCATTAACTAATGATACCTCACCACAGACTGCAAAAAGCCCATGGATCTTTTGCAGGCCTTTGCTTTTGTGCCTGTGCTCTGTTCCTTTGGCCCCTTCAATAATATATCTCATTGGCGAAATAATTTGTACGTAGCATTTAGAAAATGTCATATATTGTACACTGTATGTGTGAGCAATGACGCAATGGAGACCTTTAATTTTTTTTTTTATTGGTTCTGTCAATGTCTATCCGTCATTTATTGTGTAAACGTGTAGCGTGTTTCTCTCATCTTGCGAACTTGCTCTCACTATGCTGTTTAGTGATTTTTGTAAACAAGAACAATAATTAAAAAAAAAAGCAACTACAGAGTTTCTTGCCGGCTCTTCTCTGTAGAGCAGCCTTCCGAACCGGTGGTAGTTTCGGCATGAATGTGAGTGAACACAGGGATTGTGAGCGATCAGGGGAGATGGAGGGATTGCAGGAATGAGGAGTTGTGTGTGAAAGGTGTGAATGTAGATATGACGACTGATAGGTGTGTGTGGAGACTACCACCTAGTGTGGGACAGGGGCCGTAAGATGATAATGGTGTTCATAAATATGACGATTTATAAGAGTTTTGTGATGAAACCTACGTAAATAAAGTTCCTTTTGAGTTTGGAATAAAAGGAACAGCCTGTTCAAATTGGCCCAAAAAAGCATATGCTGGGGATATACTCGTAATTAAGTAAATAAAATAGTTTTATTAACCACATTTATTTATCGATATATATTGCCTAGATATAAGATAACCAATTCGCACAGTAACTAGAATAAAACGATTTATCGCAAAGCAGGGTTCGAAGATTTTCTTCATTTTGTTGTTCTCCTTCGCGAGAACACGCTGGAAAATACGACCGGAAAATTTGGAAAAGCGCTTAGAAGAAAAACCCAAAAACCCTGTTGAAAATGTAAATTTCTCGGCAAGTATGGGGTCCTGAAAAGGGTGGTCTCATTTTTATTCAGAGAAAATAAGCAAACTTATTCAGTACCTATCGGCCATTGTATTTTTATATCAACTCCAATTTCGACAACATCATGATTACGGTCGAAATTTCGAGGCCCACCCAGTAACAAGAAAATAAGACAAATATCGTATACACATATCTTCGTGGTCATTGCACTGTGCTTCCAAACCTGTAGCACTTCAGAGATAATTTACAGTATTTTCCAAAAATGTATTCAAATGTATGCGCAGATACGATAAAGCTGTGAGAGGCAAATATTTGTAGAACATACGACAGGTATTTCCAATGAGTCTGTCTCACACTCGACTGTCGGTACAGGGTCGGTTTCGTAATATTTTTGGAAACTGCAAAAGGTTGGCAGACGTAATACCCCATTACGTAATCCGACTTTCAGGGATACTTGGCGGTGAACACGTCACAATAAAGAATATATAATATGTTTTTATTTATAAGAGACGATACCCAGAATGACTTACAGGTTGACCCCGAGAATGACAATCAGAGTCAGATTAAGTATCGGGCACAAATACCCGGGAATACTCTTGCACCAGAGTAAGATGTCAACTTATTTTAGTAAATATAAGTCAAACAGTAAATTTCTAATCAGTAAATATGTCAAAAAAAACATTATTTTTTAACTGTCAAGTATAGCACGTAAAAAGTGCGAAATACGCGTTTTTTGATTCGATGCTCTTCAAAACACGCAACAACGCGAAACCGTAATTTACTCGGTAACCACACTTTCAGGGTCTCGAAATTAAATACAGTAAAAATCAGCCTAAGAAGTAGTAGCAGCTACGATCTGTTACTGCGATCGCCAAGCCACCTGCGAAGCGTGGCGATTACGGCATTTTTGGAAGAGGCTTATGTCCAGCTGTGGGCGTCTTTTGGCGGAAATTATAATGTCGGATGGGTCCTTCAATAGGAAATAGCAACTAGATCCTAGGCCGCCGGCTGTTAGTAGCCTGCCACCTAAGGGATTTGGTCGTAAACAGATCCAGTCTTCCCGAATAGGGTAGACAGAGTAATAATAAAGGCTTACGTTAGGCAGTTAATTTATAATAAAAAAAATTGGTTACAAAGAAAGTTACTTAACTTATTTGGGAGAGAAAGTTCGCCAATCAGGTGGTCATGTTTATACGTTACAAACAAAATTGATATTTAACACGATTATTTGAAATCTTGTTACCCAAGTTATTAAATATCTTGTCTTAACCGACCAGCATACTTTACACAATTACCAAAAAGTCCTACATCGTGATAGCGAAGTTTACAAAGAATATCAATTAACAAATCCCTACATGGATAGCCTCCGTAGAAGGGTTCACTCTGTGATGGGGGGATGAGAGAGAAGACCCCGAGAGTAATCGGGGGATAGACGCTGCGGGCCCCTGCCTGACATACCACCTCGTCGGGTTGGATTATCCTCCCTTTGAGCCTAAATATCTAAGTGTAAGGTTAGAAGCCTGTTACCACCAGGCTTTCGTATTTTATTAAAACTAATAGTTAGTCAGTGCATTCGGCCAACGAAGGTAATCCAACTAGTTAGTAGTTTAAATCATAGAATATTACTAAATTACGGTATTTTAGAATTGAAGGAAGTTCTGGCGCCGGTGGCCACAGACGCTTAGACCATGTCAGACTACGCTATTAACTTTTAAAGCATAACTATTTAGTGTCGCGTGTGAGTCGGCTTCGCCATTAGTGCACCGTTACAATAGCTAGTGCTATTAACTTAATTTATGTTCTTCTCAAACAATCTATATGCCGCTAATCACCTGATTGGGGGCCAATGGCAACCTCCTATTTGGGATTTAGCGAAAAACAACCCATATGAATATGGGTGCAGTTCGTAATTAAGTTCTAAATCCTAGATGATAGAGTTCAAGGTTGTTTATGAGTTTCCGAAATTGAAGGCCTTTTGATAAACTGCATTTGATTAGAGTACTTTTAGGTCGTGTATCTGTTTTCGTATAAGTGAGAGCTTTATTTTTATAACAGATTTTTATTGATTTTTGTGACAGATTTATTAAGTAGGTGTATTGTAATTGTATACTCATTGCTTTTTGTAAACAAGACCAATAATTTTAAAAAAAGCAACTACAGAGTTTCTTGCCGGCTCTTCTCTGTAGAGCAGCCTTCCGGACCGGTGGTAGTTTCGGCATGAATGTGAGTGAACGCAGAGATTGTGAGCGATCAGGGGAGATGGAGGGATTGTAGGAGTGCAGAGTTGTGTGTGAAAGGTGTGAATGTAGGTATGACGACTGAGAGGTGTGTGTGGAGACTGCCACCTGGTGTGGGACAGGGGCCGTAAGATGATAATGGTGTTTATAAATATGACGATTTATAAGAGTTTTGTGATGAAACCTACGTAAATAAAGTTCCTTTTGAGTTTGAGTTTGAGTTTGATCAGCCCATCGTGACCCACTGTTAAGTCGGGACTCCTCCAGTTACTACTACTCAACCCATAAATGACCCACTACGGTGTCAGGCCTCTACCCATCACAGGGAGGGGAAAATAGTCTACGCTGGCAAGACGGGTTGGCACAGGAATTCGTTTCAAGTACGTTTCAAAAATAGTACCGTTTTAATGTCAACTTGTCAGGAAACTGAATATAGAATAGGATTTATATAAATGATCAACTACGAAATATCGATTTAAACTGAGCATAGTTATAAATCGGAGATGAAAATAACCTACTTAGAAATAAATATTTACAAATTACATAATTGTGCTAAACCACTGTCGAAAGGTAGAGTTCCCAAAAGACTGGCTGCATTCCCGCGTTGGATAGCGATACCCAATCTCTGTGCGAGATATGAGCCAGCCTTTAGTTCCCCCGTGACCTCAATCAGCCTCCTTGACAAATCGGAGAAGACTTGATGGGCACCCGGGCCCCACGGTCCCAACGTCTCTACAGCAAACGGCACAAATAAACAACTACTATCTAGTGTGTTATATTTGCGCCGTTTGTGAGATTCGGCTGAAAAAGCGGCACTTCCAGCCTCAACAGCTGTCCCCGGAAGGTGTGACGGCGCTAAAGTATCGACACATGTTGCATCCCATACTAAAGGCCGTCCCATCTTCCAAGGAATTAATGTCATACCATCTGGTCTCTTACCGTAGTCACGCACCAGCCCAGTTGGTTCCAAAGGGGCAGGTACATTGGCGGTGGTAAAAGCCCTACGAATGATATCGTTGATACTAGCGTGCCGATTAATTCTGCCAGCACTACGAAGACATGACAGACCATGGTGCCCGAGAGCATCGACGAGGTCACCACAGCGACAGTGGTGGGATACTACGCACTTCGCGTAAACTGCGTAAACTGAGCATAGTTTATGTTGGATTTGTGGGTCGCTTAACTGGTTGTTTGGTAAAAGTTAAATTTAATTACAGTTCTTAATATGCATAAGTTTACATACTTACTTAGACGTAGGTCACAAGGATATCTTACAGGAAGTAATTTATCGATCTTGGAAATTTTAAGATCGAGTTACAATTTTAGAGCACATTGCCATCAATCTGTCAAAAAAGTAGTTTGATTTATAGTAATAGCTGTCACGAATGACACCACCGTAAATTTAGGAGGTAGTAGTTTTACATGTTTTATTTATTTATTTATTCTTAATGTACAAACATGGTACACAAGGTGGACTTAATGCCATGCGGCATTCTCTACCAGTCAACCTTCGGGTTAAAAAGAGAGAGCATATGGGGTACAAAACGAATATACATATATATATATATATTTATATATATATTTATATAATTAATAGATACCTAGATACAAATATAATTCATACATGTTATGATATCAATATATAAACATTCACAATATATAATATAAATAATATACATAATTCATTACAATAATAACAAGACGAAGATTATTCATGTCTGAGGCAGTGTTAGCAAATAGTGTTGCTTAACTTTACGCTTAAATGTAAGTTTGGTCTGAGATTTTTTAATGTCAAGAGGGAGCGCGTTCCAGAGCTTGATGGCCGTGACAGCGAAAGAATCAGAAATGAAATTACTACGATGCAAAGGAATCTCAAGGAGTAAATTGTCAGCAGAACGAAGATTTAGGCAATGAGAGCCACCCAAGACTAGAAAATAACTTTTGAGATATTCCGGAGTACAAGGATCGTTCATGACAGAATAAAGCATACAGAGATATCTGAGGGATCGTCTCTGTCTGATAGGAAGCCATTTAAGCTGAGCACGAAAAGAGGAAATATGATCATACTTACGCAGACCAAAAATGAAACGTATAGAGTTGTTGAGAAGTCGATCCAATTTGTTTAGAAGTTCTTGAGATAGGTCTGAGCTACAAACATCTGCATAATCAATAATAGGGAGAACGAGAGCATGAACAAGTAGGGTTTTAATGTTAGCTGGGAGGAAATTTTTAAACCTATAGAGGGAACGTAATATTGACGTGACATTTTGACTAATATTAGTTACGTATTTGTTCCAACTTAGCCTGTCATCAATGTATAGACCCAGATCTTTTACATGAGTTAATAGATTAATTTGTGCATTATTAAACACAATATGTGGAAGTTGACTGGAATCTATGTTGCGAAGGTGAAAAATACTACCGATAAGGATAGCATGACATTTGGAGACATTAACGTTAATGCCGAATTTTTGAGACCACTCCGAGATGGCAGCCAAATCTGCGTTTATTGTACCTATGCAGTCATTTAATCCACTACTATCAGCTTGCGCGTATAATTGAAGATCATCCGCGTACAGATGGTAAGAGCCTTTGAGTAACTTGGTAATGGAATTTATAAATAGAGAAAACAAAAGTGGAGAGAGTATACCGCCTTGTGGAACACCAGAAGCTAAGTAGCAGCAATCCGAGAATGCCTGGCCAACTCGTATCGCTTGCTGGCGACCACGAAGATATGAGGAAAACCAATCCCGTGAATACGACGAGATCCCAATTTGGGAAAGTAGGGCAAGAAGGATATCGTGGTCAACAGCGTTGAAAGCGTTGGAGAAATCGATTAATACCAGCACTGTTAACTTGGAGTCCTCCATGCCAGTCCGGACGTCTTCTATAATTTTTAGCAAAGCTGTGCACGTACTGTGCCCTGGGCGAAAACCTGACTGATAGGGAGAGAGAAGCATATTGCTGTGCACAAATGCAGAAATTTGCTTGAAAGCTATGGATTCCAGAACTTTAAACAGAATGTTTTATACATACACTATCTAATAGGCACATGTAGATGTAGACATGTGAAAAAAGCTGCGGGCAGCAGCTATCATGCCTATGATTCTCCTTGATAGAGAGTAGTATAGCTTAAGTATTTTAGACTGCAATCTATCTTTAAGCCAATTTTCCCTCGTATACATTCAGTCGTTCCTTTGGGATTGAGCTTAAGTTTTAATTTATTATTGTAATTTCAGCCAATACGCTGATTAATGCTGAGCTAACTGGTTCTTGGGAATAAGCTGTTCAGTGCCAGTATTTTATGTTATTGTACATAAACATAAGAAATAGGACCGCAATGAAAAAAAAAATGACAAGCCCTCTGAGTTTCTTGCCAGTTCTTCTCAGCAGTGGTCGCGTTCCGAACTGGTGGTAGACGGTAGACCTTTTTTATTATGTATAATATCACTATGACTGTGTTGACTTTTTGTAAGTGTCCACCGTGACCTAAACAAAATAAATGATTTGAATTTGAATTTGTTAGACGTCCTCCAATGGCAGGGAGGAAAATTAGCCTACTATACCTTGCTGGCCAATTGGTTTAGTGGATACAGTTATCCTTCTCTGTCGGCTATAAACCTTTCACTTCTTGCGTTACTTTCGTTCTTCGTCCTCGGGATGGAAGGGGCGATGTCAACGTTTTTTTAACTTGTATCGCGGTGGCAGTTTACAAACATGTAATTCATGAACATAAATGACACCCAGACTCAGAGCAAGTGCTTCTGGTTTAGACAAAGACACTTGCCCGAGCCCGGAATCGAACCCGGGACGCGTTGATCCAAAGGCGGCACTATTGTTATAATACGAAAAATGAACCGTTAGCTCGAAAAATGGATACTTAGCAACTTTGCCGAGACCCGATAGATAAGAGTATAGAATCTGCATTATTCATGTAGTGTATCCACGAATGCACACAAATTACGTTTGCAAATCACTAGCAGTGGGTCAGTGGGAGGACCGTTTTCCCTGTACCGGTCTAGTTCACCAGGCGAAGATACAGTTGCCCTTTTATTTATTTATTACTAGCGACCCGCCCCGGCTTCGTATGGGTGCAAGGGTAAACATCTAAATTTATCAGTGTTTCTCTACAATATTATGTATGTACTAGCTGACCCGGCGAACTTTGTTCCGCATTATATATATTTAAAACAAAAAGAAAGTTGGACATAGGATACCTGAGATTTTTATCCCGTCCGTATAAAACCTACTTTAACAAAACGCAACTGACAGCGAAACGTTATGTTGTCTATAGTTTAATATGGTCGAAAATTTGACAATTAGAAATTTTGAATTCGACTTGTTTATATTGTTGTAATTCACATAATATCTTTATAACTTGTAGCCTATGTGTTATTCTGATGTATAAGCTATATTATTGTAAAGTTTCATTAAAATCCATTCAGTAGTTTTTACGTGAAAGAGTAACAAACATCCATCCATCCATCCATCTATCCATCCATCCATCCATCCATACTTACAAACTTTCACGTTTATAATATTAGTAAGATTATCCATATAAACCTTCCTATTGAATCACTCTCTCTAGTAAAGAAACCGCTTCAAAATCCGTTGCTTAATTTTAAAGATTTAAGCATACATAGGGATGGACAGACGACAGCGACTTTGTTTTAAACTATGTAGTGATTAAAAAGACAAAACACAATAATAAGTGGGATTCAGTTATATAGATATCGGGAGTGTTCTCAATTCTATGAAATCACAACATGCATGTAATTAAATAAACTTAAACATATACACTTGAATGCCTTTGACCCTAGGCTTGCGTGATGGAAAGCAACGCCAGGGTCTAAGATGGAGCAGGCAATTCAAGGAAATGCCCTGTCAAGCACCGGCTTCTAGATACACACGACGTAACACTGTAAAACTGCTTGGCGCCGGACTTAGATGTGAGGGTGGTAGCTAGCCGGGCGGACCATTAGATCCTACCATCACGCGTGCTGGGTATTGTTGACGTTTACAACACGCGTTTTTTCCCAGCAGCGTGCGGTGGGGAATGTAATATTCTGACCCGTGTAATTTTTGAAGCAACTAACTGATCATCACCATGCTTCGGAAGGCACATAAAGATGCTGGCAACGGCTGCCAGTCTACCATCCATGGCAAATTTTTGCCACTACTGAAGTGTGAAAACAGAACTAGATGCGGAGACCAGACGGCAAAAAATAGAAACTGAAGTCACAAGTTGGGTTCCGTACAATATTGTGATATACGGGCGAAGTCGGCAGCAGGAACTAGTGTAAATAAGCGTTGTAAGTACCAACTGCAGTACAATTAGCCAGAAAGACCGCCTTATTAACTCATGGAATCGTAAGTTAAAGTTTTTTCAAGTTCATCGGTCTCTGACCTCCGTGCAACAGAACCTGTGCGCGTGCGCAGGTTTTTATAGGGTTGCTATTTATCATCTAACGGATATAGAGCCGTTCCAAAGAATGGGTGCCACCTATATACATATATAAAGGTCCCAATATCGAAAAATGTGATCAGGCGAGGCGAACGGAAGTTGAGAGGGAGATATAAGTTAGAGACGATAGAAAGTCACGTTTTGTATATCCAAGACAGCAAAGCACCTGTAAAAGCAAGAGAGCAGTGCGCACATTTTCTTTATTTATTTATTTAATTAATGCATGGAGGACTTACAGCTACTAAAGTTTAATGTATGGTCTTACTCTCTTCCTCTCTTAACCAGTGCATGAAATATACATAAATAACATATCTTCGTCAGTAGCTTACTTTAGTTTGTGGTCTATTTTTTATTAATGTCAATTAATCTGATCTGACAACCCTATCCGTTGGTACTCGTAGTACCGTTATAGTTGTTTAAGCTACTTTTGGATGCTGCGTTTTTATATAGGTTTAATGTGCCATTGGCGCCGGCGACGTCTGATCGTGGTAAGATGCACTTGAGACTAAAGCTGATGAAGCGCTGACTTTGCTTTCCTCTTGTAGCTATAAGTTTATTTTACTATTGTCGTTTCAACGCTGAAAAAGAGCGTCAAAAAGGCTGCAATTGTGCAACGATTACTATTACTCGCTCCTTAAATGACCCACTGCTGAGTCGGACCTCCTCCAGTTACACGGAGGGTAGTTAGCCTAAACAAACTATGGACATGTAAAGTGACAAAGGCATTCTCCTTGTAAAAAAAACAGGTGAACAATGGTGTTGGTCGCTGAAAAAATTACGGTTCCCTTTGCTACCAAATTAATTTTCCCTCTTTACAGGGTAAAGAGCCCCCGCGATACAGGTTATACCTACTGCAGGGGTAACGTTAATAAAAAACAAAAAAAAAACAAGTAATTTGCAGGAATTCGTCCTCAGCCGTTCAGATTTTTAACCCCCGACGCAAAAAGAGGGGTGTTATAAGTTTGACGTGTCTGTCTGTCTGTGGCACCGTAGCTCGCGAAAGGATGAATCGATTTTAATACAGTTTTTTTTGTATGACATGGGAGTTACGGGCGAGTGTTCTTAGACATCTATACTAATATATAAAGCTGCAGAGTTTGTTTGTTTGTTTGTTTGTTTGAACGCGCTAATCTCAGGAACTACTGGTCCGATTTCAAAAATTCTTTCAGTGTTAGATAGTCCATTTATCGAGGAAGGTTATAGGCTATATTTTATTTTCAAAAGAATTAGGAATCCGTATGAAAATTGCGATTTTGTAACCCAAGGTGTAAAATCGAAAACCTATTTATGCGTGCGCTGCAAAAACGATTGACAATAGAACAAAATGAAGTACTACGAGTTTGTAGGTCTTATTAAAATCTACAAAAAAGTCCGCGAGAGCACATATCTAACTATCATAGTTTAGTCACAATAACCACTTTTATAATCATAAAAAAAAATGCATAGAGATAAGCACGGGTTCGAAGTACACGCGAGCGAAGCCGCGCCCAAAAGCTAGTGTTTGATGAAAATCGGTTGAGTCGTTTAAAAGTTATGGGGGGTGAAAGTGGGGAAGAATTATCGAATGTCTGCCAATATAATCGAGTCGGGTCTCAAATGAAAGGGCCAATGCTAAATAAATGCTTTGACTTGATCATTGATTGGCAGTGTTTCATAACAATACAGGAAGCTGATAGCACAGTCGCAAAAGCAGGAACACTTGATAGCAAGAACGGTCTGCCCAGCGGAGAACAGTAGGCTAATTTCCCTCTATGATAAATGGATATGGACAAGGCCCAACCCAACACTAAACCCTCGACATAGTGCCTTGTTGGTGTGATCACGGGATCCATTCCGTGGTCGGGAAGATATAATAGCAGTAAGGGATAACTACGCGCACGCTGCAGGTGGCGGACTTTGAAAGACGATCAAGACAAAACTTTACAAACAAGCTTATTACCGTATTGCTGATTATGCAAATTGCTACTACTACTATTCAGCACATAAATTATCCCACTGCTGAGTAGGGCCTCCTCCAACTACACGGAGGGTAAATAGCCTACTGTGCCACGCTGACCAGAGGGGTAGGCATAGGATTTCATGCCAAGTTTTCCTTCTCTTGAGTCTTCATTTCCTCTTCTCTTCATTTCCTTTTGTGGGCTCGTAAGACACCCTCAGGATTGGGTGGCGACACTATGTATTCTACATCCATTCTTTTACTTTATTTATGTTATAGTAAATACTAGTGGCCCGCCCCGGCTTCCCCCGTGCAAAGCGGGGGTTGGTTATACATATAAAACTTCCTCTTGAATCACTCTATCTATTAAAAAAACGTATCAAAATCCGTTGCGTAGTTTTAAAGATTTAAGCATACATAGGGACGGACAGACGACAGCGACTTTGTTTAATACTATGTACTAGCGACCCGCTCCAGCTACGCGCGGGTTTAATGATGAACTTCTAAAGTTATCAGTGTTTCTCTACAATATTATGGAAGTATTATACATATAAACCTTTCTCATGAATCACACTATCTATTAAAAAATTAAAAAAAAACCCATCAAAATCCGTTGCGTAGTTCTAATGATTAAAGCATACATAGAGACGGACAGACGACAGCGACTTTGTTTTATACTATGTAGTGATAAATATATAAAACAGGACAGCTAAGAAAAAAAAGATATGATCAGCCAGGCACTTTTGTAGTATTAAAAAGTCTTTCTGTAATCCAGAGATTGCATGCCCTGAGTATGGGTGTCTTTGTGTACGTGCATATTATGTTTTGTTTTCTCACCTCTTCTGGCCAGAGTCTTCTAAACTGAAGGGTTTATAATTTAAATTATATTGTTTAAATCTTGTTAAAGTTTATTTATCAGTAAAATATACCTATCTATACAGAGTATAAAAGCTTAATGTAGTACAAATATGTATATTGAGATTTAGTAGCGAGCTCTTCTGTACTTGTTGCGAACGTGGTTTGCCAAGCATAGACCGAAGACTGCCGCCACGAGCTGAAAAACCGGAGTCAATGGGTTACTTAATAACTTTTTTGTCGTGTGATATCCAACGGCTGGGATTGGGTGTAGCCGCAGTAAGATGGGAACTGCCTTCAACTTAAATCGTAAAAGCAAATATTGTTAAAAATAACCAATACCATTTTAAGTCGGCGCCTTGGGTATAACTATATCCTAAAAATTCGGTACCAATATAAGTTGCACAGACTCGGTTATATAGTTGAAAAAAAGGTTGGTCTTGAGTTCCTGCTTGTACGTAAAATCACCAAAGACCTATCAGGAAAGCTTGGGTTTGGCGGCGGAAGACCACTTTTCCTTTTGCTGACCGTGTCATATTTGGGTGACACCGACGTCCATTGGCGACGGTAACTGCTCCATATCTGGAGGGCCGTGTGCTCTAAGGGTCGCCGCACACGGGCCACTAGCCACATCTATAATCGCCGCCACTCGAAGCTAGAAGCGGCTATAAAAGAAGCTGACGCGCTGACGCTGACAGCCACTTGTGGTCCAGGTTGGACACTTGTGGTTAACGCGGGCTTGCAGTATCAAAATGGACTGCGGCGGACGAAATGACGGGAGAGAGGGGTGGGGAGTTGCGCGAGAGACTTGGCTTGTGTCGGCGTTTTGTGGCCGTGGCGAACACTAGAGGCGAGCAGTGGCGATTCGTGGCGTGTGGCGCGAAATGTATGAAAACAATAGGAAATAGGTCGGTGGTTGTGGCCCTAAAAACTCCAAGTTAGGAGATGTCAGTTACCTCGACAGCCACCACAGTGATGGCCAAGACACCGATGACCATTCCGAAGGTCTGGAAGAAGCCTTGCAGTACTGGGCTGCAGCCAGGATAGTTTTCCTTGAGAAGGTTGCACGGCGGCGCAGCACAGCATGTGTCGGGGAGGTTCACGATGTAGTTCTGAGGACCCGACACTCCGCAACATTGGAACTGTAAGAAAAAATAGAGGTTTCCTTATTTATATGACCGTTTACTGAGTCGGGTCTCCTCCAAATTCATGGAGGAAAGTTTGCCTACTGTGCCACGTTGACAAGACGGGTTGGCAGATAGTTTGTAGCTTGGTTTCCTTCTCCTACGGCTAGGTGATCTACGTGTTGCGTTTCCTAAATCACCTCTTACAACTTATTCAGGATGATATGAGTTGGTGACATTGTGTATTCTAAATCCGTCACCACGCGGATTTCGTTCACATAATATTCGAGTGCTGTTCAAACCGTTTAACCATCTGAAGTGACGCTGGGGAAATGCTTTGAGCATACCGCCACCCCTAGGGGGTGCCGTCGGCGCTTATGTGGGTCACCGGAAAGTACTCGTCTACCCACTAAAACCCCATCGGTATACCCCCACACGGCACGCCTGGGTCGCCACAAGCTCGCCTAAACGCATTCCACTGTGACGCCCCAGAGTTAACTATACTACACTAGCCAGTAGTAACTTCACAAGAAGGAGGATTGATGAAGATGGGGATTTTAATTACAAAGCAACTATCGGTTGGTTTATGGCCCTTGTAGCTATCGAATCATCATGCTTACCAGTTGATCTCATTGGAATTCCCAACTTAGATTAGGTTACAGTAAACCGCTGACCTGCCAGTTTCCACACAATAGATTAATGAATGCGTCTGCCATAGATGGTAGAATGGCAGCCGGACGGCTTTACGTGGCCACTGAAGCACGAGGGAGAGCAGAAGTAGAAAATGATGGGGAGCATCTAGCAGAGCCACACGTTGCTTAAGCGCTCATACACACCAACGGCATTTTTCTACGGCGCGGACGGCTGCAGCCGTTGACGCCGGTCGGCGGCAACCGACGGCGGCCGACTGCAGCCGACTGCAGCCGTCGACTGCCGTTGGCGGCGCTCGCCGACGCGTCGACGGCTGCGACGGCTGCGGTTGTCTGTGCCGTTGGTGGCGTGCCGTTCGTGTGTATGAGCGCTTACCTTAGGATCGTGCAAAAAGAATTGGGACAGTACCATTCTTTCAATCTCGCGGTATGATGTTTCGTCTTGAAACTGTTTGTTGAGCCACTCTGGGATCTGAGCCACCATGGCGTCCATTTGCACGAAGATTATCACGGCCAGGGCGATCTTCACGGCCATCAGCAACAGCATGATGATCGAGTACTGAAAACAGCGCCAGAATATGTCAGGAACGAATTCAGAAACTTATAAATAGGCTTTTAGGGGTATCTATGCATGGATCTAGTCCCACTACCGCAGTGCCGGAATAATCAGGTAGCAAGAGTAGTATTTAAACCCACTCATCTCTGCCTGAGCGGTTTTTTTTATTGAAACTTATTAAGATGTGGTATGTATTTAATACCCACAAAATTGTAACCTTTAAATAGCAAATACACGTATTGAGTATGAAATTGTATTTTACCCTACGAATAATTCGTAGATTTTACCCCATGAAACCAAGAACCCATAGATCAATGGCTCTTTGAAAGGATTTGCGAAGGGCCCCGCGCTTGCTTAATCCGGCACTGCACTACCGGTTTTTTCATACTATTTCCTTATTTTTCACGGCCTTTTTGGCCTAGGGGCTAGATGAACTGTACCCCCTCGACCGTGCTGTCACCTGTTGCGGTGAGGGGACTTGTGTGCCTTGGATACGTTGGGGCCGAGGCATGGGTGACCCAAAGCCGGGTGGGCTCACGGGTGGTTTTTGGCTCTGGGGACTCCTCTGTCCTCAGAGTTGCCTCGAGAGCCTTAAACTGCCACGACACACGGCGCGGTGATAGAACCGGAGGTGCGGCCAGGCCTTGAGGCCAAGGCCCAGGCCCAGGCCCTCTTCTTGTAACGTCGTCCAACACTATTTCATTATTATTATCTAAATCGCTGGAAGTCGGTGTATCGTAATTTGTGTCGGCATATAGAGAAGGCTAAGGTCCAAGCTAAGGTGGTCGTCTGTGGCTCTTATGGTTTACTTACAGTGACAAGCATGCAGTTGCTCTCCTTGATGGCACCGCAGCAGCCGAAGAATGCAATCAGGAATACGACTCCTCCCACCACCATGGAGGTGATGGGGATGGTCTGGAGATTTCCATCTAGTAGGCTTACTACCGCGGTGATCTTGAACTGAACCGCTATGCCAACGCCCAGGAGAGCCAAGCCAGCGAGCTGGAAAGAAATTTAAATTAGAATTATTTATTTACTAAGCTCCAAATTGTAACTACATTATATACTTTAAAATATCTTACACTAGCGACCCACCCCGGCTTCGCACGGGTGCAATGAAGAACATCTAAATGTATCAGTGTTTCTCTACAATATTATGCATGTATTATACCTACATATAAACCTTCCTCTTGATTCACTCTATCTGTTAAAAAAACTGCGTTGCGTGGTTTTAAAGATTTAAGCATACATAGGGACGGACAGACGACAGCGACTTTGTTTTATAATATGTAGTGATGTACAATAAAAACATTAAAAACTATATAAAAAAAAAAAAAAGTAATAACCAGCCTTCTGGACCCCGGTTGAATTTAACAGACGGTTGGACAACTCATAAACGTTCGGTAAAATAATATGAAATGCGAGCCCCGCAATCTAAACTTGCACAAACAAGTAGATTTGATTTATTCAGCCCAATAAGGACCCACTGCTTTGTCGGGCCTCTTCCCATAACAGGGAGGGTAATTAGCCTAATGTGCCACGCTAGATGGGTTGGTTTCGTTTACGTTTTCCTTTTCTTGCGGCTAGGTTTTTGACCTTGTAATTTTTTTTGTCGGCTCTTACGACACCCTCAGGATGGGGTGGGGTATTGACCTATGTATTGTAGTTCCGTCACCACACGGACCATTTGACGGATTTGTTCAAAAGATGGTTAATATTCTGACACGTGTAGTTATAATAAGTTTGAGTGCTTATTGGAACATGTCTTCAATAAAACATTTAAACCAAAACGAAACCAACTATAATGAATTCCTCCAGCTGCCAGCATCAAAGAGAGCCAGCAACCCCTAAGCTCTCACCACACTACTGACGCATGGATACACAGCAGCACTCAAGTGTAAGGTTAGTTGGCTGCCGTATTACATAAGGTGCAGGTCTTTCACCAGAGCGACAGCTCCAGTGAACGAACAAACTCATACGTATCAAATTGTTTCAAAGTTTTACAAATTGAATGTGTATATATGCTAATAATAACTTTATAATTAGTCGTTTTACTTATCCGTTTTCCTGTAATTTAACAGCAAGTTAGTGACTGCCTACACATGTGTCAAAAATAATTAGTTAAATTTATAATTGTTTACGTATAATGAAAATTACGCAGAAATACGCGCGACTTCGCTTGCGTCGACTTTAAATTAGGCTAGTTCCTTTTTTTGCAAATAGATGTCGCTGCTTCCATTTTTAATGTATTATAATTGTTACGAAAAGTTATTCAAGCATCTTCAGAATATGTATACCGCTGCCCCTCGCGCCCTCAGGGTTATACCCCCACACGACACGCTTGGGGCGCCACGGTTTCGCGTAAACGCACCAGTGGGCATCCTGGAATGCCCTTATTCAGTGAGGCTTTCGTCGGTGACAGGTCCCCCGACCTTCCATCGGCCTCTATGGCATGGGCAGGAGGTGCGGCGTCGCCTCCTCCCCGCCAACCTCCGTCTGCGGCGTGGGTCAGCCAGAGCATCCTCCTCCCTGACACGCTCCGCCGCCTACTTCTGCGACATAACGTTCTCGCTGAAGGAGGCCACGGCTTCCCATCCCTCCTCGCAGTCAAGCATTTGTCCGATTAGGCTTGACAGCGATAGGTCCCTCTAACCCGGACCAGGGCTCGCCTCAGGCTCCCGTGATACACTATATACCTTGGGATGATATGGGTTGGTGAGTGGTGACATGTATTCTAAATACGTCAGTCTACAGTCTAAAGTCTCGTTCTCCACTCAAGAACTCGCCAGCCACACGATTCCCTTTAAAGAAATCCATTAATTATCTGCCGGCGGCGAAGGATATTTTTAAATATTAGACTTTTAGTATTACACATAAATTTGTTTCCTTTACGATTATCACAAACCCGTTATCTGTGTACAGCGAGCTGTGCTATTATCATAATCTTATCGTTGCGTTTAGGTGGGTCGTGGCGATATACTCGTATTGTACTATCGAATAACACACATCCATACCAAAAAAGTTCGTCAACGGCCTGTTGCAAACCAAGACTGTTTCAACTTTTCTTTAGGATTTTCTTTTCTCTAAGATAAAAACTGATTTACAAAATAGGTAAACCGTAAAGCTTAAAGTACCCTCCATGAAAGTGGAACATTTAAATAGGCTGAAATGATGATACATTTATGGGAAGTGATCATTATTGACAGATCTTTCAATCGTATGTATAGCATTGCTGATATCGCTTTGTTCATGAATGTTGGCACTACGTACCTCATAAATTTATCATATACCTACCAGGTGGATGTATCTATGTATCGGTGCAATGGCGGTAACAAAAACCCCACAGCCACAGAATCGATAGTACCTACTACTGTGACATTCTGTGTGCAAATAGCAAATTGCAGACATAGCTAAGCATTTTTTTTCTTAACATTTCGGTCACTGTCTGGTGACGAATGTGTCGTAGAGAAATAAGGATATATTAGGTTTTCACGACCTTTACACATTGCAGGAAATGATTTCTTCACGGTTCAAATTGTTTTATTTTATTTTATTCCTAACGCAAAGTTAAAGAGTCTGTAACGTTGGGAATTAAATAAAATAAGCACAAAGAACAGAAGAAACATATTAGAACACAAATTACTTAACTTGTAGTTTGTATGATAATAATAATGATTGCTAATTGTTTTCAATGCAACTCCTGCTTTGTAGTAAAATTTTGGTTCACTAAAATCTCGATTTCTCCCTCATACTTGAGCATTGAAATCTATTATAAACACAATACTGCTTCTTTTGATTGCCGCTATGCCGTCACCTCCGATGGCGGTAGGGGATGTAATACATCCTGTATACTACTCAGCTAATTTAAGACCCACCGCTGAGTCGGGCCTCCTCCCATCCCAGGGTCCTTGGTCTACTGTGCCACCCTGGCGAGACGGGTTGGCACAAGCTTTCCTTCTCTTGCGGCTAGGTTTTCGGTCTTGTTATTTCCCTTTATATTGTTACCTCCCAGTAACGTTATGTATAATCCAGAATATATTAAAGCTATGTACTGCTATAGTCTTGCAATAGTCCTTGTAATAGTTGAAAATATATTGTGCGCATGCCCGAACTTCCGTCATGTTTTTCGGGCACTTTATTTAAAAATGTGATGTGTGTTAATGCTTGTTGCACAGCCATAGTTATGAAAAGTGCCCGAAACTGTCATACTGCTGCGTTTTTGACATGGCGGACCGGATGGATCGGACTGTTTGTGGAACTTGTTATGACAATATAGTTAAAACATGTGACGATCATAAACAATTACGTTCTAATAATGAATCTTAGTGATGGATGAGTCACAAAGTCGGATATTGCGTATTTCCGTTGATTGGACAAAACGCTATCTTTTTTCGTATAACAGTATTTTAAAGTGTATATTCTTTGCACATCAATTATGTTTTGCCCACGGTAATCCTGAAATATACATATAGGAATGAGTTAAAAGGAAGAAAAATTTAACTGTCTAATTAGGGTTTGAGTCCGTCATATACCCTATTTTACCCATATTTTTTTATTTAATGTAGAAATCGAGTAAAAATTCCATACCAGTAAATTGCACACTCATACTCTCCTCCTGAAAGGGAAATGGAGAGGGCTATGCTCGGAGTTTCCCTGCGAGATCGAATCAGAAATGAGGAGATACGCAGGAAAACCAGGGTCACCGACATAGCCCACCGGATTGCCAAACTTAAGTGACAGTGGGCAGGGCACATAGCTCGCAGGACCCACGCCCGATGGGGCAGAAAAGTCCTCGAGTGGCGACCGCGTTCCGGAAGGCGCAGTGCTGGTAGGCCTCCCACACGGTGGACCGACGACCTGGTTAAGGTCGCCGGAAAGCAGTGGATGCGGGTGGCTCAGGACCGGCCTTTGTGGAGATCCTTGGGGGAGGCCTATGTCCAGCAGTGGACGTCTTTTGGCTGAAATGATGATGATGATGACTCATGAGGCGCCTAATGCAATGAAAATTGCAGATCACCTAGCCGTCATTGAAGGAAAATTTGATAGTTCTCATTTATGACTCAAAGAATAACACGTCCTCTTGTAATACCTATACACAGCTATTATGGAAAATACGCAAATGTTAAAAGTACGTCACAAGACTGTAGTCACGTAAATAGATAGATATATACTCTTTATTGTATACCAAGCAAATTAACAAAGAACAGCTTGTAGGTTTTTCTTTTTTATAAAAAGAAACCCTCTGCTCTGTGTATAACCTGTATTGCGGGGGCAGTTTAAAAACATAATACTACTAGTACTACTCAGCTCACGAGTGACCCACTGCCTACTGTGCCACGCTGGCCAGACGGGCTGGCACAGGGTTTCATTTCAAGTTTTCCTTCTCTTGCGGTTAAGTCATTTTGTTCACACCCAATTCTCGAACATAAATGACACCTACACTCCGAGCAAATGCGTCTGGTTTACACAAAGACACATGCCCGACCGCGGAATCGAACCGGGAAACCGTGATCTAAAGACGGCAAATCTAACAAGGCAGTCAATGTGTATACCACTCATTTCTACCTAACCAAGTAGCCCATCAGGCCACAGTAATTGGACGAGACCCGACTCAGTTATGGGTATTTAATGGGCTAAGTCCGTATTGTGACGGAATTAGAATACATGGTGTCACCACCCCATTTCATCCTGAGGGTGTCGTAAGAGCCGACAAAAACAAATGACAAGGCCGAAAACCTAGCCATAAGAAAAGGAAAACTTGATACGAAACCCTTTTTTTTTTCACCCTGGGTAAAATCCTTTATGGACATCCTCGCCGGCCACGGGGATGGCCAGCGAGGGGAGTGTGGGACTCTCCCCCATAGTGGGGGCCTACCCACTAAACCTCCCCGGGGTGCTCCAACTCGCGTCCTATTGCAAACCCTGTGCCAACCCGTCTGGCCAGCGTGGCGCAGTTGGCTAATTACCCTCCCTGTGATGTGAGGAGCAGTGGGTCATTTATGGGATGAATAGTAATGGGCTGAGATAGTGTTGCTAAACGAAATGATAGATCAGCCTCAGTGGCAGGATGGCAATCGGTCCATCTAAATAAGTCAAAGTTAAATCATTTATTTTGTATAGGATACAATGTACACTGACGCATTGTCCACACCACAACCGTGATAAAACATACATATTTACTCTTCCCAACCAATTTCGTATTTATCAATCAATTAAGGCTAAGCAGACATATTATATAGATAAGCGACGTGACTTTAGCCCAGATAATACACGTAAATTTTATGAATGTATTTCATCACTTAGATTTGAAGAAGTGTTAACTGAAAATGACGTAGAAATCGCATTTAATAAATTTCATGATCTCATTGTACTCTTTTTTGATCTGTGTTTTCCAGAGATTTCTGTAAGAATTAATCATAAGCCTATTAAAAACAAATGGTTGACAAAGGGATTAAAAAAGTCCTGTATAGTCAAAAGACAGTTATATATAAAATACTGCTTATCACCCGCGAATAAAAAAAGGAACAAAATAAATTATTCCAACTATACAAAAATCCTCAAAAAGTGTCTTATCCAGTCACAAAAAAAAGACGGCACTCTATTTATAGAGCGTTCAAAAAACAAATGTAAGGCTTCGTGGCAATTAATTAAGAAAACCTCTGGGCCGCATTCTAATAAAAGTGATATAAAATCGATAAAATTTAATAATATAACCTATGATGATCCTAACAAAATATGTAACTTATTGAATGACTTCTTTATATCGGTAGCAGATACTCAAAGGAATCCAAAATTAGACAACAGTACAACCAATAAGACTGCAAGTTGTTTAACATCAATATTTATAACACCAGTCAATGAGGAAAACATTTATAAGATAATAAAGTCACTAAACGACACCAATGCTACAGGTTATGATCTGATCAATACTAAGACTCTTAAACAATTAGCTAAATATATAATCGTACCACTTACGCACGTCATTAATAGGTCACTATGTGAAGGTAAATTTCCTAGCAGATTAAAAAAAACGGTTGTTAAACCGTTATTTAAAAAGGGTGACAGTTGCGACATGGGAAATTATAGACCAATTTCCTTGATCCCAATTATATCTAAGATATTTGAAAAAGTTATGTTTGTAAAAATATATAGCTTTGTAACAAAACACAATATAATAAAAAATGAGCAGTTTGGCTTTAGAAAAGGAAGTTCCACCACACTTGCTTGTTTTAAACTTGTTAAAAGCGTTACTGAGTGCTTTAATGACGGGATCTATCCACTGTCGCTATTCCTAGATATGAGCAAAGCTTTTGATCTAGTATCACATCAAATGCTCCTGCGAAAGCTCGAACACTATGGATTAAGGGGAAAAGCTCACGACTGGTTAAAAAGCTATTTAGAAAACAGAGTCCAGTGTGTTGAAATATCTAGAATTGAAAACAACCGCAGGGAAGTTCATCAGTCTAACTATCTTCATAATAAAAATGGTGTTCCACAAGGCAGTGTGCTTGGACCGCTGTTATTTCTATTGTATATAAATGACTTACCCAATATTACCGATGATGAATGTATTTTATTTGCGGATGATACGACAATAGTAATAAAGAGTGATATTAAAGAAGATCTATTGACTAAGGCAAAAGAAACGCTAAATAGCGTGGTTGACTGGCTTGAATGTAACAACCTTAAATTGAACTTGAGTAAAACCAAAATTATGCAATTTCTAACCTACAATAAGAATATACCTGACCTTAATTTAGTTTACAATAACATTAAAATTGAAAATGTACATTCCACTAACTTTTTAGGCATAACTATTGACAAATATTGTAACTAGAAGGCTCACTGCGACATGACATGTAAAAAATTAGATAAATTTACCTATGCACTTAAAAGAATTAGAGAAGTGGCGTCATTGCATGCAGCTAATTTAGCCTATCATGGATATGTTTCATCATTGTTAAGATATGGCATAATACTGTGGGGTAACTCTGGGGAATCAGTAACAGTATTTAAGGCACAAAAAAAGTGCATAAGGTCCCTATGTGGAGCTAACTATCTAGATACGTGTAAACCATTGTTTAAGAGCCAAAATATACTTCCACTTCCATGTCTGTATATATTTGAAATAAGTTCATTTGTATTCCAACATAAAAATCTTTTCCAGTCTAATGAGCAAGAACGATCTGACCGTAATAAACACAAATTAAATGTACCAAAGCAAAAATTAAGTGTTGTTCATAACAATGTTTACTGCATGTGCGTCAGGATATTTAACCACTTACCTGATAGCCTCAAAACATTAACAATTACTCGATTTAAAACTAATTTATTTAAACTATTAATAGGTAAAATGTATTACTCAGTAAAAGATTTTCTTACAGACAAAATATGATTTCAATGATGACAATTTTATTAAGTATTTATGTAAATAATGGACTTATTAATATAATTGTATTTTTTCTTTTTTGGTTTATATATATTGCGTGAATGCTAATTAATAATAATAATAATATGATTGAATTCAATATAGTATCTATGTCATTTTAATTTTAATTATGGTAAATTGCGAGAATTTAATATAATAATTTTACATTTAATATTTGTACACCGGCAAAACCGGTAGAATATAATGATACATACATTTGTCAACATCAAAATAACTACTTATATTCTAATAAATAAACGTTTCTCTCTCTCTCTCTCTCTCTCTCCTCTTTGGTCCGAAAGGTTAGTTAGCCTGGTGCGGAGTGCAATGAAATTGGGCGACATCCCATAAATGTTGTTTGACTTAGATTGGTGACGATAGAATCGTTTTAAAAAGCTACTGAATAAATTTAATTCAATGTGTTTTGAACATGTTTTGAACAAAGCAACAGGGGTATCGATTTTCGAATCGAAAATACTTGTTGTTCCTTTCTTTCCTATAATTCCGCCAATGCCCTTTGTTTATATAAACCAATATCGTTTTAGAGGATAAGATGTAATATTGTAACAGACTACGTAAGTTTATCTGTAGCATTTAGAATACGTATTAGCTCCGATTAATTGTCGAGCTAATATTTGTTAACGTTATCGCAAAACGATAAATGTACTAATATACATTACATACAATTAGTTAACACTTACGATTGACGGCATTTATGTTAGTTTTTTTAACCGACTTCAATCAGGAGGAGGTTCTCAATTCTGTGTTTTTTAATATTTTTTTACCGCGGTACGTCATCATTCGTAAAATTAGTCCGTAACCAAAAGCCGAGTTATAAGTTCTTAATCAGAAAACAGTACTTAATTGCTTAAAAACATTAAACCGTTTTTATTGGGGTCCTCGAGTCCCACATAACCCGGCTGTCTCCCCAAAGGCCAGGCTCGATGGAGCTGCTTTGGATCCATTGCAGTCGATGAGAATGTCACCAAAAATCTCGAGCCTTACAACTGCGTCGTAATATTACTGCTCCGAGTGCATTCTATCGAATGTACCACGGTGAGTGCAGAGAAATGGCTTTCTTTCTTATCTCTCCCCCTCCTTTCATTTGGCGGAATACGCGTGCTTCAGCATCAAAGATTTATGGGAAATATTTTCTTTGTTGCACTACACAAACACATAATTCCTCCCTCACCGTATTCCACCCTCACGTATTGAAGAAGTATCTTGCGGTAGGTGGCTGGTGTTCAACTCCACAAACAACAAATCTAACTTCTAGACTGCAGTTCCACTTAACATCAGACGAACAGTAATTGTCTGCCTGTTCATAGATACAAAGACCCGGGCGAAACATTTAGCAAACCCACGCTCAAACACAAAATGGGGTATTTCCCGGTAAAGGAATAGTTGGTGTCACATTATGCTTTCGTGCACGGAATATTAAAGTAATATCCCCGAACGACGACCAATCGCACTTAACAAGACGTACAGGGCAAATGACAACCCATAACTGGGCCTTATACCAATACAATTACTAGCATTATTCTGTTATATTCATTCAAAGTGGTAGCTGCCAGAACTTACACTACGATATTAGTAGATTACAAAGTGTCAAAATCGCCAATCAAAGGCAGATTTTGGCCCTTGTGGTAGATAAAACAGGTTAGACCGGTATTGACCCCAATAAAATTGGGAAAAGACAACGTACGTTATAAAACTTTATGTCCAAGGATTTTGGAGGGCGCGTGACTCCTCGTGTTGCAAACGTCGACGAGCGACCCACGACGGTACACTTGAGTACATTTAAGGGTTTAAAAATGAAAGTACTGTAAATGGATAATTATGATGTCCGTATTAGTAGTTTAAAATACTGGATGCGTTCATTTTACATATTCCAGGAAATATTACGAAATTTAAGTCCGTGCGCCGTATTCAGAGGAAATGTATTACGAAATATAAAAACTCACCGCGAACAACAAGTTTGTAAAGAATAATATGTACTTGACGAGGAATTCTCCGCAACCCATGATTACTCCTTCAGTTTATTTGTCCTTGAGTAAATTATCCTGTACTGGGACTGCCCTGGTTCCACAGAATACGTCCTACCGTCACCAGAGCTGTTTATCGACTGTATGTGAGGTAACCGAGAAAAATAGTCTACAATACATGTCTGTCATATATTCCTTTATGAAGCCTTTCAGCATTTAACGCAGTCACTTCGGGATTTTCGACTTTAAGTTTAGGTTGTAAGGGTTAGTATTGTAAAATTGAATGCGTATGAGTTAATGTGTTTTTGCTCAACTGATATCATGTGCGAAGTAATGATAAAAATGATAACGTTCACTGTAATTGTGTTGAATTGATTCACCGCCCAAAAAGAGGGATATATCACACCTCTTTTGACATTGTCTGTGCCTAACCTAATCACTTATGTGGCTGAACCGATATCGACTTTGGGTTTGTTCTATGTCGTCCTTATATCACCCACTGCTGAGTTGGGCCTCCTCCAAATTCATGGAGGGAAATTAGCCTACTGAGCCACGCTGACAAGACAACCCGTCTTGTGTCTTGTCTCGTGTTGGCACAGGGTTTGTATCAAGTTTTCCTTCTCTTTCGGCTGGGTGATCTGCCTGTTGCGTTCTTTTAGTCGCCTCTTACGACACCCTCAAGACGGCATGGGTTGGTGACATTCTGTATTCTAAATCCGTCACCACACGGACTGTGTTCTATGTACCTGTTCCATGCCAGGGGGGCCGCGGAGACCAGACGAAGACCGACACATGGTGGGTTTGGCTCCAGGGAGTCTTCTGTGCTCAAAGTTGCGTTGGGAACCTTGAGCTGTGGCCTATTTACTTGCTCCAGTTATTGGCACCAGGACCAGGTATCTTGCACCAGGAGTTTGTGCATACTACTTGCAACTGTAACCCGCACCTTTATTGGCTGCAGTTACGTGCACTGTGTCTAAGATAAGCGCCCTAAACAGCGTAAATCAATACAAAACTATCAAAATAGAGCTCATTAGAGCTCTTTTGACAGACCAAAACATTATTCTACAATTAAAATTTACCATTTAAAATTATCCATTTGTCATAAATTTATTGTTGTCTACTGGTTCGGATTGCAGCTCTACAGAGAAGAGCCAGTAAGAAAGTCAGTAATTGCTTTTTTAGATCGCCATTTTTTGGTACAAGACGGGATAAGGCTGATTTGTGAGAGCAAACTCGTGCAATAGGCGCCTAAGACCAAACATTAGCAACATCTAATCAAAAACTTCAAAAAGCGACCTTTTAATGCCTGAGCCAACTGACCACCAACAACGGCACCTGTTGACACGCATGACGCATCTGGCAGCCATCGCCCTGCATCATGTCGCAATGAATCATCATATTGCAAGGAACAGACACGAAAAGTAGGCAGTAGTTTAACTTTTTGTTTCTTGGTTGGTTTTTGCTCAAGTCAGAAATTCGTTGAAGTTGGCCGCGCGGCAGATGGTATGAGGTGGACTTATCCTTGATAGGTAACCGGGTTGAGGGAAAAAAAGGAATACCTGCATTCATCATCATCATTTCAGCTAAAAGAAATCCCCCGCTTGACATTTGCCTTCCCCAAGGACTCCCAGTAAGGCCGGTCCTGAACCGCCTACATCCACCGGATCGGATCGGTGGACGGTTCATCGTGTGTGACGCCATCCAGGACTTCTTGCAGAGAAGTTGCTATTCCTAGGATCACTTTGATTGTTGGGTAGGTTGTTGAATGTTTCGTTTAGTAATCTTCTTCTTATACAGGTTGATTTATGGACCACCCGCCAAATTTAAATAAGTGGTTCAGCCCATGAAAACTTTCACAAAGAAACAAGGGTCGAAAAGTGAAAAAAATATGCGACCCTGCCATAGATAACTGCTCGATCACGTGGTCAATTTCGTATGGAAGGTCTGAATTTTTTTTCACTGTTCGACCCGTGTTTCTCTTGCGGCTAGGTGATCTGCCTCTTGCTTTCCTTTAGTCGCCTCTTACGACACCTACGGGATGATTTGGGTTGGTGACATTGAGCATTCTAAATCCGTCACCACGCGGACTTGTTTACTTACAAGTATAAGCAAATAGCACACCCATCCATAAAAACTGGTATGTTCAAAATGCTAGAACCATGAACGCAATTTACTCCCATGCGACAAGTAGAAATGTCCAACAGGCGCTCAGGTGTCTTATAGTATTTATTTAATAAAGATACAAGTGGAAATCTACAAATCAAAACTAAACTTTTATTTAATTAAAACACAAACACAATATGACTGCCTCGTTAGTTAGATGTGCCGCCTTTGGATAAACGGGTCCCGGGTTCGATTCCGGGGTCGGGCAAGTGTCTTTGTCTAAACCAGAGGCACTGGCTCGGAGTCTGGGTGTCATCAGTAGTTTATCATCCATCTCGTTACCATAACACACTCGTTAAGTTGCTTAGCTTGGGACGAGATGGCGTTGTGTGAAATGTCCAAGGATATTTATTTATTTATTTAATAATTAGTTTATCAAAAATCTATGTACGTAAAACAAAACAAACAAAATTTAGTTATAGCTCAACAAATATAGAAAAGCAGAGATCGTGCGATTGAAATTTCAAACATTTCAATTACACAAGAGAGAATAGTAATCCTATTGTGCCACGCCTACCGGAAGGGCTGACACCGGGTTTCGTATCGTATCACGTTTTCCATCTCTTGTGGCTAGGGTATCGGCCTTGTCATTTCCTTTTGTTGGCTCTTACGGCACCCTCAGGATGAAATGGGGTGGTGACACTATGCATTCTAAATCCCCACGGTTTAATCAATATTTGAACAAAAAATATTTTATAGTATAAACATTCTGTATATTGGGTTGTTTTTAGCGACATTCTTGTAAGAATATAGAACAAATTTATATAACGTACATAATGTAAAGGTATTTTGAAGGCAAACAATTGGTGCAATTGGCACGTGACTGAGAAGGGTTGAAAGCTTTTGTCTAGGGGTTGTATAAAGCGGCTAGGCGTTGAATAACCGAACCGAGGATTCGGGCAAGTGTCTTTGTGTAAGCCAGAGATATTTTCTCTGGGACTGGGTGCATTTTGTGCTCGTGAATTAAGTCCGCCACTTATATTTCCTTTTTAAGACCAGTTTCCAAATAGAACAAATTGTTAAGCAACGTTACATCAGTGTATATGCTCATATGCGTAGTTCAGGCGCAATATTATCATCAAAAACATTTCATGAACGCTGGCCAGACGGGTTGGCACAGGGTTCCGTTTCAAGTTTTCCTTCTCTTACGCCTAGGCCTTGTCATTTCCTTTGGTCGGCTCTTACGATACCCTCAGGATGGAATGGGATGGTGACACTATGTGTTCTAAATTCGTCACCATACGGACAAATAACTTTAGCAATGCGTAAATGTCGATTTTTGTGTCGCACTGACGGTGGTTGGCCGATAAGGAGCACGTAATTCACGCGATTGGTTGATGACATGCGCGGACTTTCCCCCGCTACTACAATATGTGCTCAAGTTATTTGGCCCACACAGTACCTACTTACAGGTTCCTATTTCATAATTTTACGTTACAAACTTGCATCACTATTTTTATTTGTCATTCAAATATTCGAAATAATAAGCCTAATAAATTTGATAATTACGCAAGACGTTGAGCAATTCTATAGTAACTGCATTGTAATCATTAATTGTTTTGTGCAAATTTTTCTAGCCCGTCTGTACCTGCTGAAGAATAAAAATGGTGGACTTATCCACTGAGTCCAACTCAACTCCACCATTAAAAAGTTGCTAAGAGCAACTGAAAATGAACTAAGTACGGTTGTATCATGTAAATAAATAAAAATGTATGTCATTTTGCTAGGTGCTGCCCGTAAGTGGTGGGAAAAGCTGTAATTCTCAAAGGAAAAGGCTTGAAAATTTGAACGCCGTTGGTTATAGAAGGTTATGCAGATTAAGTACCTGTGTAATTACAACTACCATATTAAACTTGTACCGTGTGATGACCGATTTGCAATACACAGTGTCGCCACCCCAATTTTTCCTGAGGGTGTCGTAAGAGAATATAAAAATAAATGATAGAAATAAATAAATATCCTTGGACATTTCACACAACGCCATCTCGTCCCAAGCTAAGCAACTTAATGCTTGTGTTGTGGTAACGAGATGGATGATAGACTACTTATATTCAATTTTTTTTTGTAAATACATACATATTAAAGATAGAAAATGACACCCAGACTCCGAGCCAGTGCCTCTGGTTTAGACAAAGACACTTGCCCGACCCCGGAATCGAACCGGGGACCCGTTGATCCAAGGCGGCACATCTAACCACTAGACTAGCCGAAAGAGAAGTAACGCTTGATACGAAACCCTTTTTTGCATGCCAACCCATCTGGCCAGCTTGGCATGGAGACTAATTTCCCTCTATGTAGCTGGAGGAGACCCGACTCAGGAGTAGGTCATTGATGGACCGAGAAATAGTAGTACTAGTACCTACTAAACTTGAACGTCTTAATGGTTGATTTGTTGAGAACTTGAAATTATGCATTAACACCGAAAACTAAACAAATAAATAAGACATAATGATTTATGATTCTTGAAATATATGAGCACGTTCTTATATATAACCATCATAATGCGGCTCGCGACACAAGCTAGTGCAGGCACGGTAATATAAGATAACATTACCGTGGTGCATGGGTGTCGACTATTTAATATATGTACACTCGAGAGCAATGAATCCGGGTCACTTAAAGAATCCTAAAAATCTCGGAAACTAAAAATGCTAGATTAATGCAATAAATCGTATTTAATATACAATGTAATACTCCTTAAATGAAGGTATTAAAACTTCTTAGTTATTGTAAAGTTATATCATAAAAAAATCAAACTTGAAAAAGGGCCACTTTCGAAGATGGAACTACGAAATTACAGCATTTGGTTTTGCTTTTGTTTGTAATCTGTCATTTATGTGGGTACATAAACCATGTTGATAGTGCTCTATATTCATTATTCAAGCTGAAATTATGTCGCTTACGCCTGAAGAATGCACCAGAATACTTACAATGCTGGAAACCGGCCGGAGTCAGCGCGATACAGCCAGGACTGTCGGTGTGTCGCTGTCAACAGTACAAAGAGTTCTCCGACGTTACGAAGAAACTGGTTCTAACCTACGCAGACCAGGAACGGGCAGAACCAGGTGTACCACAGCACGAGATGACCGATACTTGGTGAACACCATGCTTCGAAATCGCTTTCTCACAGGAACTGAACTCACAAATCAGTTTCGACGCCTCGGAGGAAGTAACCAAGTGCATGGACAGTAAGACGTCGGCTTGCTGAATCTAACTTAAAACCCCTTAGACCTGCAAACGGCCCTAAACTGGAGCGTGGGCATCGTATTTCAAGACTAAGATATGCCCAGAGCCACGTAAATTGGAGTATTGGTCAAAAGTTATGTTCTCCGACGAATCAAAATTTATGCTCTACAAGCACGATGGAAGACACAGAGTGTATCGAAGACCAGGGGAAAGATTCAAGCAAGCATGCATCGAAGAAAAAGTAGCCTACGGTGGTGGGTCTGTACTTGTGTGGGCCGGAATTTCTTCTGAAAGTCGCACAGAGCTGGTGATCATAGAAAACGGCTCTTTAACTAGCGTAAGATATGTGGAAGAAATCCTCAATGATCACGTTGGTCCATTTAAGGTCAATTTAGGTGAGGACCTCATCCCCCTCGACTGTGCTGCCACCTTGCTGTGGTGAGGGGTTTGAGTGACTCAATGATCCGTGGGGCCATACCGGCCAGGGCCTCCCATGCCGGGCGGGCCCACGGGGAGAGGTGAGACGAAGAGCGGCACCCAGCGTCGTGGCGGGTTGCGGCTCCGGGGACTCCTCTGTCCTCAGAGCTGCCTTGCGAGTCGTAAACCGCTGCGGCGCACCATGAGGTCCTCGGGTTGGCGTTGGCGTTGACGTCAACTTAGTTGGCCGTCAAACCGAGTCCTCACTCAACGCCCTTGGGTTGTCGAAAACCCGAGGGCTGACGGGCCTCCTTCTGCGGGGCCGATGTCGCAGAAGGGGGCAGCGGGGCGGGTCGCCAGGGAGGGAGCTCCGGGTGACCCGCGCCGCGGACGGAGGCAGGGGTGGAGGGTGGTTCGTGACGGTGCGGGCCCCTTCTGCCCTCGCCTAGGAGGCCGGTGGTGGTTCGGGGGAGCCACCACCGACGAAAGCCTCGATGACTGAGGGCGTCCCAGTGTACCGGGACGCCCTCCCTGATAGTCGCTTGCCCGCGTTGCGGGCACCACGCTGGGGCGTCACAGTAGAATGCGTTTACGCGAACTTGTGGCGCCCCAAGCGCGTCGTGTGTGGGTATGCCGCTGGGGTTTTAGTGGGTAAACGACCCTTGTCGGAGTCCCACATAATCACCGACCTTTCCCCCGGGGTGCGGTGGTATGCATAAAGCATTTCCCCAGCGAAAACAAAAAAAAAAAAAAAAAAAGGTGAGGACCTCATACAGGTAGGATTGTGAATGACTACCTTCAAGAGATGAACATTACTCGTATGGAGTGGCCGGATATCAACCCGATCGAGCATGCTTGGGACGAGCTAGGCAGATGCGTAAAACAACGAAACCCTCCCCCAATCACGCTTCGTGAGCTCAAAATTGCTCTCACAGAGGAATGTGAGAATATTCCCCAAAATCGTATAAGGAACTTGGTGTACAGCATGCCAAACCGCGTAAACGCAGTAATGGAAGCACGAGGAGGCAATACGAAGTATTAAAATTCAAGAAAATCGTAATAAAGTTCAAAAATTTCATGTTTCCTATTTTTGTTTTAAGAGATCAGCAGTTTTTTCTTTATGTAATTTTGTGTTAATAAAATGTATGGTGACTCATATTTTTTTTACTTTCATTTAAGGAGTAATATTACAGTAATATTACATTGTCTATTAAATACAATTTATTGCATTAACCTATCATTTTTAGTTTCCGAGATTTTTAACATTCTTTAAGTGACCTGGATTCATTGCTCTCGAGTGTATATATAAAAAAATCAACACTGAAATTTCCTTCCACGACCAGTTTACAAAAGATACGAAAATGTTACGCAACGTTTCACCAATGTGTGTGCTCATATATTTAGTTCAGGCACAATGTCATCATCAAAAACATTTTAAGAAATGAAAAGATAAATTCTGCCTTCGACCGGCCCACTGCTGAGTTGGACCACTTCCAATTTGATGGAAAAACATAAAAAAATCCGATCCCGAATCCAATGACACCTCAATCATAATTTTCAGAGCTGCTGGAAAAAGTTGACCAAAATGGCACTTGTTGACTATTTGTCGAGTGCACGTAAACCGCTGCTATTCTACCTTATATGGCAGTCGATTTGATTCTATCCAACTATGAGGATTGGGAGAGGAGTGTATTGGATCTAACAGAGGAGCAGCCAACACTACACAAATATTTTTCGACAAATAGAAGGCTTTAAGGCACCTTTTATAATGTCATCATTATGCATAATCTTGGTATGACCTTCTTCATTGCACATCACATGAAATGTCATGTGAATGATTTCAGATTTTATGTCTTTCATGACATCCCTATACATTATATTTACAGAAACTTAGAAATTCCAAGTATTAAAACTGTAAACCAAATACAGTACATGCTTAGTGCTTTTTGTAAGCAAGACCAATAATTTGAAAAAAAAGCTACTACAGACTTTCTTGCCGGCTCTTCTCTGTAGAGCAGCATTCCGAACCTGTGGTAGTTTCAGCATGAATGTGGGTGTAGACAAGCGTTGTGGCAGATCAAAAGAGATTGATAGATTGTAAGAGGATGTATTAAGGAATTGTGTATGAAAGGTGCGAATGTAGATATGAAGACTGATAGTTGTCTAAGGACACTGTCATCTAGCGGGCCGTAAGATGATAATGGTAATTGTAAATATGACGATTTATAACAGTTTTGTGATAAAACCTACGTAAATAGAGTTCCTTTTGAGTTTGAGTCAAATAACTTGAGCAATGCGTAAACGTCGATTTTTTTTCCACTCATACGATGATAAGTGGAGAAGGAGCGCGTACTAGCGCACGCGAATGGAGGAAGACATGCGCGAACTTTCCCCCACTACGACCATTTGTGCCTAAGTTATTTGGCCTAGACCGTACCTTCATAAAGGTCCCTATTTCATAATTTCACGTTACAAGGTTTCACCACAATTTTTTTCATGTGTACTTTATAATATTCGAAATAATAAGACACATCAATTTGATAATTACGCAAGACATTGAGCAATTCTATCGTAAGTGCATTGTAATCATCAATTGTTTTGTGCAAATATTTCTTCAAGAATAAAGATGATGGTGTTACCGATTAAGTCTAACTCAACCAATAAAAAGCAGACTAAAATGAGCTAAGTAAGGTGGTAGCATGTAAATAAATAAACACATATTGAAAAAGGGGTTTGAATTTGTTTTTAATCATTTTCAAAGGAACGGGCTTGATCATTTAAACGCCTTTGGTTATGAAAGGAACTTAATCGTCAAAATTTGTATAAAAATAAATAAATAAATAACTCGTCTATCTTTTAGCGCCCTAGATTTTTTTTATCAATTCTTTGGGGGCAAACGCACGGGTCGAAAGTAAAATGAAATTACCTTAATTTTATTTCTAAATTAAATTGTTTATACACATTTAAGTATATTATTATCTACGTGAGCGATGACGCTGCTAATACCTGGCTTGCAATTTCGGCTAGAATGGCTGAGACACGATGACTGCCTAACCCACGCTAATGAAATTTCCCAAGAAGTCCTTTACAACAAATCACGCTACTTCCCCCGCTTGATCATGCCGTGGCGCCTTCAACTAAATGAATGTATCCTAAATGGATTGGAACTAAATGACACCAAATCAAAGTTAGACCCTTATTTTAATTTTAAAACACGATTTCCTTAAATTATTTTAGACCATCGCATCTGCGGCTCACGAAAGTAGAAAAAAAAATTCTTTTCAATCGGTCCAAAAATATACGTATCCGAACACAGAGCCTCCTTTTTGTAGTCTGCTAAAAAGCAATCTATATAATTATACAATCAATTGCTAGCCGGTAAAGATGTGTCATATTTATATAGTTTACAATAGTAGTTTGACCAGTCTTTGCCGAAACTTCCTACCGAAAACACGTCCGCGCCCTGTGATTTAACATTGTGAATGGACTATAAAAAGTAGTGCTCGCATATTTTCAATTCTAGTGAAAAAAAAAACCAGTGCCTCTACAAATTAGTATCATCCAGTGTAGAGGAAAAATTAGTGAAAATGTCTTCAGAAATTAAGGAGAATAAAGCAGACAGCTTGGTGCTGAATTATATTAATGAGAAAACACCGACTACGGTATGGAGAGTAACCTTTTTAATTGTAGTATGTGTTTCAGAATGTAGAGGAACATCTAAAGCACTCGATACATTGAGTCAGTAGCATGAAAACTCACAAGGTTGTCCTGAATGGGTTTCGGAAGGCATCGGGAATTTCTCGATGGTATTCGTAAGCGCAACCAGGTGAGACTGGTTCCGACCCCAATGACATTGGGAAAGAGGATGGGCATGCACCACCTACTTACAATTTCCTGAAATTTGACAAACAGCAATTTGGTAGTGATAGATAATATTGATGGTCCGTATGGTGACGGATTTAGAAAACACAATGTCAGCACCCTATTCATCATGAGGGTTTTTAAGAGCCGACAGAAGGAAATGACAAGGCCGAACAAACTCAAACGAAACTTTATATATTATATAAAGTTTATAGAGTATATAAAGTTTCCTTCTGAGTTTGAATTTGTTACGTACGTACCCTACATATTATGTAGGGTTTATCACAAAACTCTTACAAATCGTCATAATTAAAATTAATATTATCATCTTACGGCCACTGTCCCACCCTAGGTGGTAGTCTCCTTGTACATTTAAAATAATAAATATCCTTGGACATTTCACGCAACGCCATCTCGTCCCAAGCTAAGCAACTTAATGCTTGTGTTATGGTAACGACATGGATGATAAACTACTTATATACATTTTTTTTTGTAAATACATTAATAATGCATGAAATGACACCCAGACTCCGAGCCTCTAGTTTAGACAAAGACACTTGCCCGACCCCGGAATCGAACCCGGGACCCGTTGATCCAAAGGCGGCACATCTAACCACTAGACCAACGAGGCATCCTATCAGTCGTACCGTTCATACACAATTCCTCAATTTTACAATCCATCCATCTCTTTTGATCTCCCACAACATTTACGTCTACCCACATTTATCCTGAAAATACGACCGGTTCGGAACGCTGCTCTACAGAGAAAAGCCGGCAAGAAACTCTGTAGTTGCATTTTTTTTTTTCAATTTATTGGCTCGTTTACAACACATAGCCGCAAGAGAAGGACAACTTGATACGAAACTCTACCACCCATGTGGCCAGCGAGGCACATAAGGTTAAAGACCTTCCATGTAATTGAGGAAGGGCCGACTCAGCGGTGGGTCATGTGTGGGCTGAGTAGATTAGAGTAAAAGAGATAATATCGATCATTTCATAATGTGTAAGACCATGTACAATACAAAGTATGATAACGGAAAATAATATGACATGCTTATTGCAAATTGCTGCGCCTATAATCACAAAGCTTAGAGCATGCATTGCTGCCAACATACAAAACTGATGCCAACATTCCAAAGAGGTACTACCATTGTCTTTGTCTACCAAGTAAAAGACCAATACAGTGATTAGCTTGTTAAAATCAAGAAATATACTTTTGTGTCAAACTAATTAAACATCGTAATAAAAGAAAAAAGAAATCACAGCACTTATAAAATTTGTTTTACTCTATAAACGGATCAATTTATTTCAACACTTATGTGAATAACTTTTACACCTTTATGGCTGGCAGGAGCGTCAATGGTGTGAACAGGTGCCGTTGTTGGGGGTCCCTGGGCTCAGGCTTGCAGTTCTATATACTGACAAAATACTGCTAATGTTCGGCCCTTTGTGACTGTTGCGCGGGCGGGCTCTCACAAATCTGCCTTGTTCTTGCCGGCTATTCTCTATAGTGTAGCCTTCCAAGCCGGTGGAAAATGTATATTGACGTGCGTGCCTAAGAGCTTAGATAAGCTAACTGAAATAAATAGATTTTGAATTTGATTTGACTTCAAGCTAAATCGGTTCACCCGTTCCTGATATGCTATAGAGACGCACATATCGGGGTTAAATAAAAACACAATAGTGTCAATTTAACTTAACTAAAATCAAGTCCATGGCAAGTAAACTAAGTTAACGCACGTTAAACAGCCACAAGGCCAGTAGCTACTGCATTTGAATGTATTATTTCCTTGTTTCCATACGGTAATTATATGAAATGTGGACGAGAGTTAAGAGTACATAAACATATTCATTTGAAATCGAGATAGAGAATCTGAGTGAGCGCAACGTAGTTGATTTTAGTTTACACACACATCCACAATCGCGGTAATAACTAACACAAGTAGTGTAAAATAAAACTAAACTTAGCTAAACTAAAACTTACTAACTAAACTTAAAACTAAAACCGAACTGGAAGTAGATTCGTGACTGTTCGAAAGAGTTATAAAATAAAAAATAAACACTTTGAATGCATTGATTTCTTAATTTGAATTACTTGGCAACCGATTAATATTATAAGATTAAGTATGTGTAGTCAATGCAATGGGATAACGCGATAACGTATCCGTGTCAGCTGTGGGTCATTTATATCTAGAAACAGATTTAAAGTAATGAGCATATGATGTAAGGACGAAACTTTCATGAAAAATACTAAAATAACTGTCAATAGTCTGTACAAAGGACTACACAAAGGAATTGATATCTAGTCACATAACAGACAACAAAGAGACTCCCAAAAAACATATCATTTTTTTTATATAGTGTTATATGTACGTTTACAGTTTGGCAACAACATTTTATTATTATTATATTATCTATACATTCTTTGTTTGTTGAAATGTTCAGTTTAATCGACCACGGCTTGGTAAACCTAGCGACAATTCTAGACTACTTCAGGGTTAGTAGTAGTACTCAATAAAAGTAGAGGGCTCAAGAAAATCCGACATTTTCCTATTAATTAATGAGTCAGTTTCTCGGAACTATGCATCAGACAGCAGCTAAGCTGTAACAATAATTAAATTATTCAGATTATCTAGGCGAATAAATGAAATTGATCACTGTTGAGACGGGCCTCCTCAAACTATATGGAGGGTAACTAGCCTACTATCACGCTGGCCAGACGGGTTGGCATAGGGTTTCAACCTACTACGTACAAGTCCTTTTGATGTTTTACAGCTGATTCAAATTTAGTAAATAGTAATTTAGTAGTAATTTTCGAAAACACAATGGGCTAATTTCCCTCCCTCCCTACTCATCAGTGTGCCATTAGGGGGCCAACTTAACGAGTGGTGACCACGCATCCAATCTCTGAACAGCCCTTAAATGAACTGTTAATCACCAATAAATAAAGAGCATTCTTTATATAAAACCACAATATGCTCTGATACTGCTTCCCCTTAGTCTTGCTTGTTTTTAAACTCGTGCTTTGTTTTTAAAGACATAATTATGCCTCAACTACCAAGCTGTAACCTTATGTCACAGGAGTATCCAGTTTTGGTTTACACAACTATAGAGTCAGGAACGTCGCGACAAGGCGTATAAGAATCTTATTTCGGGATTTAAATATTTGCTAAGACGAAAAATTCCTGTTTAGTTATTTTTCAAGGAAATGTCCAGATCATTAATAGAAGAAAAAAAACTTCTAACATTTTACAATCAACCATGAGTTATACAGACTTCAGTAAACAGTGAGGTAACGTTGTAAAATTAGACGAAGAACCTTGTCCGAGGTCAATGACACAACATTATTTCAACGCATATCTTTTCAATAATGGTCAAATTTGCAAAACGTTACGCAAATTTTCAGGTGTCATTATATTTACTTCTGTGTGGTGATGAATGTGGAATACACCATGTCATCAACACATTTATTTATTTAGATTTTTAGCTCGTAACGCTAAAATGACGCGACCATGGCGTTATTAATGCCATAGGCATTCTCCCGTATAGTGTCGGGGTCCGTGTGGTGACGGATTTGGAATACACAGTGTCACTCCATTTCATCCTGAGGGTGTAGTAAGAGCCGACAAAAGGAAATGACAAGGCTGATACCCTGGCCACTAGAGAACAAAAACATGATACGACCCTGTGCTCTATTCCGACCCGTCTGGCCAGCGTGGCAATGTAGGTTAATTACCCTCCATGTAAAGGTCCAACTCAGCGATGGGTCATTGGGCTGAATAGTAGTAGCATTTTCAGCCAGTCAACCTATAGGTGAAGCAGAGAATGAGAGAACCAAAAGATACATAGAAGGAAAATCTTTGAAATAAATGAGAATAGGCTATAATAATAAAATATATACCTACTACACATAATGTCACTTAAATGATACAGTACATAATATTTTATAATGTATTAATTTAATATTTTTGTATTAGCCGTAAGTTCCCGAAAGTGTGAAAATAAAATAAAATAAAATAAAATAAATTACAATTCCATATATGTATGTATACAGGGTTACAGGTTAAGTCGACCTAAACCCTTTAAGAGGTGGTAGTTTCCATCATTCCTGACTGTTTTGACTACGGAACCCCAAACTTAACCGTTCTCAAGTTATGGGACTTTGAAGTTTTTTTATAAAAATCCAGTTTTTTTTTGTGTTTTGTACCCTTAATGTTTTTGTTTTTGTATTTTTTGTGTAGCAGATTAGTTGCTTCATTATTATAAATACAAAAACTTCAAGAAACTGTACCAACTGAGTCATATTAGACGATTGATTGTTAAAAAAAGAAATAAATTTGTGGAAAGTTTTTTATTCTTTGTAAGATATTTTAAAAAAATCTATGACAGTTATGCTGCAGATGAAATTAATTAAAAAACATTGTATAATTTTTTTTATTATGTTTGGACACCGAACTCTGCGCCAGTCACGTATAAAATGTATTGTTAGAGAAGGTCAAGACAAATATCCAATTTTTACGCTGATAACTTAATAATAACCTCTGGTAAATGCTTTTCTTTAATAACATACTGATAACATATTGATACATACGTGTCTCCGTGAAACATACTTGTTAACACATTTAAAATAGTGTTAGTTGTTTTTATTATTAATATAGTTATATCATAGAATAAGCAAAAAAAAACTACCTTGCAATATTACAAGAGGTGATTGTCCGCGGCGAATTCCTAAACGCATAAACCGGTTTGAACGTTTTTTAATGTGTAATTTGTTTTATATAAGAAAGATAGCATATATTTTATTATTTAATTCTATGGTTAAAAGTCATTAGTGCAGGAGAAACAACATCTGGATGAGATCACGTAAAGCATACTTAGAGAATATTGTCAGAACAGACCGTGCGATCAGTTATTCCTCCTAACCGTATTTAAAAAAGTTAAAACCGACTTCAAAATCTTTTATGTACACTTATTTCAAGTTTGAGAACCTTCTCATTTTTGAAGTCGTAAATAATATTTCTTCTTCGAATATTTTCTATGCCAGACAACGGTACTAACATCAACTTAATTATCTTTGATTTGCTCTGCACGATGGAGAAAGCCTGTATGAATGATATACAATAGTGTTATCTACTACTTACTACATATCTGAACAATACAATGTACACTTTAATAATGATTTACAATTGAATAAAAAGTGTCATCAACGCATTCCGCAGGGTGGCTCATTAGGCTTATTTCCATAAATGAAATTGGAGGAGGCTGAGACGAATAGAATTATAAAAAAGAGACGCTATAAATCCGTTAAAACTACAATCTGTTTTATCCACGTTAAAATCGGATAAATTCCCCTTTTCAAAGTTGGTTCAGTGGTCTTTGCGGTACCTAACCATAAAATAAATTAAATCAATTAAATGTTTTCTCTTACTATTAAGATAGACAACAGAGCAGATAATATTATGAATATTACATTTTAAAAGAGCATTAGAGGAGTTATAAATCGTACCAAATGATATTTCAATACAATCACTATGATCTGCTTGCCATAGAGGTAACTGACCGCTGAATGACGTCACTTCCTGGTTAGCGCGGGGGATATACCCAGAGAACCGCGGTGTCGCTCCAATATAAAAAAATGAATAAGCGGGTTTTATTTATAATACTGACATACCATTTGGTTCATAGTAATGGATTTATCTTATGACAAAAGCTAGTGTCTTGCATAGAAAGCGCTCGTGCTTCAGACCTAGTCCCCAACGAGTTTCCATATGGCTAACAGTCATGTAGTAATCGGACTTCCTGTGTGTTTCGAAAGGCACAGAAAGCCGTCCCATACTCCATCAATGGCAGACGTCACGCCAGGTCACTTGACCTTTGCTTTATGACGTATACATAAAAGGGATGTAGTGAAATAAATATCTAGTCTGAGGCATGCAGCATCCAGATTTCACGCCCTATTAGCAGTGAGGTTCGTCTCTAAGTTCCAGTAATAGAGTTGAGTTCCAGCAGGATACTCTGCTAGTATGAAGCCCGAGGTTTATTGGATAGGTGGGAGCACAATTTCCATGTTCTGGCGCCCCGGAGTCCCATAAAACCTGACTTGTTTGCAACGGCCAGGTATCAACTAGGATATCGTTCTAATAAGGTGTCCAGTTTTTAAAACATTAGTATTATTGTTGTTTGTGGATGACGCCTTCAGCCCACGTAGTGACTAAACTGTCGAGCACGGAGGCCTTGGTTAGGTGCAGGTAAATTTTGGCACTGTGGTAATTAATGTTATCGTTTTAACGTGCTCTTAAAACGTCTCTATAAAATACTCGAATCTGCTCGCGTCTTCACCTGAACATACGTACACCTATACCCAATCCCAATAGCAAACCCGATAATGTCTACCTCACTGGCCACAAGTCCGGAAGTAGCAAGTATCTTTGTGTAAAACAGAGGCGCATGCTCTGAGTCCGGGTGTTATTCATATTCGTGCAGTACATATCTGTGAACTTAGTTTTAAAAATTTAAGCATACATAGGGACGGACAGACGAAAGCAACTTTGTTTTATAATATGTAGGGAGTAGTGATAGTGATTTTGTTGACCTGCTGAGCTGACTACAGAATACTAACTCGAGAAATGACAACAAAAACTCCAAGAAATATTAGGTATGGCATTTAGATACAGACGAAAGGTTTGAGAGTAACAATGTCGATAGTTAATTTTCAGTGCAACTCAAGGTTTATAGTAAAAATCTGTTTAAGAAAAACGACGTTATCTCGGTCATACTTTACGAGCGAAACATAGAACTGCTTCGTTTGACTAGCTCTATGGTCTTACTTCGGATAGCTATAGGAGTTTTGTTACATCCGGTATACATATAATGGCTGTTGTGCACTTGCGTGCACTAAATCGCGCCCAGTAATATGTTCTTGCCGAGTTGCAGATAACGATAATCACTGTAAAATGCAACTGAAAAACGTTTTCCTCCTTTACGTTGATTTCGGAAAAACCAAAGGGCAATCTTCCAAAAACATGTATGTTACGTGGAAGATTAAAATAGCTCAGCTAAAAATAGGTTTATAAGTTTTACATGTCTGTCGTATCATTTTCGTGTCTTGTCGGGTTTAGAATACATTGTGTCACCACCCCATTCCACTTTGAAGCTTTCGTAAGAGCCGACAATAAGAAATGACAAGGTCAGAAGCAAAAAAATTGCGGGTTTCCCCATAGCGTTAGCGGGCTGCACAGATCGAACATAGCATGCTATTTGATGAACGATAAGAGAAACATCTCTCTCCTGGGTTACCACATCTGTATGTCTACACCCCGTGGTGTACTGAAGTAGAGGAAAAATTTAAACAATTTCCATATGATCAAATCATACAACGTAATTAACAAATTGAATAGATTTGTTTATATCTTGATGCCCATATTGACATGCAAAACGAAACAGGAGCATAGAGTGCATTATCATCGAGGGCGGTAAGTCAAGGGCATAATTTAATTGACCGTTAGTAAATAATTAACTTTGACCTACATCGAGATGACACAGTGCATTGTGTAGTGTAGCGCGACTAAGTGCATAGGTTTGCCTAAAACGGCAGTCAGTGATTAGATTATTGATGTGTATCATTTGTACTGGATGTTTCGAAGGATTCATCACTACATAGTATAAAACAAAGTCGCTGTCGTCTGTCCGTCCCTATGTATGCCTAAATCTTTAAAACTACGCAACGGATTTTGGAGCGGTTTTTTTAAATAGATAGAGTTATTCAGGAGGAAGGTTTCCTGCGTCAGAAGGTCCGTGCGAAGCCGGGGCGGGTTGCTAGTCTCAAATAACTGACTGCTGCGTGAGGCTTCTTCCAGGCATTTTTACCAACGTCATTGGGTTTGGCACCAATCTGACCCGAGTACACTAATAAGAACCCTAAAACTATTCCACGGAGCTATTACTGGCTGCCTTCCACGACCGATCTAGTCGGACAACCAGTTAGGTTTTTTTATGTACGACTTGAATGTCTTTGCCCCTACGCTTGCGTGATAGAAAACAACGCCAGGGTCTAAGATGAAACGGGCAATTCAAGGAAATGCCCTGGCGGACACCGGCTCTCACATACACACGACGGAACACACTAAAAGAGCTTGGCGCCGGACTTAGATGCGTGGGTGGTAGCTAGCCGGGCGGACCATTCGATCCTACCACCAAGCGTGCTGGGTTTTGTTGACTCTTACGACACGCGTTTTTTCCCAACGTGCGGGGGGGAAGTGTAATATTCTGCCCCGTCACCATACGGGTGTAATGATTTAGTTACTAATAGAGAATTGTCCGTGTGGTGACGGATTTAGTATACATAGTGTCACCACCCTATTCCATTATGAGGGTGTCGTAGGAGCCGACAGATGGAAATGACAAGGCCGAAAACCTAGCTGCAAGACTAATTGATACGAAACCCTATACCAACTGGTCTGGCCAGCGTGGTACAGTAGGTACCCTTCATGGAGGAGGCCCAACTCAACAGGGGGTCATCTATGGGCTGAGTTTTACTATTAGTAGTAATGGATACTCATCTAACATACAACTGAATTGAGTTGCTTAACCCGCAGATCAATTGAGTTCCGCACTGTCCGCTAGGCCATGAAGCGTTTAAATCGTCGTATATGAAGCTGTGGAGAAGAGCCAGCAAGAAACTGTAGTTGCTCTTCTTGAACACATCAAACTTGGTGTTAGTGACTAAGTAACACTTATAAATTAACTAGCGACCCGCCCCGGCTTCGCATGGGTGCAATTATATTATACCTATAAACCTTCCTCTTGAATTACTCTATCTATTAAAAAAAACCGCTTCAAAATCCGTTGCGTAGTTTTAAAGATTTATGCATACATAGGGACGGACAGACGACAGCGACTTTGTTTTATACTATGTAGTGATAGTGAAGATGTGAGAGCAGTTTCATTGTACTACTATTACTGCTTAACCCACAAATGACCCACTGCTGACTCGGTACTCCTCCCATTACATAGAGGGTAATTATCCAATTGTGGCACGCTGGCCAGACGTATTGGCACAGGGTTTCGTATCAAGTTTTCCTTTTCCTGCGGCTAGGTTTTCGGTTTTGTCGTTTCCGTTTATCGGCTCTTTTAACATCCTTAACCTCTGTACGCACTAGCGGCTGGCCTACTAAAGCGCCACAAAATTTCAACCGCCAGTGCGTACAGACATAAGCGGTTGCATATTAAATTAGAAAAGCAGCAGGCCGCGCGGCTAGCCGCCTAGGCGGTTCAACCGCTAGTGCGTACAGGGACTTAAGATGGAATGGGGTTGGGACACTGGAAAAACTTAATTTGGTCGTGTCAATCTGTTCTCACACATTGTGCACGTAAAATACACAAATGAAACTGATCGCGGAAAAACACATCAATCACTAACTGTTCATCGGACAAAAGTTCATTGACTGGTAGTCGTCACATGGTAGAAGGCGACTGACATACTCTCTGGGTCTTGGATAAGGAAAACTGAAGGAAACCGTATATAATTCCGTTTGGCTAACATGACACAATATTCGTAGTTTAATTGGAGGAGCTCCAACTCAGCAATGGGTAATTTACAGACCGATGATTTAAAATGCGAGTGAATATCTACAACGTTAAAATAAATATACACTTGATGTACGTAGTTTACATACGTCACAAGTCTGTGTAGATTAGTAAACATTCCTTCTTGCGATGCCAACATTATTTCTCGTTTTGTCTCGTTGGTATACGTAGGAACTATTCAGTATTTCCGTGTGGTGACGGATTTAGAAGACATAGTGTATCCACCATATTCCATCCTGAAGGTGTCGTAAGAGCTGACAAAAGGAAACGACAAGGCCGAAATCCTAGCCGCAAGTGAAGGAAAACTTGAACGAAACCCTGGCTATCTGGGGCCTTACTCTCGAACGCGATCCCGATCGATCGGGATTGGAATTGTGACGTTTCGTACTCTTGAGCACACTTGAACGCGACGCTAGCGCTAAATTGTTTCAATATTGTGCGGATATTGGATGAACTAATCACTATTGGATTCAATCCAATATTCGTTTTTAATAGTAATTATTATTGCTATACCGGTTTTCGACTAACGTGGGCATTTCTCAAACACCAACTTCATGTATATTGACACATTCGCTAGCCTATACAAGAGCAATTCCGATTTCAGTCCAATGTTGTCAGTATTGTTTTCAAGAGTACGGTAATTTGACAGAATTGGCTAAGAATTGGATCGGAATTGGCATTGGATTAAAATTGTTATTGGATTCAAGAGAAAGGCCCCTGACCAGTGTGGTGCAGTAGGTTAATTACCCTCTCCTCACTCAACGTCCTCGGGTTGGCGCCGGCCGAGGGCTGACGGGCCTCCTCTGCGAGGCCGTATGTCGCAGAAGGGGGCTGCGGGACGGATCGCCGGTGCGCTGCGGTAGATTGGGGCTGCGGGGACTTGGGTGGATGGGGACCCTGTCCCCAGTGTCTCGCTGCGAGCCCTGGACGGGGGCTCCGGGGACCTGGGTAGACGGTGGACCCTGTCCTAAGGGTTTCCCTGCGGGCCCTGGACGGCTGCGGTGCGCCGGTGTCCTCTGGTTGGCGCCGGCCCGAGGGCTGACGGGCCTCCTTCTGCGGGGCCGATGTCGCAGAAGGGGGCAGCGGGGCGGGTCGCAAGGGAGGGAGCTCCGGGTGACCCGCGCCGCGGACGGAGCCGGGGGTGGAGGGGGGTTCGTGACGATGCGGGCCCCTTCTGCCCTCGCCTAGGAGGCCGGTGGTGGTTCGGGGGAGCCACCACCGACAAAAGCCTCGATGACTGAGGGCGTCCCAGTATACCGGGACGCCCTCTCTGATAGTCGCTTGCCCGCGTTGCGGGCACCACGCCGGGGCGTCACAGTAGAATGCGTTTACGCGAACTTGTGGCGCCCCAAGCGCGTCGTGTGAGGGTATGCCGCTGGGGTTTTAGTGGGTAAACGACGCTTGGGTAGACGACCCTTGTCGGAGTCCCACATAATCACCGACCTTTCCCCCGGGGTGCGGTGGTATGCATAAAGCATTTCCCCAACGAAAAAAAAAAAAAAAAAACGGTTAATTACCCTCCATGTAATGGGGGAGGCCCGACTCGGCAGTGGGTTATTTATAAGCTGAGTAGTAGCCGTAGGGTATTTTACCTGCGCTTGGCAGGATGGCAGTATTGATACAAGATCGAAAGTAACAATGTCAGCATAATTAATTTGAATCATGTCACGCAATACTGCACTGGGAATACCCAGCTTCGCGTGCAATTTTTATGGTAATTAGCTATCGCGATATGCGGTTTGTGGTTGCTGAAGGCCAGGGAAGACGCAGTGAATCATGCATACGTCAAAACAGGCCTTTGAGGGATTTGTGAGAACTGGGACTGCAAGTTTGGATATTGAGAAGTGCAAATTTATATTCACGAACACAAATGGCACCCAGACTCAGAGCAAATTCCTCTGGCTTACACAAAGACACTTTCCAGACCCCGGAATCGAACCGGGGACAAAACAAGGCCGCATATGAGTTCGTAAACTAACTAGCGACGTCTGACTTAGTTGCACTTTGGATTAGTGACCATCAGAATTAGGTAATCCTCCGGGTTCTCACGCACACGAAAGATCATAGGTCCTGGCTGCGATTCTAACATGATCAACCTCACACAGTTACCGATCGTCAGAGGTTTATCGTTATGTGAATCACTAAAACTTGTTGAATCACTAGGCTGGTGCCGCAATATAATTAAGATGAGGAAAGGAATGTAAATAATTATGGGCATGATAAGTACAGTCCTATTGTACCACTACCAATCCGAGTGTTCCTAGCAATGGGGCGGGCTAAATAGAAGAACTGAAATCTCGGAAACAGAAATCTCCACGTGGTAGCCGAGTAAGAATACTACCAGACTAAGGGACACCAGACGTTGGGCAGCAGTGCCGTTCTGTTGAATATCTACCATCCGTTACTGCGACGCCAACCCGCCTGCCAAGCGTGGCGATTACGGCAAACCCCTCCTTTTGGGGGAGGCCTATGTCCAGCAGTGGACGTCTCTGGTTCAAATGATGAAAATTATGGCAAAAAATTGAGTTGAAGAGATACAAATTGTTTTTTACAGACTGTCGCCGTAAGTGAAGCAGACAAAGACGACAGTAGAAGGCTGCTCAACAATGAAAGGCGATCGCTGAACACACCCATGGCTGGTAAGTTTAAATCAATTAACACCAGTGTTTAAGACACTAGTATTTTTAACTTTTTGACTTCAAAATTCAGGAGCTTCACTGTATGGCTGAATATACGTTATGATGTATCTTCACCGATATCTCCCTTAATTGTCCGATTTGGTTTAGTCCCGTTCAGTACTTTGGACTTAAAATTGAATAATCGGATTTCTAGTTGCCTTCATTTATTTAGACAACCTTTAGACAACCTTTCCTTTGTGGTGACGGGTTTAGAATACATAGTGCCACCACCCCATATTCCATCCTGAGGGCGTCGTAATAGCCGACAAAAAGAAAATAACATGGCCGATAACCTAGCCGCAAGAGAAGGAACACTTGATCCGTCTGGCCAGCGTGGCACAGTAGACTTACTACCCTCCATGTATCATCCATCCAGGAGGAGGCTTGATTCAGCAGGGGCATGTATGGGCTGAGAAGTAGTATCTAGACAACTTTGGGTAGTGGCCTCCTGCGCTTAAACATAGTCGCCAAAGGTCTTTATGAACCATGGCGTTGGCGAAAGGAACTTTTAGCTGTACTGCGTCATTCTTTCACATTTTACACGATTAAAAAGATATAGATGGATTATGAGCAAGGGCGGATCCAGGGGGGGGGTCATGGGGGTCATGACCCCCCCCTGAGCTGGTTCCAGGACTTAGGTGGACCACTAATTGAACATAATGATTTTATTTATATATTTTATCACCATATAGATTTTATGTAAAACAATACCTTAATAAGGAACAAAAGAAACAAGGACTAATTAGTACAAATATATTATCTATAATCTAAGCTAACAAAGATGTTGCCACCACATATTTAATTTTTATTTTCAAGTAATTATAATTGCATGCAGTCGGGATTTCATTATTTATATAAATTGTCGTATATTTATATTAATTTATTAGATATTATTGGTATTTTAATACAAATGTAATCATTATGTTTAATGTTTTTAAGTATTGTCGGTTTTTTATTTATTGTAATCATTTTTTTTATTATAGAATGAATTTGTTGTATTTTTTTTGTAGTCTATTTAATTATATAACTACTACACGTCACACGAACTATTCGAAGCAAAAGCATATACCCCATACTTAGATTTACGTTAGACCTCAAGTGCTTGCAGCTTGGTATCCGTATGCCACTGCCACTACTGGGATTCAGCAGAATATCAGCGTCAGGTACTGCACTTGACATATGCTGAGCTGGATACCCTTTCGGTGCAGTTTCGAGACACATAGATAATTCAGAAAATTTATTCTTTTTTGGTTTTATTTATTTTTTTATTATTTGGTTGTATACATGGACGTATAAAAAAAGGCGGACGGAACTCTCGCTAAGACAAAAGTGAGACGCCAAGATGGCGGCCGCTCTTTAAGTGCGAGTTAATTTTGGGGTGGCCAAATTCCACAAAAAATTGCCATTAAAACACGGACAACGTAATAAAAAAAATATGTATTGTTCGAAATTGTAATGTTTAAGTCAAAGTCAAATAATTTATTTTGTATAGGACACAATGGACACTTACAAATTGTCAACATATTAAAAAACTGTATAGAATGCATATATTGTAGTTTACCACCAGTTCGGAACGCGACCACTGCTGAAAAGAACTGGCAAGAAAATCAGAGGGCTCGTCATTCTTTTTTTAATAATTTGCGGTCCTATTTCATTTAATTTAATATCCCAAATGCTGAGTAATTTTTTTATAATAATGTCTTTTGTGTAATAATCTCTTTTTTTATTTATAGTCGGTAGCTAGTTGTTTGCCCAGGGTGTTAGAAAAAGTTCGCGCAAGACGACCAAAAAGCCGCGTTCTCCTACATCATGACAACGCTTCTTCACACACGGCCAACAAAACAAAGTCATTTTAGCTTCCGGAAAAGTACTACTCGTCACCCATCGTCAAAAATACATACATATTATACATATATAGAAATGATACCCAGACTCCGAGCCAGTGCCTCTGGTTTAGACAAAGACACTTGCCCGACCCCGGAATCGAACCGTACTTTACTTGTATCTACTGTTATCAAAATTAAATTATAAGTTCTTGACTTGACCACGACTATGTGACCCCCTCCTGGCACCAAAGCTGGATCCGCCCTTGATTATGAGATGAGGAAATGTGTATAAAAGGTGTGATTGTAAATATGACCACCGATAGGTGTGTATGGCGAACCACCTAGCGTGGCGCGAGGGACTATTTTTAAGAGTTTTGTAATAAAACCTACGTAAATAAAATTCAGGGCTAGTAGCCCTCCACGTAACTGAACGCCGACTCAGTAGTGGGTAATCTTTGGGCTGAGTAGTAGTAGTAAATAAAATTCCGTTTGAGCTTGATCGTGAATGAAATCTCTGGTGTTATAAACGTAAATATGCGACAGTAGCCCCTGGCAAGTGATGATAGTTAGGCTGCCTTGAGTGTCACGTATAAAACAATGCTTCTAGCCATTTCAAGCGTACCTTACTTTTTACAGCTGAAGAGGACGATTCCCTGGAAGGTGACCCTGCAAGAGGTTCGTCAGAATTGCTAAGGAGTTCCGAGGATACACTTCCATTGTCAGATCTCAACAAGCCTGATAATGGTACGCTAAGTTTTTTGCCGTTAGAGAAGTTAGCGTCGCTGTTCATGTATTTTTGTAAGGGCAATGACATTAATATCAGAGTTGGAACCTTTCTTATATGGAGAGAAGCGAATGACATGAAGTTGGCACCGCAACAATGTACCTGTGCATGAAGAGGCAAATAAATTCTCCTAAGATATTTCATCAAAATGACTTTAATCAAGTTGGCTCATTTTAGTCAAGGTTACATTTATCGTTCACTATAATCTTACTTTAACCAAAAGCAGTCAACTGCTGAACAAGGGCTTTCTAAAGGATCTCCACAAAAGCTGGTCAGAGCTGCCCGTATCCATCAGATTTCGGCGAATTTGACCACATCGATGCGGGAGGATAATTATAAAAATACCCTTGATACAATTTGAAACAGTATTGTAATCGCCATTAAACATAGCTATTGCACCTTACCGGAGCCGTTCGCAGACGGACAAAACACAATATTTTTCGTAGGTGGTAAGAATTGCTTAGGAATTTAGGGCTCCACTAATCGAGGCAGGGAGACAGGCCAAGGCCTCCAATATTAACTCGTGGCCGGCCGAGCCCCACATACCGCGAATAGTGGATATCAACAAGATTAAAGTAAATATTAGCGAATTAATTCTTTGTTTACGGAACCAATCAGAACAGAGATATATTTAACATTTCCTGGAACATGTATTTAATGACACAATCCATCATCATCATAGCGGCCCATAACTGACCCACTGCTGTCAGTCCAGTGCGAATCAGGCCTTCTCCTATAAGATTGAGAACTAAGCCTACTGTCCTACTACCAGATGGCTTGGCACAAGGTTTTTACCAAGCTTTCCTTCTCTTGCGGCTAAGTTCCATAAGAGATGCCATTTCCTTAGGTCAACTCTTACGGTGTACTGGAATTGAATGGGGTGATCATAACTACGCATTATTCTACGAAACAGAGTACAAATAAATTAAGAACAAAGATCTCAATTATAACTTAGACGATCTGTTCCCCAAAAAATGTATCATAATGGACCTATTTGTAGGACAGGACAAAGACAGGTCTGTCTGTAACTTAAATTACGCGTCTCTTGAAAACAACTGTGTTGTTTAAGTAATTTTATCTAACCACAATTGAGGATGTGGGCATAATTGTTAATGTTAATATAGTTGCCGTACTAACCAATGCACACATGATAAGGCAGTGAAAAATAAATTGTTGTAGCGCCCTGAATGCTACACATTTTGTTAAAATGGAAGATAACGATATCAAGAAAAGAGGTGGAACAAAGTTGTCACGCGATTGAGCTTTCCGACTAAGGATGGTTCTCCACCGTACAGAATCAAATTTCAGCCCTGAAATGACCCACTACTGAGTCGGGGCTCCTCCAAATGCATGTAGGGAAATTCGGGGAAGACGAGTTGGCACAGAAACCCTGTGTTCCATGTTCAAGTTTTCATACATCAAGTTTTCCTTTTCTTGCGGTTAGATGACCTTTTTTTTTTTTGATGTCGCTTGGGAAATGCTTTATGCATACCACCGCCCCCCGGGGGAGAGGTCGTTGATTATGTGGGACTGCGACAAGGGTCGTCTACCCACTAAAACCCCAGCGGTATACCCTCACACGGCGCGCTTGGGGCGCCACAAGTTCGCGTAAACGCATTCTACTGTGACGCCCCGGCGTGGTGCCCGCAACGGGCAAGCGACTGTCAGAGAGGGCGTCCCGGTACACTGGGACGCCCTCAGTCATCGAGGCTTTCGTCGGTGGCGGTTCCCCCGACCCACCACCGGCCTCTCAGGCGTGGGCAGAAGGGGTTCGCATCGTCACGACCCCTCTCCACCCCTGCCTCCGTCCGCGGCGCGGGTCAGCCGGAGCTCCCTCCTTTGCGACCCGCCCCGCAGCCCCCTTCTGCGATATAACGTCCTCGCAGAAGGAGGCCCGTCAGCCCTCGGGTTTTCGACAACCCAAGGGCGTTGGTGCACCGCAGTGGTCCAGGACTCGCAGGGCAATTCTGAGGACAGAGGAGTCCCTGGAGCCCCAGTCCACTGCGGCGCTGGGTGCCGCTCTTCGTCTCACCTCTCCCCGTGGGCCCGCCCGGCATGGGAGGCCCTGGCCGGTATGGCCCCACGGATCATTGAGGCACTCAAGCCCCCCCACCACGGCAAGGTGGCAGCACGGTCGAGGGGGGCGGCTAGGTGACCTGCCTCTTGCGTTCTTTCGAAGGCGACTGTTATGACACCCTCAGGGTGGTGTGGGTAAGAGACATTGTGTATTCTAAGCTGTCACCGTACAGAATACCATAGCCAAAAAAAAATATCAATTTTGATTAATTATTTTAGTTAGTGATAGCAGGGGGTGGCTAAAGACCGGTTTTTTGTGGAGATCCTTGGACCAAGACATGTTTTGCCTAAAATTATGATGATTTTTTGCTAGCCATTATATTAACCATTGTCCATTTCTGGTGTCTAAGTTCCGTTTTACCAGGGGCTACGGCACAGGCGGATAGCCGGGACCGACGGCTTTAGATGCCCTCCGAAGAACGGAGGGCGGATGATAAAGGATGATCGTTACGTCACCCATTTAGCATTCAGCACTAATACAGGATATGTACTTATACTACCAGTAATACGTGATTAATGTTCCATAATATTCCTCAGATAGAAACATGAGGACAGATATGCTTGGTGATCGGAAAAACCCTGACGACTACACAGCACTCATCGACCAGTATGGACCGCTCAAGGATGGCGATGGTATCTATACTTCTTCTAACCCTTAAAAGACCCACTGCTGAGGCGGGTTCCCTTCAAATACAGGGTGGAAAGTAGCCTATTGTGCCACGCTGGGTTTCGTTTCAAGATTTTCTTTACTAGCTACCAGTATTTTCACGGAGCGATAGGCGTCTTCCCTCCGCGACACCTCCAATGGGTCAGCCGGTAATCATGCAGTTTTCACAATACTGACCACGTGTAACGACTGTCAGATGGTAGAATAGCAGCCGGCATCGACGCGGCTTTATTTTCCCTCCGAAGCAGGGAGATTTAATGTCACAAATGATGGACACCCATCAAACATCCAGCAGTCAGACGTTATTTACCTGCAGATCAATTGACATTCTATACGTGCACAGGGAACGTTATCAATAAAACAAAATTATATGCGGTAGATTAAATTGTTCTTTGTCTTTTGAAGGCAACTGTCATCTGGTCTCTCCCGTGACCACGACTGCTGCAAAGCATTCGAAACGTTGGGAATTAAATAATGTAATGTACACGCAGTAAATCCGTTAAAAAGTGCGTAATTTCAATTTATATGCGTTTCAAATAAATAGAATGAGCATCTTCTTATTAGTTCACTGTTTCAGAAGTTGATGGAGTCCACGCGGGTTCCAGAGCCGGTGAGCTCGATGACTGGGGGGTAAGAATCTTGCAAACTTTCACTTAACCACTTTGTAAACCACGGCAACACGAGGGTGTTATGCCTTTCACGTGTCCACGTGTGTTATCGTAGCTTCTAAACGAATCGATAAATTATACTGCGGTTAATATTTCGATTTATATCACCGTTACAACACCTGCCTGCTAAAAAAATCGCGTCGCAGTCAGTCTAGTCGTAGCTGTCAATCCATTATTTTAGATACTGCGATGACAAATTTATAAGACCTGCCTTTATACTACTACTACCCAGCCCTAGATGACCTACTGTTAAGTCGGGTCTCTTCCAGTTGCATGGAGGGGTCCCGACTCCACTTTATGTCGAGGGTAAAATGTAAAGTCACCCGTTCAGAAGTCCTAACGGCGCAAACGTAACGCCAAATTTGTAGCACCAAGCTAAAATTAAAATTAATTCTTCAGTCCCAGGTACAGGAGAAGGCCGACTGGTACCAGCGCAAGAAGATAATTGCTCAGGGCATGATGGACCTCGCCTTGTTCTCGGCTAATGCGAACCAGCTCCGATATGTACTTGACTCCAACAACAACGCGCACCCGTACTACTACTTCAGCCTCGTCCTGATCTCACTTAGCATTATCCTACAAGTAAGTAGTCTTATTTACGGGTGCACAACGGGTAGGTATTTTTATCTTATCCATACTCTTGTAGCGACCGCATACTACATACTTTACACAATTCCCCCGAAAAATCTGAACTAATTGCATCAAGAAATATCACCTACGAATGCGATAATTACGAAGAAGTCCTACACCGCGATAGTGACGTTTACCTAATAATTCGCACGGATAAGAAATCCCCGACTACATTTATCGGGGCTTAGGCGCCGCGGCCCCTTTCCAGAAACACCACATCGTCTGGCTGGATGATCATTACTTTGCGCCTAAACCCTATAACCATCAAAAGTCTGTCTATAATGCTTTTCGTCCTGAAGTATGAGGGAGATATGACTATGACTTTTATTACAAAACATGAGTTTCGCTGTATATCAAGCAGCTAGCTAAAGTCAGTCAATGCACACGTAAACGGACTGAAGACGGAAGTCTAAACTAAAGAGTTAATCTCAACAGGTGGTGGTCGGTATTGCCATGGTGCTCCACAGCCAATGCGACGTCAACGACTCGCACCAGAAAGAAAAGGCGCACAAAGCGAACGACGCGACCGTCCTCGGAGTGTTCCTCATCACGGTGATCAACGTCTTTATCTCGTCGTTCAGCGTGTCCGCGACTTCCGTGGCTGTCACGGCAGGGGCGCCGGTCACGCCTTGACATTAGTTAATTACATATACCTAATTAACGTTAATTGTTAACTGCGGTACGGTGCCATAGCGGCTAAACAGTAGGCAATTGAATCTGTATTTGGCAAAGAACATATAATAGATGGCAAAAAAGTTCAGCGTAAAGTGACGTGGTGAGGGAACGTTCACGCATGTATAGCCAATCAGCTTCCCTTCCCTTCTGCGCCAATGACACAATTAAAGTCAACTGCGCAGCCAACGCCACTGTTGAAGTTATTTGCCGGCTATTAAAAACTCATTTAGCGCCTTTATTAGTCAATGCCCTAAATAATAAATCGAGGATTGTCTCAAATTGAGAAATCTAGAGGGCCGAATCTTACTATCCGCAGACATAATTAAGTATAAGTAATGATAGTAATGACTATGGACTAACGATTAATAAATAACAATATTTTTGGACAAGGCAGTTCCAAATGCTAACATTTTGACGTGCTAGTGAACGCGAGTTGTATTGAACGAGCAAATCGCGAGAGCGATAGTAGTGTGCTTAGGGCCACAACTCATATCACTTTTTAGACTAGACATATCACAATCTCATTGCAAGGGGATATCATTTTCTTTACACGTTAACGTTAAATAAGGGCATTTGATTTCTCGCCGATAGTTTATTTACTTTTTAGAATTATTAATTCTCATGCGAGACTGACGATCTCACATCCATACGCTTAAACTATGTTGCTATGTATGCAATTAATTTAAGTCTATGAATTTCTCAAAGTACATTTAATAAATAAAATAATTAAAAACATAGAAAAAAATATATTATTAATAGCCTTTAACTGAACCCCATTCAACCAAAAGCCTTCATCCAGTCATTCCGCCAACTAAGTTAGATCTTTAGAACAACTTAATTGGCAACTTTATAATCCAAGGTAACATCTGGCCATAATCTTTACCGACTGCTTCCACGATCGGATCGAGCGAATGTCTTTTCATACAGAGATACCTTATTCTGGGTGTTTTAAACTTTAATTAGTAGATTTTTAAAGAAATCCTAGTTTATATACGAATATATTTTTGATGTTTTTGACAGTTTTTTAAATGTTCTTAGGTGCTTTAATTATAAGATTCTAATATAATGTAACAGGTACCTGTTACGTCACAACTTAGCCTCCGTACGCACTAGCGGCTGGCCGCGCGGCCTACTAAACCGCCACAAAATTTCAAACGCGCCAGTGCGTACAGACATAAGCGGTTGCATAATAAATTAGAAAAGCGGCAGGCCGCGCGGCTAGCCGCCTAGGCGGTTCAACCGCTAGTGCGAACAGGCGCTTACGTGCCTTTGGCTGTTTGTTTAAAGACAGACTGTAACAAAATTGTACCTAATTGTTTATTCGGTCGTTAATTATTTAAACTCGCCTTGAGTAATCGACTCCACCAAAACTAAATGAACCGGTTTATACTTACGTCTCCACAGATTATAGAAGGAAATTCCTGGGCCACGGTGGTGGCCAAATGGATTAAAAAAATATTAATAGACCCAAATTAAAGAGTGTTTTAACTACATTTTTTGTCCCCATGCCAATAAGATCTAACTACGTCACGCACGCACATACCTATGCATTTTTTAGATATATGTAATACCATAGGATTTTTATGAAAGAAACTGACGCAATCTATGTAACAGAACAAGACTGATTTAGCGTAGTCATAACAATAAATACAACTCATTTGGGATAAGCCGAGAGATCTGTTATAGTTTTTATTTAAATCGTACTATAACCATACTTTTCATGTAAAATTTACTAGAGCTGATCTTTAGTATCTGGATCGTGACAATCCGTGGCCATGCATCCAAACTTCAAAGACAACATTTCTTATAATTTAGCTCGGTTGTATCTAATATGTTTATGTCTAAGTGTTAAATGATAAATATCCAATCACAAGAAAATCTAGTAAGTTTTTTTTGTGTAATATGTGAAACATATTTTATAACGATCTGACAAACGACCTTTTGGTTAAACCAATGTAAATAAAAGTACTTAAGGGAATCATATTGTTTCATTCACGAAACCCCGATATTGATAAAAAAATAGCAAGATGTAACAGCAATAACAGTTTTTTGTGGAAATGGTAGATAATAAGTGTAATTATAATTTGGGTATGGTGGCGAAACAGTTTTTCTTATCCAATTTTTATTCACCTAACACTTTTTATATAAATCTTAGTAAACTGTTCCCTTGGTCACCTAGTGTATTTGGACTCACTCCATTGGTTATGTGATTTAGCTGCATTATTTTGCAAGGTAGACACTAGACGTCTTTCCCAAGTTGAACAGCGTCGAATCGGCATATCAGGTATACCCACTGTGCACTGCCTTACTTTTGCTACAGTATCTTCCCGTGGTGCAGTGGTACAGTCAAATGCACTATGAACAATTAACCCTAATTAAATTAAATTATTCCTCAACTATTATTAATTCAGTTAAGAAATTAATTAGTTCTCATAATAGATAATTTTTAATTATATTTCAGATAAGTTATTGTAATATCAACACCATGTAATAGGGGATCGGAACGTAATCAGACATTTAAAATCATACGTTGAGTTCCGGTTCCTTTAAAATAATTATTTTCTACTTAAACTAATTATTAAAGACTGCACTTCCGGTCACAATTGTAAAGGAAGCATCCGATTATTATTTTCAGTAAGCGTTACCTACTAGCTATACCATTTTTTTCCATAGGCATTCGCTTAACCTCAAAAATATTAAGCAGCCGAGAGAAAATCACAGCCTCGGGCTAGCCATTAGACACGTAACAGTAACAGGTAAAAATGAAACACCAAAATCAGAATCCAAAAATGTATTGAATACAAAACAATCTAATAAAATTGTCAGGTGGCAATTTCAAAATACTCTATTATTAATAGTTGAATAGTAAGAGAAACGCCGTCGCAGCCCGCGCCAACTCCTCGCCTAGCCTAACCACTTACTTACAACACTTGCAACCGACGCACTGGGCCAACTAAACATAACTACATTCTCCTCTCGAAGGAATGCCTTTTCGAACTTCACAAATCAAAACTCTATAGGTTTCTTTACAGAATGCTTTGTATGGGATCTATCACAGGTTTGGAATGCTGCCTGACAGAAGAACTGGCCAATCTTTACTTCGTCACAAGTATTGGTAGCTTTTGGCACCGTGCGTACGTGATGACTCATCGACTCGACTATCTATTAAGTATGAACTCATCCACAGCTTGATTGGAATCATTTGTATTTCTTTTTTATTCTGATTGCCCTATCTTGATTAAAAGACACCACCGTAAGCTTATGTGCAATGGCGTTAGTAAAACGTTTTAAAGTAAACCAACAAAGCTGCATCATTATATCTAAATGATTGTTATGGAGCAATCCAGTCGTTGTGGACACAGTTAAGAAACTCGAAAGGACATTCCAACACCATTTTATCACAAATAAACTTTTAGCAAGTTTAAGACAGATGACGCGACTCTCGACCCAGGGCGTCGATATCTCTTTACAATTTAAATACTAAACTCATTTATTAACCTTCAAATATTTAATAAACTCATATTGCCCTAGTTACAGCGCCTAGCGTATTGCTAATCCGTTCCTAATGTCTTCACGTTTTGTGACCAATCCAAGTTGCTAGAGTGTAATGGCCGGTCCACATGGTCCTTGTACAATGAAACATTTTTCTAAATAAATTTTCGCACATTCTCTTGCGCAGTTTTTAATAATAGGCACAATTCGAAAAATAAATGCGAATAGTAGTTTGCTAAATACAATGTGGTTAACCAGCCATTATTCTACTGCAAGACATCAATTCCAAGTCCAATCATTGTTCTTTTACCATCACAAAGCACTCGCTACACATCACACATCACATCGGCATCGGATCGTCAATCTACACGATGTAAATCCATTCCATAAAAACTGCATCCCAAAATATATTATAAATATACGTACGAAGAGAATTGATTTAAACAAATAAAAAATTGTTATACATACAGTGAAAAAATGGCGCCCCACAAACAACTCCATTTGCTTAGACCCTTAGAAAATTCATTCGTTTAGTTTCGACCATTAACTATACAATATACTATGTAATGCAAACATCCCTTAAACTCCTAAAACATTCAATACTAAATGCCAAAGTATTTGTTATTAATAAATGTCTAACTAAACGAATGATGTTTGCTGGATTATAAAACTTTTAACAAAAAACAAAACCCAAATCAAAGTATGATATAATCGGGAAATATGTTGTTTGTATAAATTACCGTTTAAAGTGTTGCCCAATACCCAATCGGTCAATTTATCACTAAGCGAGCGACATTATTCGAGGCTATGTCCATAAAATCAAACCTCACGTTCTCAATACACGACTATCCCCGTTTATCGGTGCCCAAGCAGGCTGCGTTCCACATGTACGCCGTCAATATCAAAATCCACGCTGCCTGCAATCAAACTGGTTGCAGTTCGTCGACCGCCCGTCTAAGCTCTAAAAGTACAGGTTCATGCTATTCTGATATTACGACGGTAGCGATATTGACCAGCCGTAGAAACAGATATTCTAACATGTATTCATTCTTAATAATGCAAGTGTGTAACATGCGAATTTTTGGCAAATCACAAATCGTTTCTTTTTTCACTTTCGGTACTTAATACACACGTAGTTATAACATTTATTATGGTATTTAGCATTACAGATTCACATGAGGGAGAGTCTAAACATTGACGCTATACATTGAGGGAGTGATTTAACAGTCTAATGGGGAGACATTTATTTCTAACACACAAGTTGACATTCAATGCTATTTTTATTTAACATTACACCAATAGTGATAACTTTAAAAGATCTTACACATTAATAAACTAAATTGAATGTAGGTGTTTAGTAACTTGCACAAGTCACTAAACACGTCTGGACTAATCATATCGAAATGATGTTTGGGAGATATCGATGTCGCTTAATGGACTTAAGTTATTCTGATAATGGTTTTGACAGATGTTTCTGCAAGTTTAGTATGCTATGAAATGTACTTGTGTCTCACGTTTGGAGTGCTATGAGCTTTGTATCTTCTTTAAAGTGTTTACGACCGCAAACGTATAAGATACCGGCGGCTCGATTAACCGGGCAAATTTTAGTTAACTATGATGCATTAGTCAAAATTGTTATGCCCAATCGCCCGTGGCCCATTTAATTTAACAATGATGAGCAATTTAATAAATTTCCGTCGTGCGGCACACGTAATATTTAGAGTAGTTAGTTAGTCGAGTCGCCCCTAACATATACCTTCCTCGGTCGCGTCCCTATACAGATGTTTGCGTAATTTGGCATCGGATCGCGCGTTGCTGAAGGCCGCCTAGATGGCGTCGATGTCCACGTCGTCGGCGTCGTCGTCGTCGGCCGGGCGCGGCTTGGCGGACGCCGCCGCGGGGGCCACGGCCTTGATGGGCGTGGCGGCGGCGCGGTCCGAGTACTCGATCTGCGGAGAGGACACCGGTCAGGCGAGGCGGCCGAGGGGCGCGGCGGGCGGAGGGCGGAGGGCCGGGGCACTCACCTCGATGTCCTCGGCGTCGTCGCTGGAGTCCTCGTCGGCCTGCTGCAGCCAGTCGAGGAAGGGCGAGGCGCGGCGGCGGATGTCGGCCACCAGCTCCTTGCTGGCGTACTTGCGCGAGGGCCGGGCGGCCCAGTCCAGCAGCACGCGCTCCTCGACCACGTCCAGGTCGTAGAGCAGCTTGAGCACGGCGGGCACGCGCGGCAGCAGCGACGGGTGGTGCGCGCACAGCGCCGTGAGCGCGTGCAGCGCGGCCCGCTGCGCGCGCAGGTCCCCGCGCGTGAAGCGCAGCAGCAGCGGCCTCAACTTCCGCACGTCCGCGGCCAGCGACGTGGCGCGCACCAGCACCTCGAAGAGCACGAGCGGCGCCAGGCCGCGCACGTCCAGGCGCTCGGCCTCGTGCACGATGTCCGCGCCCGCCTTGGCCGACTCCACGTCCCCGGCGGCCGCGCGCTCCTTGAGGAACGCGTAGAACAGGTCCATGCGCTGCTTCTCGTTCTTCTCGCTGTCCTCGGACAGCGTCATGATCTTGGCGCCCTCCGTCAGGTCTGCGCCGAATGCGTCACACTGTTACTCCTTTCATTACTTTTAGATGGCCAATCTGGCTATTTTTAGTAAATTACGTTAACCATGTCCTACATCAACAAATTTCTTAGTATGTAAAATCTTAGTCTAATTAATACACATTTACATTTTGTCCAAGCGATAACGAAACCCGTTTATAACGGCAGGAACCTTATAGTTTATGCGCTGTAGCATGGTGCGGGTGACAGCTTCGGTAACATTTCGTTTCACTCTTGAAAGTTGCCGCGATTTACAAATTATGACTTTCATTCATATTATAACATTCGTATTTCAGCTATACCACATTCGTATTCGTGATATATAGAAAATTTAATTAAACCAACCAGAAAGTTCTAGTTTATAAATTAAATCAAATTGAATGAAAAATTAAGCAAAGTGTTACGCGTATGACGTAACGCTATAGCCGTATTAAGTGATGGGATGTACTGCTACGATGGATAGTCGATGTTTTTCATAATAAGAAACGTCTATTGTGCGTAGGTCCATTTTTATTATTAAAATTGGTCTGTAATTATAAAACAGAACATTTAAAGGGTAAGGTTGCTTAAAAGGTTGCTAAGGAAAAAAAACGTAGACCCGATTTTGATTATTTTATATGATTACAAACATAATTATGTAGCCATAAAAGTTTAAACACGTAGTTACACTAGACAACTGAATAACACACTAATTTCTATAACAATATTAAAGAGAACTAGATTTATGCCGCGAGTATCGTTAGCGATAAAAATGAATTGCATAACGTCACATCCCTAGTAACATCATACAGGCAACTGTCACCCGCACCATGCTACAGCGCAAATAGTACAAGTTCTTTCTCCTGCAGTTAGGTTTGCAGTCTTATAGTTTCCTTGTGTCAGGTCATAAGACACCCTCCTGAACACTGCATTCCCTGTTCAAACCCTATGATATTTATGATGAACCAAATTTATGTTTACAAAGAATGAGTTACATGATCCATACCTTGCATGCGAGCGCGCACGGCCTCCTCGCTGACGTCGACGGTCCAGTTGCCATCGTCCTCTTCGTCGGCGGCTTTCTTCTCCTTCTTGCTCGGCTTGGGGTTGGGCGTCGTGGGCGTCACGGGCACCTCACCCTCCTGTCGCAGAGTCTTTGACCTTATTATTTATTTATTTTACTCGTATATATGCCTACCTATCGTTCAACGGTCGACTGCTGGTTGCGCAGCCAGTCTTGCGCAAATATTGCTTAGAAGCATCAAACTACCTCTCAGTATATCTCCATCCATATAGCTTTATTCAACGAAGAAGTAAAAATGTCGAGCTACGTACGTTCTTCTTTTCAGCGTCTTGTCCGTCATGGTTGCCGTTGCTGTTGGATCCTGGGCCGGACCGCTTGGATCGCTTGCCGCGCCCACCTTCGGTCAGCGATGATCCCTGGGAAAAAGTCGAGGAAAATCACGTAACAATAATCTCCTGCTACTGCTCAGTCCATAACTATCAGCTCTTAACGACACCCTCATGATGAAATGGGGTGGTGCCACATGTATTCTAAATCCGCCACCACAAGGAATCCTCATCAATGCTAATTTACATCTCCTGGCTAGTTAACAATTCAATTTGGACTTGTCAAAAGAGCCTTGAATTTGAATGGTATTAATTAATAAATTCCTGTCCCATAAAATGCACATAACTAGAGCATCCGGGCAAAGCGATGGGTACCTGCGAGCCGGTCTCCGAGCCGGGCGGGTTCTTGAGTATGAAGGTGTTGAGCTTGTGGCTGAAGTCCAGCGTGCCGTGGTACCCGCAGGCCTTGCAGCCCTGCGAGATGGTGTTGCGCTTCGTGGACACGATCAGCTCCGTCTCCGGGTTGTCGCACTCCGGGCACAGCACGAACTTGCGGATGAACCTGGACCAGATTCAAACAGACTAAGGAATCGGTAGCAGACCCTAGTGTGGTACAAAGCCATAGTGTCATACCTACTACTACTATTCAGCCCATAAAAGACCCACTGCCGAGTCGGGCCTCCCCCCATCACAGGGAAGATCATTAGCCTTGTGGGTCGGAGCATTTCTCCCCGTGTGGGGACAGGGCAGAATATAATACTTCCCCATCGCACGCCGGAAAATAACGCGTGTAGTAAAAGTAGTATTACAAAACCCAGCTCGTTTGGTGGTAGGATCTAATGGACCGCCCGGCTAGCTACAACCCTCACATCTAAGTCTGGCGCCAAGCAGTTTTTTTTTGCTGTGTGTTCCGTCGTGTGTTGCGAGAGCCCGTGCATTTCCTTGAATTGCCTGCTCTATCTTAGACCCTGGAGTTGCTTTCCACCCCGCAAGCCTCGGGCCGAAGGCATTCAAGTCACTGACAAAAAAAGCCTACTGGGCCACGCTGCCCAGACGGGTTGGCACAGGGTTCCGTATCACGTGGTTCTGCATCAGATCCCACAATGCCGCAACAGGATGCGAGTTGGAGCACTCCGGGGATGTTTAGTGGGTAGGCCCCCACTCTGGGGGAGAGTCCCGTGGCCAACGGGGATAGTCCATAAAGGATTTTACCCCGGGCGAATAAAAAAAAAAGGGTTCCGTATCAAGTTTTCCTTGTCTTGCGGCTAGGTTTTCAGCCTTGTCATTTCCTTTGTCGGGTTGCTATCGGCAACTCGGAAACATCTAGAAGGTATTAAGAGATTGTTGGAGCATGCGTTCAGTCAACTTACCCGTCCAGCAGGTCTTGAAGCTTGGCCGAGTCGTGGCTACCGTTCACGATGAACCGCTCATTCTTATAATCAAACTGCGTTTGCGCGCCCAGTTCACAGCCAAAATATTTGGTGGGATCTGATAAAATAACAGTGTGTTATTTATTGTTGACGGATTAGCATTGTGAGGTCGTCTTAAAATCACATTAAACATAGCAAGATATTGTCAAGAAATCATCATATGCAACGGATGAACTTCCATCATCGTAAACCAACCAAGAAGCGAATATAAGAGCAAAACTTCTGCGACGCTGGTGAGTCCCACTCACTGCTCATTATCCTTACTTACAAAATTTCCAATTTCACCTAACTATAGAAGTTGCATATCAAAAAACCAAATCAGTTATTCTATGTTACAACTTCTAGGCATCCTTTAACCGCGTGACACTTTAACCAGTCATCAAAGCTTTAATCTTTCTCGGTACTTTCTCTTGCTATGAACTTATTTAGGGGAGGGAGGGGATATACTCACAAGTTGCGGGTCGTCCCAGGGCCTTGGCCACCTCCACCATGTTGACGATGACGGTCTTGATGCCGTTGCCCTTGCCCTCCACCTTGGCACAGATGCGCGGCATCTTGTACCGGTAGAAGGCATCGGCCACGTTGCGGTTCACGTTCAGAGCCATGGTGGCGAATTGACGTCCACTCAGGGGGGCTGAGACCTCCGCTGCTGCTGTTTCTTATTGGATCTGCAACAGTGGTTATTTATTTCATAACTCAGTGCAGATCAGAAGCCTGTAAATAATTTTGTGTACCACAGTACCACTAGGGTGGCTACACCATTTGGTTACGATGTCTGTACTGGAGGTCCCTCCTTAGTTGAGCAGGTCCAGTTTGAGGGCTGGTCAACCGCTAAGCCTTTAAGTTTTTATTAGGGAAATTGCTTTCAAATACAGTCCTCGCCAATCTTTATGGCCGCTCTAAATGTAGTCGCATTACGCTGCGCACAACACAAAATCAGGTATCAGCAGGACGTACGTGGGGTGGGGGCAGGGCACGCCCGCGCGCGCCATTCTTCACCGGCAAGCGTCCTCGCCACCCGCGTGTTACTGTGAGTGAGCTACGTTCGTGTTGGTTATTAAATGTACGATGCGCAAGTTCGTACCCACGGCTACATACAGAGCGGCCATAAAGATTGGCGGGGACTGTACACGTAGCCAAAGTCGAGAAAAATTAGAATATATACATCGGCCCACTTTAATCCACTGCTGAAAATAGACAACGCCTATTGAGCGCACTCCTGCTGCTATGATCGGAAGATAGAGGCGGAGCACCCAACTCACATGAATAGGGAAGCGTGGTATTCGTGGGGTGGCGAGTCGGTGAGCTAGAGTGCGTGGCGCGTGGGCTAGCGGAGCGGCATGCGGGCCTGCGCTGCCGCGGCGTGCGCCAGTCACGTCTGCCGGAGTGGCAGCAGCTTCCGGTGCCTGTTACTGCAAAATTTTGATGTTCTGCGGACAGACGACGCCGGTCAGCCACTCTACCACACTAGCTTATGGTGCCTATGCAATGCAATGCTCCTAACCGACATGGCGCTGAATTCCATATCTCGGTCAGTAAAAAACAATATTCTTCATATATTCTTGCTTCAGTTAACATATTCTAGGATATAGAGTACAACAAATATTGATCAACAATAACCCGCTACTTATGCATCATAATAACTTACAAACATCGTCTTCACGCATGTCATAACCAATCGCGTGACTTACGCCTTCTTCGCCAAAGATATCCAAAAATCCACTAGTGTGCTCGATAGATAGCTCAAGATGTTTGTGATTATTATAAATAGCCATCTACTGTAAGTGTGGAATGTATGTACAATGTCACTAACTCGTAAAGATGTCGAAAGAGGCGACAAAAACATATCGACGCATGCAGCAAACTTGGCCGAAAGAAACCAGTTCGCCAATTTCCCTCTCTCACTAAAGGATCATTCGTGACGTGATATGACGTGGATGGTTTGTAAAAACGCCTTGGATCGGAAACTGCTGAACCAGGCGGCATTTGCTAAGGCAATCCGTACCTGCGAGCAGTATTCCTGGGTGTGTGAAGCGTCATGCACCCTCGACGGCTGTCGGCCGCTCTCCTAGTCGCGACACACCGACTACTCTCCTCGTACTGTACTGATGTTTCTGTGGACAACAGACGAGCAACATTTTAATGCTATATGTATACACACGTTATAATAGAAGGGTTAAAATGCCGCCCTATTTACGGGGTTATTACTAGCACATTTTCGGGATACAATTATTAAAAGTAAGTAGACGTAGTAGTAGTAAGGCATAGCCTGCCGATTCATGGAGCTGTCAAACGGAACCATCACCGTGTCTTGGTCTTAAATGTCGACTCTCTTGAATTAGGACCCCGGGGGCGTGACCCTGCCCCCCCCCCCCGGTGTTATGTAAATAGCATTTTAAATTACTTAGTAAAGTGCGCATTCTATGTATATAGAGCTGTATGAATCAAAATACAATTCTAACACCACACGGCAATAAAACATTTTTTATGGTTGGGTCACATATTTGCGCAAAACGAATTACCGCGACGAAGCCTGCGTGGCGTTTCAAGGAACGTAAATGAAATGATGTTTCCAGTTAATACCCATGTAATATTATGTATCCCTACCGGTATTATTAACACTAAATTTCAGCATAAAGTTAATGCTTCTATGGTAACTGGGTTTGACGTCTGCCATCAACTAGGGCGGGCAAATGCTACTACTGACGGTTTTCGGGAATTTGATACGCAATCGACACAAAGTCACTGTGAGAAAATCCCCATCTCAGACGTCTTTAACGATTTGTCCAACATTCCCTTCCACGTTAGTACTAATTTGCTGGTGTGTGTTTAAAATCAACGACATCAATAGAACCACCAATTGGAAGAAGGGGATAATTCCAAAAAATAAGAATGGAGACAATTTATACGTGGAAGTTTGAATGGAACACCGTTGGCACAGTGAAGCTGTTTGGCATTAGATAGAGATAGTTGAGTCTTTGTTTAGCAACTTTACCAAAAGTCTTCAGTTGTCGGCAAGCAACTGTTGACATGAGATATTAAAATATCTATAGATAAAACTAAATTGACGTCAGTGTAGTATGACCAGATAAGAAAGTATTTCATCACATCATTTTCTTAAAAGTGATCGGATACCGACCGTAGCAGATTACAAAATCACGTAAATATTCACCGACATGGTGCATTAGAATTAATAGTTCGACCTAATTAAAATTGTAAATTATTTACCGAAGTTAATTTGGAACCTTGCATTAATTGTAGGTATTTCGCAAAATAAAATATTGTAAATAAAACTATCAATAAATATTTTTTGCATTCAAAACTCCCCGGTCTACATGTCTGTATCGTATAGTCGGCTAAAACCGCTAAAAATACTATGCTCAGTAAACCCAAACAATTTATGAAACCTTGATATAAAATGCATGACAGCAGGACTCTGCCAAAGGTCATTTATGGCCTGAATAAGTGCTTGGTACTAGTGCATCTTGATGGCATAGGTTAATATGGCTTTCACCCAAAGCCCGCGCTCAATACTTTTTTAGACCGCAAACACAGCATTCCAAGAACAGACCTACGATATTATGAAATATAAAATTTGCCAGCAAATCACAGAAACCAAAACGTAATAACTCACTGCGCGTGTTAGGCCCATACCTTACTAAGCATGGAGAAATATACTTCAAGGTGGTCCTAACAAAGCAGCAGACTTATCAACGTAAACTTAGTGAAAACAAAACAACACGCGCACACACCGTGACCTTGGAATGAAACCCTGCCATTGGTCAAATGCTCGTGGCAGGCACACACACGAACTCCAAGTTTTTAAGGTTATTTCTGCATGTGTGTGAGTAACACGCTACAATGGTTGTAAAACCATAATTGGAAATGAGAGAGGAATGCAAATCTGCATAAGGCCCAGTACATACAATCGTTCTTAGCTTCCCCTTATTGATACCACTGAGGTGGCGCCCCCATACGGCCCGTAAGTGGTTACCGTCGCCAATGGATGTTTGCAACACCAGAAATGTCAAACACTCGGTAAACATCGCATTTTGGTATCTGATAGTTTATACATAGGTGTCATCATATTTGAATATGACTCTACGTGTTAGGCTGCTGATTGGTTAGCGGCTCGAGACACATGACGTACCTACAACAAATCACCAAATGCCTTACAGCGCGCGTGACAATGATGACGTTCGACCAATCAGCGATCAAGTTTATAATCTCACGACGGTAATATGTACAACTAAATAATACGATACGTTTGACATGCATTTTGGTATTGCAGATACTTTCAAGACATGCTTCAGTAATATACATTACCTTACTACTAACTAACTACATAGTATACTTCTACTGTTGAGTCGGGCGTCCTCCAACTACACGGAGGGTAATCTCAGCCCACTTTGCCACGCTGGTCAGACGTGAAATTTAAAATAAACCGATTTTAGAAGTAAGTGCATACTATAAAGTTACCTACTTCAAAACTATTTGCCACCATTGAACACTCCGCCTTATTGAACGTGTCGTAAACGAAATTCTATTTTCTGATAATATTTAACTAATCAAGGCAAAAAAACATCAGCAGTATCTCTAGTCCAGTAATAACCGTATAATGTAATAAATAAATATAATGCCCGACCCGACAGACCCTCAGTAACGACACCTGTTCACAAGCATGACGCATGGGGCTGCCCCATCGTCCTCCTCAGCCACATTGCAGGAAAAATAACGACCCGCCACACTACGCCACCACTGCTTTCGAGTCTTTGAATGAGCACGACAACTCAAGCACCAAACCCAAGATGTCTACATAATTAAAAACAAACCCGTTAAACCTCCCACATACTGTTCACATTTTAATGCCATGTTCGGTTGGATGTTCCTGGCAACTTTGGCTCTCGTATCCCCGGTTCGATACCGGGGTCGGGCAAGTCTTTGTGTAATACTTGTTTCCAGTACACTCAGCAGTGGCTGTTTATGAACCGAGAGTATGATACCAGAATTGGACGCCATTTTCGAAACGGCTATATTATGCGAGCTACGAGCTAATATTATGTTGCAACGTAGGCAGACACCCTCCAACTAAGAATCCGCAATGCGCCACTCCGCATCGCTCAGGGTTGTTAGTTTTTACTTATACAGAGTATTTGTGGACATAGTGGGGGTAGGGGTGTGAAGGACGTAGGTATTTTTCACCACAATGCAAACTAGAGAAATACACAGTTCAATAAATATGTTGAGTATACAAGTCACTGCGAGGTTTCGGTGTTATACTATACGTTACCGAGATATGTCCGTGTAGATGCGTTTAGGAAGCAAAGAAAAGCAGGCCAGCGATGAGATTGATGGATCGCGTGAATGAAGATACGAGAGAGTGATATATGAACACATGGCGCCGACCCCAATTAATTGGAAAAGATAAGGATAGTGATGTGCGGAGTTACAAATACAGCGTCAACAACCCGTACCATAATAAGGAAGTCCAGACCTGATACCTCTGATAGGTAGTGAAGATAAACTTGACGAGCAAACTCGTGCGATCAGTCAGGCCACCTAAAGTGGCATAATAGGTAATTTCCCGAAGGCCCGGGTCAGTGCGGTATGTAAATATGCAGCAGCAGATCTCGATTACCGATTCAACACATCAGCAAATTTTAGCCATGCAAATAATGTAAATTATTAATGACATTAAATGTAAATTACCAATTTATATAAGTAAATTATACAATGGGAAACAGGACATAACCAAAAAGATGAGACTCAAAGAAGCAAGTTCCAAGACCAAAACGCCGCAGACAACTCGCAACTTTCACCTATTTTTCTCAACGCTACACCGGAATGTCAAAATCGTGTGAGGCGGTTCTCGGCGCAAATTTCTCCGCTCAGCGACTCGCCTCGTAAAAATAACTCTTTGGAATCGTCCGTGAGCGATAAGTTACAGAATTAGACGAAAATGTTATTCGTCGTAAAAGCTAAGCCCTCTGTTAATTTTTTCGCCCAAAATTTTACTCCATTGGTGTTTCATACACACATCAAAAATATACGCGAAGTGTTTGAATAAAAATAGATTGCAAAAAATGCAAGAATTTATTCGAGTTTCAACTCCACCTGCTGGAACTTATCGATATTTACCTATGTAATAACAATTCGTCAAATACAATAAAGATTTCTCATTCTCAGTCGGTCATGGGGTTGATCATGGGAATATCTATGGTCTTCACGACAAATCAGTTTAATTCATCAGCAATATTAAAATGTCCGGCTCACACTTAAGTAAAGTTAGCAGAATGAGGGCTTTATCTGGCCCATATCCAGCGTTGCTGTCACGTTACGTGGAACTCCACTATCTCATAATATGTGATTGTTTACGTTTCAACACTGTCCCCATCACACATGGATAATGGCAGAGCACATACAATAACAGGAAGTTAGCATGCACGATGTCCGATGGCAGCGTAACGCGAGGCATTCTAAACATGAGACATTGTTGTACGTTATGTCGATGGCAGACGATCGGCCGACATTCATTCACCGCGTATGTAGTGGTCGTGTGGCTCAATTGAAGGTTTGGTTACTAGACTTATGAGATGATAGTGTAAAGTAACTGTTTTTGCTGTCGATGATTCGCAGTTTGTAATCCAGTACCTCTCTGGAATATTTCTAATATTTGAAGCAATTTATAGTAGCTTCTTGAAAATACAGTAAAATATAACAAACGACTAAGATTGACACTGGGCAGTCAATTATCACAATTTAAACTGTGTCAAATTGCAATAAAGTTGCGAATTCTGTAATGATCTTTCAATCCAAATGCACAACTGCCAAGCTTTTGTTCTTGTACCATACATAGTATCACACACAGATTTAATACGATGTAATTCGAGGTTGAAACTCGAAACCACAGCCTCGGGCGAGGTAACTACTGGAAGTAGATCACGCAAGACAGCTAATGTTATACAATAATGTTTACTGGGAAACAATACAGGAAATATCTAAAAATGTGCAACAATTCTAATAATCTAGAAGAGATCGCTGCTAAAAATTGGGTGTCGACCATTTAATTAACTAAAGAAAATTTCAATTTTAATGTCGTGCACAATATAGTAATTATTCTTGAAATTTGGTAAAATTCGCTAAAGGATTGAAATTAAAACATAGCGTCGGTTTTGGGGAAAAAAATGCATTGTATCGAAATATTACATTGTAACGTAATTTTAGTGACCAAAGGAAAGATAAAAGTGACTATGCCATTATCACGTCGGAACTTGATTGGGCAACAATTAGAACCAAAGACAGTACATACATAGCTACCTGTTATGGACAGAGTCAGGGATTCGTCATCCAACTCGTCTAGTCCACAACTGCTCGCGATTCGCGGCTTTTATTCGGATAAGTTCCGTTTATATAAATTCGGGAGGAAGGGGACAAGCAACTTACCAGGGTTGTGGCATACACCCGGAGTAATAGAGTCAGGGTCAAGTCAGTCAGTTAAGTCGACAGTAAGATTCAGGATCGACGGGAACAGCCTCGCGAGAACCCCTTTGTTGCAATGGGGGTAGTCTGCTCACCAACTTCACTCACGCCTTTCAGCTCCGTTAAATTTGTAATCTTTAATGTAATCCAATATACCTTATTGGCGGGGTCAGCCCGCGCGCGCGAGGGGCGAATATATCAAGGGGAGGTACCTAACAATTAGGTGGATATGCGGTAACCGGCGCGAGAGCAACGATACGTGTGTACTCAATCAAAGATGGCGAACTAGTGATGTTACTACACGACTGACCGCAATAGGGATGTCCTTTCGAAATAGAACATCTACCCGCCCCGGTCAGGCCCACCTGACCGCTAATCAATAGGCAGACGTGATAGCGTGGCGACCGCTCTCTTCAGAATTGAACCGTCCACCTGAACCTCAGCAAAACGAGGTACCCCATCGGTACCAAATACCAAGCTAAGTATGCGTCCCCGGCGCCAACACAATGGCGGCAAGTTGGCATCCTTAACCAAGACAAGGTCCCCGACCTTAGGTGGATCCGTCTTATCAGTCCACTTGACGCGCTGCTGGAGTATGTGCAAATACTCCAAACTCCAACGTTTCCAAAAGCTCTGAGCAAGTTGTTGGATTAACTGAAACCGAGAGAGGCGATGTTGGTTCACATTGTCGAAAGGGTACTCCGGCAGGGCGTTAAGAGGCTGACCAATCAAAAAATGGCCCGGCGTAAGAGCTTCCAAATCATTAGGGTCTGAAGAGATCGGGCACAACGGGCGCGAATTCAACGTGGCCTCAATCCTACAAAATAAGGTTGCGAGCTCCTCAAAGGTCAAAATGGACTCCCCAATAACCCGTCGCAAACCTAGTTTGGCTACACGGACAACTGATTCAAAGATTCCACCCCAGTGGGGACAAGCTGCCGGGCTAAAATGCCAAGTTATCTTACGTTTTGCCAATAAAGTACCAATGTTGGTTTGACAGTTTTGGAAGAAGTCGTTTACTTCCTTCAAATAATTATTTGCCCCCTTGAAGTTAGTACCGCAGTCTGATCTAATCAAAGACGGTAGTCCTCTCCTAGAGACGAACCTATCCAATGTTGCAATAAAGGCCTCCGTTGAAAGTGCAGAAACAAGTTCCAAATGAACTGCTTTGGTAGCCAGACAAACGAAGACACAGAGATAGGCCTTCGTGGTTTTACTGTTGCGAAGGGTTGAAGTCTTTACCGAAAATGGGCCCGCGAAGTCAGTTCCGACTCCAGCGAAGGCCCTGGACTCAGTGACACGATCCGAAGGCAAGTCTCCCATTAGGGGCTGCAAAGTGGGAGCTTTGAGCCTGTAACAAGACATACAACGAAACACTACACTGCGTATTATTCTACGTGCAGACAAGATCCAGAACTCCCGCTGCAGAATGGCCAATAAAGCATTGCAGCCAGCATGAGAGTTCTTGATGTGACGATCAATCACCAATAATTTCACCAAATGTCCCGACTTAGGCAGTAGCAATGGGTGTCTAGCACCATATGGTATGTTGGCGTTCTTTAGACGCCCTCCAACTCGCAACAAACCAACCTCATCCAAAAATGGGTTTAATTTGGAAATGGCACCAACCAACTTAGCTCTACGAGTCCTTAAGATCTCAATCTCCCGCTCAAAATTTGCATCTTGCACAGAACGAACCCAAAAGAGAATAGCCTCTTGTCGCTCTTGGGGAGAGACGAACGGCTCCAATCTTTTGTCCTGTGGGCGTCTACAGTTGTGACCAAACCGTTTTATCCATGCAGTCACTCCAACCAACTTGTCGAGAGAGCTATAGCGGTTTAATAAGAACTCTGGGTCAAAAACATGTTCTTGCTTTTCAAGAGCAAGCATTCGCAGCCCAGGCAACGCACTGGTGTCTAACACAGGCGTGCGGGGCCAATCAGCCTCGGGACGAGTCAACCACTCAGGTCCCCACCAAAGAGTGTGCTCAACCAAACTGGGAGCCATACATCCCCGTGAGGCGCAATCTGCGGGGTTGCACTCGCCAGGCACATGCCTCCAAATCAAGGGGTTCTCAGATGCCTGAATCTGAGATACCCGGTTAGCGACGAACACCTCCAAGGTGTGGACTGACGCCCTTAACCAACACAACACAATTTGACTGTCAGTCCATGCGTAAATAGCAGAAATGTTCACTGACGATTTCAACGTACCGGACACGTGGTTTACCAGGCGCACAAGAAGCACCGCTCCGGAAAGTTCTAACTTCGGTATAGTCAATGAGGTGCGTAGCGGCGCCACCTTACTCTTGGCCATCACCAAAGAAACTCGCACTTGGCCATCTGCAGACACCGTGCGCAAGAAAACTACGGCGGCGAAACCCCTTTCAGATGCGTCCGAGAACCCATGAAGGGACGCCGTGTATTTAAGCGAAGGAAGCATGCAGCGGGGCAGCGAGACCTCATTTACGTTAGGGAGTGTGGAGACGAATCGGTTCCAGTCCTCCAATAAAGCTCCCTGGAGAGGCTCGTCCCAGTCAAGCCCAGCAGTCCAAAGCCTTTGTAAGAAACATTTGGCCCAAAACAAAACAGGACAGATCCAACCGTTCGGATCGAATGTCCTAGCGACCGTCGACAGAACCAGCCGCTTGGTCCAAACGCGAGGTGACTCCAAGTCCACGTTGTATGTAAATGTGTCCTGAACTGGTCTGTACTGCACACCAAGTACAGCCATCATCGCAGGGTTGTCGACGTTTTCAAACAAATGTGGATCTTGTTGGTGGTCTGTAGGCAAGCCCTTTAGGAGGGCCGGCGAATTAGAAACCCATTTTCGTAGCTCGTAACCTGCGGAAGCCAAGATCCCAACCAACTCATCGCGTAAGAGGACGGCCTCATCATCCGTGGACGCTCCGGTGCAGACATCATCGACATATAAATCCTCCTTCAAAATGGCGGAAGCACGAGGGAATGACAAACGTTCTCGATCCGCGAGTTTCCAGAGCGAACGTATAGCTATAAACGGACTAGACCTCAACCCGTACGTATTTGTATTCAGCTCGTAGACTATCATGGAATTCTGGGAGCTCTCACGCCATAATACCAACTGATAACGACGGTCATCAGGGTGGATGACGGTCTGTCGGAACATCATCTTAATGTCAGCCACAAAGACAATCTGATGTCGCCTGAAACGGGTGATGACGTCACAAAGGTCCTTCAGTAATTTCGGACCGGAGTGCAAACAATCATTCAACGAAGCACCTGTAGACGTACGCGCTGAACCATCAAAAACAGTGCGCAACTTACCGCTCGAGGGTTTAATCACTGCGTGATGCGGTAGGAAGAAGTGCTCAACTGACTTCCAGTCCAATTTTGACACGGACATGTGTCCCAAGTCTTCATACTCGCGCATGAACTCAATGTACTTCTCCTTGAGAAGCGGGTTTTTAGCCATTCGGCGTTCCATTGCCAACAAACGTTTTTCTGCTGTGGCTCGTGAGGCTCCTAGAGCCGGCCGCACTGCAAGAAATGGCAAACGTGTCATGATCCGTCCAGAATGGAGACACCCAGTATTGTTCCGATAGAACGCCTCGCACTCTTCATGTCCCGGGTCCGAGCGTGTAACTTGTGGCGGCTCTTCGACTTCCCAGAATCTCTGAACCGCATCAGAGAGGATGGAGCCCACCACCAAGGTACCATCCAGTTCAAGTGGAGAAGGAGACTTTACCACAGGTCCCATCACTGAAAACCCAAATATTGTTGGAATAGCCACCAGGCCCCGTGGTTGCAACACCCTTACTTTTCCGAGCATAATTTTACCCAGTACATCGGCGCCAAGCAACAGATCTACCGGACCCGGTATGCCAAAACTGGGGTCTGCCAAATCCAAATCGGACGTCAAAGTAACGACAGCCGCTGACAACTTTACCTGCGGGTGGTTACCCAAAATATTTTTCATTACAATGGCCGAAGTTTCACACATCGGTCGTGAAGAGTCTGTCACAGAAAACTTCAAGCGAACCTTGCCTTCAAGATTAGCCACAACAATATTGCCAATACCCCTCACAACATCTGGGTAATGATTCATGGCTAGGCCAGTCTGCCCCACCAACCAAGATGACATTATGCACCCTTGCGAACCCGAGTCTAACACAGCGCGAACCACAACTGAGTTTCGCCCCGCTCGGTCCCAGACCCTCACACGAACAGTGGGTAGAAGAACAGTCTCAATTAGTGGGGGTGCATAAGTGGGGCAGACGCCAATATCCTAGTGTGGTCTTGGGGAAGACCGGTCACCGCTCCCAGACGGTGATGCATCAGCACGAGGGAGGTGAGTCCTCTCCTCGCGACTTCCCCGACCATGTATCCTTCGCGGCGGGTTATGCTCATCAGATTGCACTACCCGCCCGAGACGAGAAGCGCGCGAGTCATGTCGCGTTCGCTCAACCAACGGGGATGACGGCCTTTGGGGATATCGCCCAGTAGCCGCAGAATTTAAATTGAGGCCGGGGGGTGAACGGGGCCGCATGCCCCGGCCCCTTTCTCGCTGGTCGCGAACATACCCGCCCGTGGGTGACCCCGATTGGCCACGTTCACGGCGAGCCCCGTTCGCGTTAGCGCATAATAACGACATATGACGTCCCCCACAATACGTGCATGGACTCGAGCTAGGACAGTCCCTTTGGTAGTGGTCCCCGAGACATCCAAAGCACCAACTTCGGTTCCTGGCCTCCGTCCGTCTTGCCGATACCTCCATGGCCGTAAAGTCTGGGCATTTAGTAACGCCATGCGTTGTGGCTCCACAAAATTCACATTGAGGACGAGTGTGGACTGCGAAGCGAGAAGGTCCCCAAACCTGCGGTCTGCCATTGACCTTACTACCACCCCGGTTTCGTTGTCGTGGCAACCTTTGGTCGACTAACCGTTCGACCACCGTCATGTCGCTCATTCGACACTCGTCCTCCAAGAACCTGGTGACGTCACCAAACGTGGGCAAATGGGTTGCGTCATCGCCTCCATACTTCTGCTCGAAGCGAGCTCTGAGCTCTAACGGCAGCTTCTGCAAGGTTACATGCACCAACATGTAGCTCCAAGAGTCCACGGGGAGATCCAACCGTCTCAAGGCATTGGTTGCAATTAACAGTGGGTTCAATAAACCTGCCCGCAAGGATGAGATTTGAGTGATCCCCGGCAAACTTAAAATTTGTTCAATGTGCGTGTCCGCCAAGGCACGCTTGTTTTGGTACCTCTTCACCAACAAGTTCCACGCCACCTGGTAATTGCCGTCATTAATCGGTAAGTGCTGTATCAAGCCCCTTGCCTCACCGTCTAAGACGGACAACAGGTATGCTAGCTTTTGAGCATAGCCAAGGTCCCCGCGGGCATCCACTAGGCTTTCAAAAAGGTTCCTAAAACCTAACCACATGTCTAGGGTACCATCAAACCGTGGTAAGTCCAAGGTTGGCAACCTACTAAGTAACCCAGTTACTGTAGGCTTGACGTCACCTGACACGGTTGATTTGTCTGTGCGTTCTGTCAAGACCTCACGAGCGCGTTGGGCGATCTGATCAGCCAGGTCCATGATGCGGTTGAAATCTGCATCCACTGCATCGCGCCGATCCTGGGGAAACGAAATGAGGTCAACGCGCTCCAAGCCCTCCAAGTAGTCAGCCAAGCGAGTCTCCACGGCTTCGATCCTACTGGGCATCTTTTCATACCGTTCCAGTAAGGCATCCTGCTTATCAGTCTGTGGTATGAGAGCCGCTGCCTGAACAAACCATCTTCTGGCGACTGCAATGGCCGAGAGAGCCTTGTTTACCGATTTTAAGTCGGTCATAGCCGAATCGTCGATTACAGGTTTACAAGAAACAATTATATGAATGTACGATTACAAAAACGATAGTGACACAATACCCAATATTGACAAACCTACAAGCAATCTCTCGAACAATACCTAATCAAGCAACTGATGATGATGATCCAATATAACAAACTTCAGTTTTACAAAGCTTATTGAAGGTGGACGAGTAACACCGCTGCCACCAAACTTGCAGGATTGAGACCAAATCGAACCAACGAAATGCAATTTTTAATTTTCCAACAAACGAACACACAATTAAACAAATGTTTTTAAACTATAACTTTCGTGAGTGTTTCCGGGACATCCCAATGCGTAATCAAATAAAACACAATCTACTATCCTATGTAACATAAACAGTTCGCTTAATGAGACACGAATTAATTTGTTTATCTAATACAAGTGTACCTAGTACAAGTTAACCGTATAATTATTAGGATAGGATCGTATTTAAACGGAGTCTAACTATTAGCAGGTGTTAACAGCTAGCCGCACGAGAACAATAGGGACCGCATTCCTTAGATAAGGATTCTCAACTAACGAGTTTTATGGAATTAAATAATGAGTCCATTCACTATTAAGAATTAATACTAAACCTACAAATGCACTTTAAATTCAAATGCTAATTTAGTGATCGGCTGCGCAAACCGAATCATACAAGTTGAAATGAAGGGGGTAGACCATGCAAAAGCCCTTACCACTTTTCTATCCGTATATGAATCGTGATTTAAACCACGCTCTGCTACCATATGTTATGGACAGAGTCAGGGATTCGTCATCCAACTCGTCTAGTCCACAACTGCTCGCGATTCGCGGCTTTTATTCGGATAAGTTCCGTTTATATAAATTCGGGAGGAAGGGGACAAGCAACTTACCAGGGTTGTGGCATACACCCGGAGTAATAGAGTCAGGGTCAAGTCAGTCAGTTAAGTCGACAGTAAGATTCAGGATCGACGGGAACAGCCTCGCGAGAACCCCTTTGTTGCAATGGGGGTAGTCTGCTCACCAACTTCACTCACGCCTTTCAGCTCCGTTAAATTTGTAATCTTTAATGTAATCCAATATACCTTATTGGCGGGGTCAGCCCGCGCGCGCGAGGGGCGAATATATCAAGGGGAGGTACCTAACAATTAGGTGGATATGCGGTAACCGGCGCGAGAGCAACGATACGTGTGTACTCAATCAAAGATGGCGAACTAGTGATGTTACTACACGACTGACCGCAATAGGGATGTCCTTTCGAAATAGAACACTACCACTATAGGAGTCACTGATATAACGACCACAGAGTAACGTGTAATTTAGAACTACATACGTACAAATAGGCGTGAGCGTTGCCCTGTATTGGATCGCATTTCATTTGAAAATTATGTATAATTTTTTAATAAGTTACACATTTGGGCTCTAATTCTTAAAAGCTGTAATTTTATCGACGCATTAAAAAATCACCCAAATTGTCATTGGACAGCCAATCGGAAAGGCTAGCAACAGATATAATACACAATTTACTAATTAAAGGTGTATTAAACCAATGTGTATACTCAGAGGTATGATAATTTAAAATAGTAAATAGTAAAACTAAAAACGGGAACCAAACATGTCTAGAACTTGAGAACAGAGTCTGGTGTCATAGAAACCAAAGAAAGCCGGTTAAGTGACACGCTCGAATTTGTCGACACGCAAATAATCCTAACAAGATCTCATGCCCAGCAGACCGTTTAGTGGGATTATCGATTGCTTTATAAATAGCTGTTTACGCGTATTTGCACAATACGGATTAACTCTCGGAAGGAACTGGCATAATAGGACATTGAGACCTCACTCGTATAGACGTGACTAATCAAGCGATCAGATATTTTTACAGAGAGGTTTATTTTGCGCATGAATTAAAATGTAACTATTGTTTGTATTGTATAAATTTGGCAGTCTTGGAGGGACGGCCACGTGAGGGAAATCATAGGATAGCAAGACCCGTCACTATATGGGACAGAGGACAAGCAAAACCGTGTTTGAAAGACTTATGACCAGCACTGAACGTCAGTAGACTGATGATGCAACTAATAACCCGTCACCAAATTAAGTCTAGTGCTTACCGAGTGCTTATCAGACAAGCATACGATCGTAAAAGCAAACAGTGAAAACATAAAAGACATAAATTTACGATATAAGCATACTAAAGGGCATAACCACGTGAAAGAGCACCGTATTCTCAAAGTTTATCTTATAGTCGCGTGTGGTTAGTGCTTATCTTCGAATTATTGTTATTGAAACTATTTAAAAATGGACACACTTATCTTGAAACTCCAAACTTCACGTGCAAATCTTATTTAGTAGCGTGTTTATAACATGCACGAGCATTTTCATTTTATGTCGAAAATTATATAAAATGTTTATTTCTGTGTAATGGTCACCACTCCATTCCATCCTGGGAGTGTTGTAAGGAAATGACAAGGCCGGCAACCTATCCACAAGACAAGGACATCTTGAAACGAAACCTTGCGCCAACTCGTCTGGCCACTGGCCAGGTTAAACACCCTCCATGTCATAGGAGGATGCCCGACTCAATAGTGGGTCCATTGTGGCCGAGTAGTAGAAGTAATGTTCCGTCCGATGTTAATTAGATTTTTGTTTTTATTGGTTTCATTTCTGCGTAAATCATGTACAATTTACGAACCGACCTAGCTCCTATAGTACTCGGCTGCGCCGCGCCATGCCCCTGTGACACATCGTCAAGAATAGTCAAGCGACATTGCAGCCAAAACACAGTGCAATTATCGATTCCTTATAATTCTTCAACTGTGACATGTAATGAGAAGGAAATACCGTGTCATTAAAAAGGTCACAAACATGAATGTAGTTTTATAAAACAGTCTGTCAACACACTTGTACATGAGGTCACGAAATAAAGATAAATGGAAATCCCAGCTCCGGGGTAGCTTGAAGCTTCTGCCAATAAGGACTATGAAGCTAATACTAACATTAAAAAAAGTAAATGTCATGTACATACTAGCTAAAATAAACGAATGATCAGTCATTCATTACAGTCAAAAATGTTGTTTGTGGTAACAAGTTACATTTATGTAGAAAGTATATTTATCGATTAAAGTATTCTCAGATTAAAATACATACTGGGATTTATGTTAATGCTTTAATTACAAGTTACGAGCATTTGGTTTGGCTGATGGAACTGAACTGAACTGAAAAAAATACACATCTTAAAAGAATTATTAACCGTTGCGAAGACCTAATAAACGAGAGCGTCTCAAATAATGTTACGGTTGCTTTGAACACAGTGTAAAATGTAAGCTGCAAGAATTTCCTGTAATATATCTAACCACATCCACAATCGAGAAACAGGCAAGGCGCTCCAGCCGCCATTATTTTTCGTATAAATAAGCCAGCTCAAATAAAGGACACATTCTCAATTGTAACATTACGATTGTCGGTCAAAATGAAAGCAGATTTCAGTAACGGAAATATGTAGGTACATGAATGAACTATACATATACGTATTATCATCGTTTATTTATCGCCAACCAAACTTTATAACAAAAAGATGGCCACAACAGTAAGAATGCCTATTTGAATTATTAAGCTTGTGGGTTATCCATTACTAGAAGTATGCCTTTATGATCAGCAATTACGATAGACAATATTACGAGGCAGCAGACTTTTAAATATGTGTAGCTATTGAGTATAACATAAGCCTATTAAAGTATCTCCTCAATGAAATAAAATTGATATGTAAATATGGTAACAATTTTAATTATTAACGACTAGCTGACACGGCAGACTTCGTACTGCCTCAATCGATAAACGGCCTGAACTTTTGTATAAAATAAACTTAAGACAAACAAAAGGAATCGTCAAGCGTCACGTCAAAGAAAAAACAAAATTTTTGGTTTTATTTTATTTCGATCATTTTTTCACGCGAATATTTCTCACGAATATTTTAAGACCAAAATTAACACGAACAGCAATTCATTTTTATTTATATAGATAGGTATATAGATAATTTGCCATACACAGTACGATGTGTGCGAGTGTTAGTTATTATTGTAGCCTTTTAGAAATTTAGATTTCAATACTATCCGCAACAGCACCCTTTTCTCTAATTTAGGCAAGGCAAAGTACAGTTTGTCATAAATTCCAATAAAAAAACCCACTTAAACCGCAAATTCCCAGCGCGTATCACATCACTGTATTATATTTCTTTTCTCTTCTAAGTGAACCCCCAGACAGCGACTAACTATTTACTAGAACAAAGGTTCATATGTTTCACAATGTAACATAATATCTCAGGAATTGTTTGCCCTTTGTGTAGCCTTTGACATTGTTAAGCTTTCAGTACAAAGGCAACCTTTTTATTTGGACCTTTTTGATGTGCTCGCAAACATTCGAGAACACACGTAGCTACAATCGGATTGGACTAAAGCGAGCCCTTTCACTTGTGGAGTTAGATTTGCTTCAAATCAGTTTATAAACTAGCCGTAAGCAGATTATGGTAATAAGTATTTTGATTTCGTTAAAAGTATAACTTGAAAAGGGCAAAACTTTGATAGAAGACATCCTTGACAAAGCTAGGTGTCACCCAAATTACTTCAGGGTTAACTGGTGGTCATACTGGCACTTCACATGGCAATTCGTATGAATGATGTATTCATGAACGTCACATTTGATGACTTTTTGACTAATGTCTCTTCCATACATGTCCATAGGTCAAATATGTCACATACCTACGCGAAAACGAATAGCAAAGTCAAGTGCCACCATTACAATGATCCGCGGATTTCGTCTTTCAAATACTATTTAAAGTAATAGCGGTTTTATCTAATTCGCCCCACAAGTCATAATGTATTAGGAATATTTACCACGATCAATGTTTATAAACTTTACTATATAATTTTCATCTGTTTCTATAAATAGAGGGTGCCGGTTGGCGAAACTACTCCCCCGCATCGCCCAAGGCCTGAAAGCTCGTAGGACGCTAAGCCCGGGGGAGGACCGGGTGCCGAAGGACGCATGCGCTCGCCAACCTATCGATTGCGCCTACCGCCCACAGATCCTCCGGCAAACTTTACATCAAAGTAGTTTAAAAATGGAATTTGAGCAATAAAAATGGCTATAATCAGGATATACGTATCTTACGTTTTACCGATTGAGTTTACAAAGATTGTAGGAAAGCAATGGAATTATGTCCAGAGTTTTTAAAGTCAACTCATTTTCGCAATACATACGACGATTAGAAGAAATGATAAATACTTAAATGCTAAACGCAGTAATATTTATCACCTTGGGCAAATAATGATGACTCATCATTGTTTTAAATAAATCAGAAATCCAGGTAAAACTGGTTATTTTCGGATTGTTGCAGACTGTCAACATTTTCATCCTTAATGGAGATTGTCAATCATAATTAACTGCGAACTCTGTTATTAGGAGCCATAGATTCAGTACGACGTTGAGCTGTCTGGCCTGGACGCCCACGTTTTAATGCGATAGCAGCTATTGAAGGTTATCACTTAAGACAAACGAAGGACTTCTAGAGATGACAGTCACGATTACACTATTTGAATAAAGATATTCATTGTTTTACAGGAGGTATGTTTCAAATTAACAATTACCACATTGTGCAATTCTGATGCGAGCCAATTTGGTAAGAAGTAGTTCATGACCTTGGATGACGATCACCATTTCAGTTTCAGGTAATAAATAATGTTTTCTTAATTTCCTCCGAAAACTATTTCATATGATACCGTTTAAGCTCTTTATAAAGTGCACTAAAAATAATAGACTTACGCTGGATGCTTAGTGTATCCTAAATCCTAAAAGACGCACAATCGAGCTTTTCATAGAATTGGAAGAGCTTAAAATCAACACCGTGTTTTCCATCATACCACGCCACACCGTGCAACGCATTCTCAATCTCTTCAGACATACAGACAGAAGAGGCTCAGATTACTGGTTGTGTCGAAGGAAATAGCTGCAGAGGCCCATACCCCGAAAATGGTCCTACCATACTTACGGCTCAAGAAAGAACAGCTTGAGAGAAGTGGTGGCACGAACCACCCATATCCGTATTCTCCCTCATACATGAGGCAACGATGAAGAAGGGCACGCGAATTGTAAAAATTCAATATGTACCTTAACAATTAACCCTTGGGATGCAAAGCAATTTGAAACGGAACACGGTAAGTGCACTTAGCATAAGCCCAATGGACTCTCTGGAGTGCTTGGAAAGAAATAAAATAATGGGCCGAAAATCGATTCGGGGACTTCCATCCCACTTCATTGCTAGTTGGAAAAGGTCAGAGGGAGAATCGGTGATATTAATATTTCTTTTGAAATGGAGTAGGCGGTCAACGAACTTGGCTTTTATAAGCCTTCGCGGATTTTGTGTAACTTTGAATGTTTGCTTCTATTAAGAATCGGAGAAAGCATTATCGTGCTAGTCTTTACTTCTACGATGGTATCAGAAGTTAGCTTCTAACTGCGTAAATTAATCAGCGTCGAGCGAAAAAGACAAATACAAAAATAGCCGCTACCCTTCTCCAAGATTCCGCAAAATTACAGGCCACTTTCTTGCCTTATTTAGAGTAACTGTTGTATTTGTGAGGATGCCATATAATGGGACGCTGTAAAAGTATTCCAAACAATGACACGGCCTACACATAAGCAAATCAGACTGTTATGTACGCTTACATAGTATGTTGTATTCGGAAACTTGATTTGAAGCGTCAAAGGGTAGCGAGATAAATCCCAGACGGAGCGCGGCAGCAGAGTGGGACGCTACTTTATATGTTGACTAGCTTTTGCGCGCGGCTTCGCCCGCGTGGGCTTCGAACCCGTGCATATTTTTTATGAACATAAAATCGGTTATTGTGACTAAACTATGATAGTTAGATATGTGCTCTCGCGGACTTTTTTGTAGATCTTTATAAGACCTACAAATCCGTAGTACATCATTTTGTTCTATTGTCAATAGTTTTTGCAGCGCACGCATAAATAGGTTTTCGATTTTACACCTTGGTTTACAAAATCGCAATTTTCATACGGATCCCTAATTCTTTTGAAAATAAAATATAGCCTATAACCTTCCTCGATAAATGGACTATCTAATACTGAAAGATTTTTTAAAATCGGACCAGTAGTTCCTGAGATTAGCGCGTTCAAACAAACAAACAAACAAACAAATAAACAAACAAACAAACTCTGCAGCTTTATATATTAGTGTAGATGATAATGTTGAGCACCCGTGGGCGTAAATAATCTCGGTCCTGATAAAGAGGGTGCTTCATGGAAGTTATGATAAGAGGAGAGCGCTCCCAATTGGCGTGGGCGGAGGGAAACCTACCCTGAGTTCGGAAAAAATATTCTATTATATTTCGCAAGGTTTTGTACTACCTTAGCATGAAATAAAGATAATAATTTTAATTTGTACGTTGTAATTATAGTCCTTCTATAATTGACGGTTTAGTGAACGAATGTGAAACTAACACTACATGTTGGTTTCCATCACAAAAATATTATAATAATAAACAGGGTGAAGTCAAATTATTATCCTACAAGCTTAGTAAACCAAGTTTTATAATGTTTCTTGTGGGTTTCTGTGCTTACTTTTAGAGCTAATACAATTAACCCACGAACCAGCTGGCGACTAAAATTTCAAGAAATAAAGTTGCATTGTATTTATTGCATGTACACTCTCTATGTAAAAAATAACAAGGTAAAAGTCATTTGAGGTGACCAGTTTCGCAAAAAATGCAACTAGCACACACATCATCATTACTCGCGACGTTACGTAAGACACCAAATCTGACACCGCAAGTGGTGTGTTTGCGAGAATAGATATAAAAATATAATGTGGTACAGTGGGAACTGCAAAACTTTACTTTGGAGGCAAAAATAATATTAGCTTCAATTGCCATAGGTTCATTTAACAGTACGGAAGCCAAAAATAACATAAAAAATGTTAAGCAATTTTACTTCTACTTTTCTTTATGGGACTATAAATATGACTACATAGTATAAAACAAAGTCGCTGTCGTCTGTCCGTCCCATGTATGCTTAAATGTTTAAAACTACGCAACGAAGCGGTTTTTTGTAATAGATAGAGTAATTCAAGAGGAAGATTCATATGTATAATACATCCATAATATTTATTGCAGAGAAACACTTTAAATTTAGAGATTCATCATTGCACCCGTGCGAAGCCGGGGCGGGACGCTAGTATGATACAATTCAGCTTCCCATAGTAATGTATGTGTGTAGTAGTGACCGTCCACGGCCAACGAACTCAACAAAATCCGATTTGCATATGTACGTACGTGTAGCAGAAATCAATTAAACTTTCCAAAAGGTGAGGTGCATTTAAATTTATCGTCAGGATATAAAGTACGTATATGAATTTAAAAAAAATGTTATATTAAACACTAGCTGTACCCTGCGCGCGTTACTACGCCACGAAAGACATAACACAAAGTTTTTTTTTGGTTCAGAAACCTACCTGGGTTCTTGCACAACACTTGCTGAAGATCACCACATGATCAAATGCATAGTTTACAATTCTATACAGGACATATAGACAAACATTCAATTTAATATGCAAGAAGATGAATAATAAATCAATAAATATCCTTGGACATTTCACACAACGCCATCTCGTCCCAAGCTAAGTTAACTTGTAACTAACTGCTTGTATTATGGTAACGAGATGGATGATAAACTACTTATATGTATATATATTTTTTTTTGTAAATACATACATATTATAGATAGAGATGACACCCAGACTCCGAGCCAGTGCCTCTGGTTTAGACAAAGACACTTGCCCGACCCCGGAATGGAACCCGGTACCCGTTGATCCAAAGGCGGCACATCTTACCACTAGACCAACATTTAGTTTGTCATTAGTTGTTTATTTCATCAATTCCCGTATTCTAGAAAGTTATTGTTTTATCGAAAATTCACTGAGAAGGGGGATAATAGCTATACACAAGTACAACGCATTAAAACTCACCCAGAGAGTGGCTACTATAGGGACAATTTTGCTGTAAGAAACATTTTTTTACACAAATATAATCCACATCAGGGTTGCAATTCCGAAACCTAAGCCGCTGCGATATTTATTGTTAGGATTTATTTTTACTAATTCAGTTTGATTTAAGAATTAGGGGTGATAAACTTTTTTCTTAGCGGGCCTGCAAGTATAACGAGCATTTCAATCAAGGTTAGAGCGGCCTGGATGACCAGAGCAAATTGGAAGATAATTTCTAGGCGTGACTAAACCGTTTTGTATTCGAACGTAAATCTATACTAATATATAAAGCTGCAGAGTTTGTTTGTTTGTTTGTTTGTTTGAACGCGCTAATCTCAGGAACTACTGGTCCGATTTCAAAAATTCTTTCAGTGTTAGATAGTCCATTTATCGAGGAAGGTATAGGCTATTTTATTTTCAAAAGAATTAGGGATCCGTATGAAAATTGCGATTTTGTAACCCAAGGTGTAAAATCGAAAACCTATTTATGCGTGCGCTGCAAAAACGATTGACAATAGAACAAAATGAAGTACTACGAGTTCGTAGGTCTTATTAAAATCTACAAAAAAGTCCGCGAGAGCACATATCTAACTATCATAGTTTAGTCACAATAACCACTTTTATATTCATAAAAAAAAATGCATAGAGATAAGCACGGGTTCGAAGTCCACGCGAGCGAAGCCGCGCCCAAAAGCTAGTATGCCATAATGGTGACATAATTTTACTTTTCTTTCCCAATGTAAACGTTAGCAAACGTATGGTATTCTGTTATTACAGCCTTTTGCAGCCGCTAGAGTTTAGTTTAATTCCGGGGCGCGGCAAGTTGACTTTGTCAGAAATACTTACGGTGTCTAGGAAGTGTGTTCGGAAAAAGAGGAAAGAGTCTTTAAAATCGAATCACTACTAAACCTAAAGGGTAAAGGTACGTCGCGGTGGCTTTTACTGTTCTTACGCTACGTGTATAAACAATAGCTCAAAGTACAAACATTCAGAATCTAGAACGAAGTCACGAAGACGAAGTGCTTCAAAACTTTTTCGCATGCTTAAATTAGGCACGAGGCTAGACGGTATCCGTGCAGTTGTGAAAGGCGAGCGTTGACCCCGCCGATGACATAACATAACTTCGACAGCCGACGATAGCGTCTGCCAAGGGATCCGAGGGTTTCCGCGTGGTGTACACATGACCAGTAGGAATAAGAGTCTGTTTACGAATCACTGCATATTATAAAACAAAGTCGCTGTCGTCTGTCCGTCCATAGGTATGCTTATATCTTGAAAAATACGCAACGGATTTTGAAGGGGTTTTGTTATAGATAGTGTGATTCAAGAGGAACGTTTCTATGTATACATCCATAATATAGTAGAGAAACACTGATAAATTTAGAGGATCATCATTGCACCCGTGCGAAGCCGGAGCGCGTCGCTAGTAATCTATATAAATAAAAATGAATTGCTGTTCGTAAGTCTCGCTAAAACTCAGAACGGCAGGACCGATGGTGGTCTTTAAATATACGTGGTAGTCCAGGGAAGGTATAAAAGAAAATATGAAAAAGACTTTTTTGTAACACGCATTATTTTTGTTCCAGTTAAGGTTTGCACATATTTTAATAAAGTTGAAACATTCTGGAATTATCATTCAGGTTTTTTATTTATTGATTCTGAGGCGGTACAAAGCTTGCCGGGTCAGCAAGTAGGCTACTATAGATAGATGGTCTCGGTTGACGATTTGACTTTTCTTGGTGGGACTTCCACCGACAGAAAACTGATATACGCGTTGATGACACTAAATTCAGGGTGTATCTGAATTTTGATGATGATTTGATTTAATTTTGATTTAGTGATTTTCACAGTATACGCGAGACTGAATTTAACATGGTCGCCGAACGTTCCTACATAATCTCAAACTAGAAATCCATCAAGTTACTTACGCACCCATATCAAACTAGATTAATATTTAATTTCTATCAAACATAAGATAATACGCTAATTTACGAAGCGGTTGATTCTATTTTATGCAACGATAAAACAATGAAAAGGGTCGAATGCAAATCAAGAGCCAAGTTAAAGCCACTTGAGATGCTAATGCAGTTGTTGCCAAGGAAACTGGTAATTACACAAAGGGAAAACTTAACTAGTCTCTAGACTAGATCTATACAGATATTGCACGCAAAATCTTATTTTGTTATAGACCTTTTTCCATCACGAGGGGCATTCCTGTAGCGGGGGTTCTTTTCAAACATAGGCTTCCTGTCAAACTGCGAAATAGAAGCGGCTCGTGATATATGCAGCGGTTACGACCCGTAAGTCAACAAGGTGCTATGAAGGAATAAGAGTAGTTTACCGGTCCTATAGAATAACAGCTACACATATGTCGAAACACACCCACCATAAAGAGTCCTATGACGAATGAGCGACCTTGCCGCCGTTCAAACAGCTTAATTATCCAGACGCTTGAATACGTTTTCTCTACACAGAACGATGTTTGACGGAGCACACGACTGGTTGAATAGGCCTCTCAATTGTGCTATTTCACAAAACGTTACATATTTATCTATCTATATATATAAAAGAAAGTTGTGTTAGTTACACCTTTTATAACTTGAGAATGGCTAAACCAATTTGGCCGAAAATTGGTGGGAAGGTAGCTTAGGACCAGGAGACGGACATAGGATACCTATGAGATTTTTATCCTGTTCCTGTGGGATGTGATATAAAACGTGGTATAACAAAACGCAATTGACCTGGAATAACAATACGCAACTGACAGTGAAACGTCTATAGTTTGTCAAATTTGTCAATTGTGAATTTTTAAGTTGAACGGTTGACGTTTTTGTTTCGAGTTTAAAGTAGATTAATGTGCCGATATTATCATTAACAATGAAGTGACCAAGACGATCGAAACTTACCAGACAAAGCTGTAATGCAACTAGGATTCGAAATATTGCGTATGAAAGGACAATAAATTGCACGTGAAGATTGCCGCATTAGTATGGCTCGACTTCGTGCTTCTCGATCACCTAAACCTAAGAGATCAACAACTAGATAGTTTTCGACACACAAGAACAAATTAATCAAGTACTACATAATTTGAATCGAGCAACGTTTTGATACGATGGTACGATCGGTAATGGTCGACTACCTGTCGACGAGCGGAATGGGTTAATTTTATTTTCTCAAAATTTCTGGAACTGTGTCTCATCGAAAGACGAACTCATCAACAAAGTATTCCTAAACATCATAACTAACCACAAAATAATGAATGGTTGAGAGTTTGCAATGAATTGAATGGCAATTTTGGCGGCTTAGAATAAATATGTAGATGACTTTTATGTACTACATAAGTCAGGATGCAATCATTGGTACACTGCATTAATTCATGTCTTTTGACTGTGAAAAAAAAAAAGACTCCTTTTTGTCTCGAGTGTTCTCTCTTGTGTCTTTTTTTTACCACCGTCACCGCACAATTTATGACTAAAGGTTGGCTCCGTAGTAAGTATGCTTCCAAGCATTAATCAAAACCACCAAAATGTGCAACGGAACGAGTTTGGTGGTAAGTAAATTGATGAACAATGGAATATACTCAAAGGAAAATTCGAAGATGAGGAAGTTCTCATCTGAGAATCCCGATGAAATCGTTTTAGTTTTAAAGATTTCCGATCCGTCTAGAATTCGCTATGACCATTAATAAATCACAGGGCCAAACGTGTTTTTTTTTACGTTTGAACTCCTCTTAGATACCCGACCGCTGAACGCCAGCCGGGTAATGCAATGTGCGGAAAGATGGTAGTTGCGCCCCAACCTACCCACTAAAACCAACGGTGTCCCTCAACTGCCCGAAACATGGCCACGGGTTTCACTCCCCATTGAGGAGCATGCTCCGCGACCCACGCTTTGGTGGGGAGCTGTGAACGCTCCTCAACCCACCGAAAGGCACGTGCGGGACATTGTTGCATGTGCTCCCGTCAGGCGCCGGATGGACTGGCGCCCGACCCACGCGGTTGCGGCGGCAGCCGTGGCCCGCCTGCCTGGCCGCCCCTCCGCTGCAAGTGGTGGCAGCCGTGGCCTCAACGCCCTCCACTGCATTACCACGCCGGGTGTCGCGGCAGGTTAAGGCTTCCGAGGCAACTCTGAGGACAGAGGAGGCAACTCTGAGGACAGAGGAGTCCCCAGAGCCAAACCCGCCGCGACTCCGTGTGCCGCTCTTCGTCTGGTCTCTCCTCGTGGGCCCGCCCGGCATGGATGACCCTGGGCCGGTATGGCCCCAACGGATCCTAAAGGCACGCAAGCCTCCTCACCACAAGAAGGTGGCGCGGCACGGTCGAGGGGGACAGGGCCAACCCTGAAAAAGTTTGTGCCCCGAGTCTAGAAAATCTATGTATTTCCATGGTCAATTATATGTGGTACTAGCTTTTGCCCGCGACTTCGTCCGCGTGGAATAATGACTTCCGGAAAAAAACAATTTATCCCCGTTTTCACCCCGTTGGGAGGGAATTTCCAATAATCCTCTCTTAGTGGTAGCCTACTCCTCCCAACAAACACACAGGCCAAATTTCAGCTCTCTACTGCCATTAGTTTCGGCTGTGCGTTGTCTGTCAGTCACTCAGTAACAGAAGAGTTGTATATATAATATATAGATATAGAAAGCTGTGCCCGCAACTCCTAAGTGTGTAATTCCTTGTGTATTATTAAGTTAATGTATTGGTAATATTGTTTAGATCACGTTCACATGAGGCTTAAGTACCTATACAACGAAAATACTTCAGCGCAAAGCTTCCGGGTAAACTATCCTACTTCACTTAAAACTAAATACCTATAACTATACCTTTAATTAATAAAAGTATCTACGCTTTTACTTACTTATTATTATTATTAAAAAAACTGAACAAAAATTAACCAAAACTTACCTACTACTAACTAACTACATACTACTAACCTACTTCACCTAAAAAGAAATAAAATGTTAAATAATAATAATTTGTAATTTGAAGGAATATAACACGCCACCAAAATAACTAATACCTATTTTATGAAACAACAACAAAAGAAAATTAAATAAACTAAATTATTGTAAAGACTAAAAGTCGCGCTGATAAACAATATTGCCTGTCACTAAGGGCGAATACTCGGAACGTCTACTCGCATCATCAGCCAAATCCAAATATTGTATGAAGTTCGCGTTTGGATCCCCCGCCCTTTTAAACCTCCCGCGACGACCCGATGCGACGGTTACACAAAAATAATCCTTAAAGCATGATTCAGTAATCACGCGCGATGGTTTATTAGCGTATTTCATGAATAACTTTGGTGTTTCTGTACCGATTTCTATGATTCTTTTTTTATTAAATAGGTAATAATGTTAACATTTATTGATTAGGGATGATTGAGAGTGTTATAAACGTAAGAGTAGACAAATATAATCAGAAAGCTCTGAACTGCTAAGCTATCGGGAGTTACACGTGTTATTGTGAGTCAACCATAAAAGATAGACATTTGCTGTCGTGGAATATTTTTTATATAATTTTAAGGAGAACATTTCCGTCATACATGATTTCTGTGTAGCTTTAACTATTAAGGCTGCACACGCGACGGAAGCTTAAAAAATGGAGTAAGTTCTCCTGTTTTCCCAACATTTCCCTTCACTGCTCTGCTCCTATTGATCGTAGCGTGATGAAAAGTATACTATAACCTGCCCAGGAGTATGAAGAACAATTGTGCCAAGTTTTGTTGAAATCCGTCGAGTGGTTTTTGTTTCTATAACGAACATACAGACAGACAGACAGACAGACAGACAGACAGACAAAAATTTTACTGATTGCATTTTTGGCGTCAGTATCGATCACTAATCACCCGCTGATAGTTATTTTGGAAAAATATTTCATGTACAGAATTGACCTCTCTAAAGATTTATTATAAGTATTGATGATGATGTTCACGGATAGTAAGACCACCTGCGTTATTTTGTTCATTCGCCTAATAATAAAACGAAAAATGTAGTCTGTCACAAAGTGCTTCACTGAAGAGTGCAACCCATGCACCAAAATGCATGGCCAATAAAGAATCATTAAAATATTAGATTTTAGGTTTGAACCCAAAAACTGCTCACTTATCGCCTTAGCGGAACAAAGTTGGCCTGGTCAGCTAGTATGGTATATTTCTAGACTTACTAGTGGTAAAAAGGCATTTTATGACAAAGGAGGGCGTTGAGGTAAGAAGAAACGTATGAAAAATTAAAAAACCATACATATTACATTCATGCAGAAAGATATTTTTGAAGTAATTTTAGTAAAAAAAAAGAAAGTCACTTTATTTTTTTACTCCAATTATCAGTTTTCTTTGTCTCTTAAATTATCCAATATAGGAAAAGAGCATATTCCATTGGAATTGCAGCCGCGCATTTCTACCATAACGCAAAACATTGGTTTCTCAAATAAAGTCTAAAATATGTACATTCGGTACACGGCACACGTGTGGGTGACGTCAGTACATACTAATTGAAAACTGCGATAATAGTGAGAAACCGCCGTTCGCATAATTGGACACAGTATCGCCACCACTACGAAACGGCAGGTTAAAATTTATAAATTTTGCCATTTTTGAAAATGGTATTAAATTTCATTTCTCCTAATCAACAATAACTAGTACAGTACGTTGTCCAAGAATGCGCAAATTTGCCACCCGATAGGAACAACAACTATCTCTGAAGGTCATACTACCGAGCTACAGTCGTCTCTGCGTAAATCTGTTTTAGACCACATTGAAGCGGACATCCAATTTTACAATCAAGCGGGCATGTCCGCGCGATATATCCCACGCAGCCATTACCAGCAGCCTCCAGCTTCAAGGGGTACGCGCGGCGAGCGTAATTTAATAGAACGCAATTTAACGCTAAATGGTTATCGATTGGGGCTTCGGTGCGGAAATGCTCTGAATCCTTACACAAAATGATGTACTAGTAGTGCCAGACGATCATTATTTATATTTTTGAATTTCAGATGTGAAAGTGTTCAGAAAGTCACAATTGACCCTGTACCATAGGGGCACCGGGAATAAACGGTATGAAATTAGACAGTTCTAATAAATTCGCTGCATTAATTTTCCTATACAATCTCTCATTCGACTTGGACACCACTAAGTAGGTAGGCAAGTTTCAACTATGTTGAAAATGATAACAAAAAGTTGCTGCCAAGTTGTGTTCTGTATATTTGAAACTGCTTTCAATAGCTTGTTCGAATTAGAAACCTATTGAACATGGTTCAATCAAAAGGCTTTTAAAATTGTCATGAATTAATGTTGTGAGAATATCTCGTGTAAATCCTAGGCAATACGCTATCGATCGAGGGAGACGAGGGTGAGGTGGCAACGGAGAAGGGTGGCAGCATCCAGGCGCATGGTTGTCAACGCGGTTGGAGTATCGTGTTTCAAGAAACTTTGCAGAACATACCAAAGACTTATCAAGATAGAACATCAATGTTGATCGTATATTTTAAAGTGTAGTTTATATTATTTTGAAAAAAAGGTTTTGTAAAGTGTAAGGATACAAACTACTCCTTGTTGTCATAAACATAACATCCTAGGGGTAAGACCGAGGTAAAATAAAGACGACTTAATATTTGGCTATGTCTTACGAGTAATTTGGGAAAATGTTTGATGTCCTAAGTGATAACTAAATCCATCTACTCGTCGCTCTTAAATTAAAGTGAAATAATGCTACTTTGCATAGGTGTGAAAATAACTAAGTGAAGTGCTACCAACCATGCGTGTTTAATAGCCAATTAACTTAATTGATTAGAAAACAAAAACGGCAAGTTTTTGGAGTGTGAAAAATATAGCTTGGTGGAAGCTAACAGTATTATGGACACACGGGTACCAGATTTCACGTCATACGTAATTATGGTGATAATCGCGAGAGCTTGCGACTAGGTGCCGTCAATAGTGCACATTGTGAGTACGTGTCAAATTTAACTACAATAAATTATCCGATCTGCGATCTGATCATGCGATTCTTCAAACCTCAACGCGTCACTAATCACGGACACGTGTACACTGTAAATTGATAGCGGAGCGGTTCAACGTGAACTATGTGAGCCCGTAGGAACTTTTTTAAAGTTCGACGGTGATGAGTTTGTGCTACGTCCTTTAGACAGACGAATAGTTGATCATCCACTTTCAAAAATATAATATTAATAGACATGTTAAAAAAGATTCGTTCATCACGCCATTTTATATTGCAAAGCTTCCTGTGGCATTTTAAAAGAACTGGTTAACACTAGGTATGATTGGTATGAATGATAATGATCCGATTTGATAGAGTCGTAATGTTCTCAAATGCCGTGGACCATATTGTTACGGAATCATAGACTTCTCCAGAACCATCATCTTGGGGAAATAAGGATGATTTCGAATAGAATGTAGGGAAAATAATTTATTAGATTACATCAAGCAATTTTTTATGTTTCTACTAAAACCTCAGATTTGGTTAAATTATTTTTTGCATTCCTGTGACGACATAACGACTGTCTAATAATACAATGAGGCGCTTCTTGTTCAATAAAAGCCCTTTCAGTAGCTTGTTCTACGTTTCCAGTTTTTTTACCTTACTGACGTACATCGCTATTGGATAACTCAATGGGTTTACGCGAAAAGCATTCTGCGAACGTAATAATTTACATGAAAATGGCGCGAGCGTTAAATGGTGGAGCGAATAGGCACACGTGGAAAGTACGAGATGGAAATACGTTCAATGTGTGGTACCTGAAATTCAAAGCGCTTTCTTGTTTATGGTTCAAATTTTACATGGTTGGGTTACATTTTTACAACAATGTAGCGCATTTCGAACATTATGTACCTACTTGAAGTCGTGCCTCCCCTTTTTCCCAATTTCGTCTGGTTGGCACCTGTCGTACCAGGCTTGACCAACTACACCAGACACATAATGCGGGTCATATTCTAAAATGGCGTCCGTCACACGAAATCAGTGGCGTGAACACTAGCCGCCAATACCTGAAAGGTCCTGTAGATTTCTTGTTGGCCAAATCAGGTTAGTCTATTGCCAGTCAAAATAGGAGATGACAAGAGTATGGAGTGTATGTTGCAACCAATGCATATCAAATCAATGTATTATTCTAAGGGTTAGTTTTCTTTTTATAAAATATGTTACTTGAAAGCCTTTAACCCATTTTTTTCTCTTTTTTAAAATGGAGGAAATCTTTTATAGTTGTAGTAGTAGGGGCTGGGGTATGTGGGAGTCGCAGTAGTGAGGAGATGGTAAGGTGCAACTGGTGTGCCTACTAAAACCTACCACGAATTGTTATCTCGGGCAGTCTGCCGTATGGGTAACTACTCGTTGGTCTAGTGGTCAGATGTGCCGCCTTTGGATCAACGGGTCCCGGGTTCGATTCCGGGGTCGGGCCAGTGTCTTTGTCTAAACCAGAGGCACTGGCTAGGAGTCTGGGTGTCATTTCTATCTATAATATGTATGTATTTACAAAAAAAAAATGTATTTAAGTAGTTTATCATCCATCTCGTTACCATAACACAAGCATTAAGTTGCTTAACTTGGGACGAGATGGCGTTGTGTGAAATGTCCAAGGATATTTATTTATTTTATACATATATGTTCAATTTTGGCAGCCTCATGCCTTTGACCCTAGGCTCGCGTGATGGAAATCAACGCCAGGGTCTAAGATGGGGCAGGCACCTTTTATGGCATTTGATTACTTCACAGAATTTGTTCCTGATTAGACTATAAATGAGGCCTCAAAAACATACTTTACTGCTTAGCAACTTGTTTCAAAATAATTCTCATGCTAAATAATATCACATAATAATTGAAGCAACAACCGAGCATGTTCTGATAAGGCTGAAGATTGTGTAAACTTTTCAACATGGAGCAGCTAGACCAGGGTAACATTTTAAACATTAGGTAACAACTAGAAGCACTTAGATTCCTAACTTCACTTTCGACTTTTCAAAAACGCCTGTAAATAGGTTCAATTGAAATAAATGATTTGAGTTTGAATAACAGCCTCTTGCATTTGCACTTAAACATCTGATAAAATCTTAAAACCATACATTTTAAAATGAGGGGAAAGAATAATTTATGAAACTAAAGGTACAGGCAAAACAAAACAAGTTGCGACATAAGCACAATCCCATTTAAAAAATAAAGTAAATACTTTCAAACGGATTGACTTATCTATACTTTAATTCACACATTCTAGGAAAAATAAAAGGTACCCACTGTACCATGCTGGCACAGGGTTTGTATCAAGTTTTCCTTCTCTTGCAGCCTTTGGAGTTCATTTATTTGCCTCTTACAACACCCTCAGGATGTGACATTGGGGGTTGGTGACATTGTGTATTCTAAATAAGTTATTTTCTAATGAGATGAATAGAGATGAAATGATTTTCCATAATGATGACAGATTAAAAAAGTATCTGCAATACAATTCTTTGAATTGCTTTGAATTGTTGCACGAGATTTTCTAGAATGTCACATTAATTGCAATAAATTGAATGTAAATGATTGAAATTTATCCATATATTTAAACATCTGGTAACAGTAGCTTTCTATAAAATAGTGTCTTATTGCAAGACTAATTAGCAGCAATTAGACAGCAAAATAATTTCATTTTTAATTTTATTTATTGGTAGCTGTTGCATTTTTCACTATGAAATGCCACTTATTCATTGTTCTAATCAAGGTTTACTTTTCCAAATATAAACAAAATGGGAAGAAGACAGTGACTTTCAAAACTGAAAATCGAATGCCCTTTCGATTTTCAAGTGCACGCGGGTCAGGCGTGAATATTGCGAAGTAATTCTATTAGCACTTACCTTTGAATCTTGCTAAAGTCATATAAAACGGTAACGCCCCAATGGACGAGAGGAGACGCACGGGATCAATTGTTGATACTGGCTATCAAAGGACTGCCACCAGACAACTGCCTCGCGCACGCCGGCGAACCACCTGCCGCATAGAACACACTCAAAATAAACGCACTAACACAGGCACCATCCTGTCTGATATGCCTATCTATTCTAACCAAAGTAACCAATATCTACCGGAGTACACACCAGCTGGCAAAAACGTGGTGTACGCGGACAGCTATTCCTACTATACATACATACGTATACGAAAGATAGTCGATATTACGTCGATAGCTACCTTCCACTGTCTATGACGAAGCACCTCTGCGAGTCTGCGTAGTCCTTCCACCTTTTCAGTACACAAGAGTAATGTAATTTTACAAATATCACGTATTGCAAGAAACAAAGATAAATTAAAAGTTATTTGATCAAACACGACACGTTTCCGTGACTAAATAAAACGAGAGAAAATAAAAGAAAAATTATACACTTTCATATGTTTTGTGAACTGCCTTCACTTCACACCGGAAACGAACTTTTTTTTAATTTTGATACAATGAATTTACCATATTTTATGTGTAGATAATTAATGCTAGAGAAATATTTCATGACTATTTTTGTATTTGCTAGATGATACCAGTAAATTTTGCCAAAATATAATTGGGAATCAAGACGATCAAGAAACTCGAACTCGAAATCTTAAAACTGAACTGAAACATGCCACCAGGAAATGATTATATTTTTAATTGTCTATGTTTAAATAGTGGGTTTTCTGTTACATGTTAATATTTGTATTTTTAAACCATTTAAAAATTTAAATGATATTCATAAGAGGAAAATAGTCTCAGTATATCTATGAAAAATATATTAATAAACCTTCTACGACGGAATTAGATATTTTTGAAAGATCATTTTTAGCGTCGTCTTCCTTTTTTATTCGCACTAACATCTGGTCTCCTCATTACATAATTTATAGTGAACGCTTAGAGAGAATACAAAGAAAATTTATTAAAAATCTTAACTTCCGTTTTCGCAAGAGTACCGAGAATTACATTGATGGCTGCCAACAACACAATCTGTTGACATTAAAAGAAAGGCGCACAGTTTTAGATATGGCATTTTTATACGATATTCTACTCAGCAGAATGGACTGTCCAGATCTTTTATCAGAACTAAGTTTATGTACACCACGGCGACGCTCACGACACACCCCACTCTTGCACGTTCCCGAACGTTTCACTAATTACTCTAATAATGCTGTTATAATACGTCTTGCCCGCTCCTATAATAAATATTTTGCAGATATTGACCCATTCATATTATCTAAGAACACATTTAAAAGCGCTGTAATAGGTAAAATAAGGAATAGTCGTATTAAATAATTTTTACCATTTCTATGAATATGTAGTAAGTACACACTTGCTGTTTGACACCATTTTTTTACAGAGATTTAATTTTATTTCTACTATAAATTATTATAGGCAAATCACATTATCCTGTTAAATATGGCTATGAATACTCATCATTGATTTCATTGAATGACATTGAGACTGGATTTACTTGGAGACCTAATTCAAATAGAGTGTATTGTTTAGTTAATTTTTCTTATTTATTAATCACATACGATGTAATATTAATAACATTGTTTAATAACTCAAAATGTATATTTCTAGGGAAACCTGTAACTGGCCTTATAATATTTAAGTGCTTTGTTGTAATTTAATTTAGATACGCTGTTGGTTTTCTTAATAAATAAATAAATAAATAAAATAAACATTTCCATGCATTTTAGTTTTAATGTATTTTTCACCGGCTCTCAGCTACTATTGGTCAATTAACTATTTAAACTATATTTTGATTGGTTATTCAAAGTAAAATCTCTACATATGATTGGTTGCACAACATAAGGGTATTCAAAAATAGTGGCCAAAGAAACATAACTTGGGTTCTTTTTGACAGATGATTGCACGGATTATGAAATGGTTTTGTTGGATTTCGCCATAAAAATCCATTTTCCGACTATATTGTTAAAACTATTTTGATATTTTTGCATTAAAATAGTGAAACTGAATTTATTTATATAATCCGTGTGTATCTTTGGTGTATCAGTAAAAATGGTAGTTATCTGTGTTTTAGGTTAACTCACGAGAAAACGTCCTTTTGGGGTGGCTATTTTATTTATTAAATTATTATTATATTTTATTTTCAGCATACATGTAGACAGTTAATTTACAGTCCGGCAAGGTGGAAATGTGCACTACCAATACATTTAAAGCCAGCAGTTGTTAATTTAAAACCAGATCAGGTAAGTCTGTAGGCCCTTTGGAATTATTATTTGGCTAGTTTTTAAGGATTATTTTTTACTCTCTAGATGTCATATTACAAAAAAGCATTTTGTATTATGACAGTAAGCAAGAGAAAACAAGTGATATGAATGTTTACATGCTAGCTTGATCTGAATACAGCTAAAGCTTAATATTAAACTTAACTAGCTTACTCTGCTAGTTAAGTTATATTATGTATATTAACGTAAAATAATCATCCTTTATAATCCAGACTCAATTTATAAGATCAGTGGCTTACAGTACACAGTGCAAGAATGCCGGCAATACTCTGCACGAAAGGGGTTCTTCTCTTCAATCATCGAAAACATTCGAGAGGACATCGCCAAGAACAAGGAGATGAAGGACAGCATCAAGAAGTTCAGGGAGGAGGCACAGAAACTTGAGAACTCTGATGCACTGCAAGTGAGTGATTTAGTAGAATTTGTGAAATAACTAATATTTAGATATGGGTTGAATAGGGAGGGTATCATCATCATCATCATTGACCAATTGTGTGGTTCTCACCTCTTTTCTCTGCAAGTGAGACACAAAAATGGACTACTACAGCACAATCAATTCCTTAAAGTTTGTAATTTTCTTTAAGTTTGTAGTGACAACATATTTCATCAATCATTGTATCCATATTGTGCGTTTAAACTCATACACACCTTCTTATCAGCCAATTAATGGTCCACTGCTGAGTCAGGCCTACTCCAACTACATTTATTTGTTTTATTTTATTTTATTTATTTTATTTTAATACTTCATGCAAAATACATTGGCGGACTTAATGCCTAGAGGCATTCTCTAACAGTCAACCATAGGGTGGAGCAGAGAATGACTTGGGCTAGATGCACTAAAATAATAAGACTTCAGTGTAGTGAGCTAACTAAAAATAAAAATACATACACAAACAGTCAGAATATACTAAATTTATACGGTGAAGAATAATACATACAAAATAAAATAAAAATGATAATAATATATAAAATAATACATAATTATACTAAATAATTATACTACATAAATATATTAGGTATAATACTAAAATTCATTTTGAGAAGAATCAAAAAATTTGTTCAGACAATATTTTCGCAACGCAACCTTAAAAGAATGCAGAGAGTTGGCCATTCTGATTTCGAGGGGGAGAGCATTCCACAGAAGAATTTAGTTTTATTAATATATTTTTATTAATACAATGGTTTCTCACAATATGCTTAAATATTTACAGTGTATCATAAGCCAAGTTTGGTTTTTCCGTACATTGGTGCTGCCAAACTTGATACGAAACACAGTAAGCTAATTTCTGAATTAGCTTACTGTGTTTTGTATCAAGTTTTCCTTCTGTTGCAGCTAGGTGTTTGACCTTGCCCCGTGGTGTAACAGTCGACGCCCACAGGAGGGTACACAGGGGGATGTTTAGTGGGTATGCCTCTTCGTGGGGGCGGAGGAGACTCCCACACACCCCTCGTTGGTCTTCCTCAAGACCAACGAGGATAGGCCATAAAGGATTTTACCCCTAGTAAAAACAAAGGTGTTTGGCCTCACTGTTTCCTTTTGGTGGCTCTAACAACACCTTCAGGTTGAAATGAGGTGGCGACACTATGTATATAAAATCCGTCACCACCACACATCTATAGCATACATTTCTCCCTATAGGCAGCGAGGAAAAAGTTTCATGCTGTAGAGTCAGAAGCTTCTAAAGGATCGGAAGTCCTCAAGGAGACACTGGAGGGCATCAAGGGCAAGATGGAACATGTGATTGAGGAGGCAAGCAAAACTGACATTGCCAAGAAGGCTGGTGAGTTTCACAATTCAATAAATCCTCCTGTACTTTTTAAAAAGTTTAACCTGATTTAGAAGTACCAGTAGTTACATGGAGCGATTACTGTCTGCCCTCCACAACCCACTGGTTTGATTTGGAATTATATGGTTTGACCAGCTGTCAGTATTCACGCTTCTGACTATGTGTAATGACTGTCATAGATGGTAGAATAACAGCCATGCCCCATGGCTTTTACGAGCCCTCAGAAGCATAATATTTGTAATATATTTGTTTTTTATTAATGAGCAACCTAGATCCACTGCTGAACATACGCCTGCCTTATAGATCGTCGTAAAGCTTGATCTTGTGGTAACAGAAGCCACCGACTCGGCGGCATTAATGGGCTTTACGCTCTCGGCATATCCTGTTAAGAATAGCTGAATAATTTACAATTCCTTTATTTTTTATACTAGTTATTAACCGCTGATTAAATTTTTAACGCGGTACTATTTACGTTTTATATTTTGTTCCGTCACTCAAAACTAAGACATTAGCAGGAAAATGATCTATTATCTCTAAATAAATAGAAATCAATTTCTGTTCGTTAGTCTCGCTAAAACTCGAGAACGGCTGGACCGATTTGGCTAATTTTGGTCTTGAAATATTCGTGGAAGTCCAGGGAGGGTTTAAAAGAAAGTGAGAAAATATGGAAATGCTCGGAATTAAATAAAAACAAATATTTTGCTTTTCCTTTCACGTGACGCTTGACGATTCCTTTTGTTTGTTTTAAGTTAATTTTATACAAAAGTTTAGGTCTTCTAGGTGAGTACCTATAGATTACAGATTCGTTGGGTTATATATAACCTAATGTAGGTATAACCACACGAACGGATTTAAAATTCTGTAAGGTATTATAAGCTGTGCCATGCTAACGAACTTACAACGGCACCGAGGTATTTAGAATACACGATGCTAGTTTCCACCTTATTCCATCCTGAGGGTGTCGTAAGAGTCAACTAAACGAAATTACATGGTTCTGTTGGAAGTCCTAAATAATGAAACCCATTTATACATTTTGTAATTAATATGTGGTTCACGAAATTGCGGCGGCTTGCGCACCGCACCACCCTGGAGCACACTGCTGAAGCTGCTCGAAACTAGTTGAATCTATCCACCAAAATAACAATAAAATTTAACATGATGTCTAACGACGTTGGTTTTCATTATAAAAATCGTGTGTTAGGTTTTAGTGGGTAACTGGGGCATGACTAGCAGCTTTCGGAGTCCCAAAGTTCAATAACACATGGTTCTATACGTATATATTTTGTATCCTTTCAGGTAGGATAACGGAGGATATATCGAAGACAGCGAAAGGCGCGGCCGAGAGCATAGCGGATAGAAGTCAGCGGCTCGGACAAACGTCTGCATTCAAAACTATCTCACAGGTCAGATATCTATTTTTTTTCTTTTTTTATTGCCATTGGTGGCAAACGAGCTAGCGGCTCACCTGATGCAAGTTACCGCCGCCCATGGACTTTGACAGTGCCAGGGGCACAGCCAAGCCGTTGCCTCTTTTGCCATTAAGGCATCAGCTGAGGCATCCGGCCATCATTGGATGTCCTGACTCCTGTCTTCGTTGTATTCCTAGACTTGCCGACTATTCCGTTTTATTTTACGGATAACCTAAATTCTTGCATTATATAATATTATTTTCTTTATTATCTTACTAGCGACCCGCCCCGGCTTCGCACGGGTGCCATGATTAACCTCTAAATTTATGTGTTTCTCTACAATATTATTGATGTATTATACTACCTTCCTCTTGAATCACACTATCTGTTAAAGAAAACTGCTTTAAAATCCGTTGCGGAGTTTTAAAGATTTAAGCATACATAGGGACGGATACGACAGCGACTTGGTTTTATAATATGTAGTGATTCTTACACTAGCGACCCGCCCCGGCTTCGCACGTTTGCAATAATGAACCTCTTAATTTATGAGTGTTTCTCTACAATATTATGCATTGTATCATACCTAGAAAAGAAACCTTCCCCTTGTATCACTCTATCTATTAAAAAAACCGCTTCAAAATCCGTTGCGTAGTTTTAAAGATTTAAGCATTCATAGGGACGGACAGACAGCGACTTTGTTTTATACTATGTAATGATACATGTTTTTATAATAGTATCTCACCCGTTTTTTGTCAGTGACATGAATGCCTTTGATCCTAGGCTTGCGTGATGGAAAGCAACGCCAGGGTCTAAGATGGAGCAGGCAATTAAAGGAAATGCACGGGCTCTCGCATACACACGACGGAACGCAGTAAAACTTCTTGACTCAGATGTGAGGGTGGTAGCTAGCCGGGCACACCAGTAAATGCTACGTAGCTTCTGGGTTTTGTTGACTTTTACAAAACGCGTTACTTCCCAGCGTGCGGTGGGGATATTGTTATGATTTACACCACCTGATTGCATTTTGTTGAATATTGACCCAGTTTTATGTTGAACCTTGTTTTTATGGTTGAAATTTGTTTGACTCAGTGTCCTACTTATAATGTTAAGTGGTGTGATTTTGTCGCAGGCGACGGCAGTGGTCAAGGAGGAGATTTCGCAGAAGGGTCTAGAAGGTCGCGTGTACGTTTCACCTGCCAGCTTGAGGAAGCGAGTTGAGGTAAGGAAAGGCATTTATTCGGAATTAGTTACACATACATATATATTTAAATAGTCTAATTAGGTAATAACGTTGACGTGTTTGATAGCAACACAAATCATTATGTGACATGCTAGATATTGAAATTGTTTATCATATGAGTTTTGGTGAATAGTTCTTACAATTAGGCATATATGTCAAAAATGAACATAATAGGCGCATAGGAATTAGACTTATAATAATACAGAGATATTAAAATATTTTATTCTTTCTAATTTTAATTTTATTCTAATAGTTAGACATAATACATAATTAGGCCTGTGTCCAGCAGTGGACGACTTTTGGCTGAAATGATGTTGATGATGAATTAGACATAGCCTCGTTGGTCTAGGCGTTGCATGCGCCGCCTTTGGTTCACGGGGTCCCGTGTTCGCTTCCTGGGCCGGGAACGTGTCTATGTGTAAACCAGAGGCACTTTCATTGAGTTTGGGTGTCATTTGTATTCATGAATTACGTTTTGTTAAACTGCCCCCGCGATACAGGTTAAACGTAGTGCAGTGATTTCGTTTTAATGGAAAAAGAAAAAAAGAGTGCTCTAATCTTCAGCTATATGATTTTTTATTATACTATTACTGTCGCTCGTGTAGCTACCCTGTGTGGAGGGAAAGCATGACGCTGGTAATAAAAAATAAAGGGGATTTCTCCAGTTGATATCCTCATGCTTCCCCTGATAGAGCTGACCTTTCTTCTAATTGTTTATTTTCAGGTGGCAGGAGACGAGAGGACCTTCTCACCAGACACAGAAACCACCGGAGTGGAGCTCCACAAGGACTCAAAATTCTACCAACAGTGGGAGGACTTCAAACAGAACAACCAATACTTCAATAAGGTGGGCTATGATAATGCCCTACAATAGAATAGAACACGCTTTATTGCACCTTAGAAAAATCCTTATACGAATAATACTACTCAGCCCCACTGCCGAGTCGGGCCTCCTCCAAGTATATGGCAGGTAACTAGTCTACTGTGCCAGGGTTTCATATCAAGTTTTCCTTCTCTTGCGCCTAGGTTACCGGCTTTGTGATTTCCGTTTGTCGGCTCTTACAACACTCTTAGGGTCAGCGCCGACGGGCGGAGAGGCGGCGAAGAGGCTATTTCAGTAACAATGTAAATTCAACCTAAAACGCTTCAGAATACATCTATATTTAGAATACGCTCGCCGTCATTGTATTTCGTTGTGCCAAATACAGTTGTATTTTGAAGCGCTTTAGGTTGAAATTAAATTGTTACTGAAATAGCCTCTTCGCCGCCACTCCGATAGTGGGCGCTAACCCTTAGGATGGAATGGTGTGGTGGTGAAACTGTATTCTAAATAACACAAATAACAAAGGACGAAAGATACCGCTGAATGAAACTAAAAGCTGTGCCAAAATAAATTTAAAAAATAAGCGATCAGTTGTGTTTCATAAAATATTTTGGGTGGCAAAAAATTTTGGAAGTCTTTAATGCTGACCACATACTAGAGCACCGCCCTTGTTCTCCTAGGGTGACCCGGTTATAGTCGTTGGGGGGAGGTCCCTGTCTACCATTGCCCTTCTTTTGGACAACAAGAGTGATACTTACGTGTCTTTACGTTTCAGGTACTTGACTGGAAGATAAAGTATGAAGAATCGGACAACCCTGTGGTGCGGGCGTCACGGTTTGTCACTGAGAAAGTTGGCAATCTCTTCGGCAACATATTCGAAAAGACCGAACTCTCTAAGACAGTCACGGAGATATGCAAGGTAGACCCCAATTTCACGTCACAGAGGTTTCTCGAAGACTGCGCGAACGACATCATACCGAACATTCTAGAGGCAATGGTCAGAGGCGACTTGGAGATCCTTAAAGACTGGTGCTACGAGGGTGTCTTCAACATTCTCTCCACTCCAATCAAGCAGTGCAAACAGCTGGGCTACCATCTTGACTCCAAGATCCTCGACATTGAACAGATTGAGCTGGTCATGGGCAAAATGATGGACCAGGGCCCAGTGCTAGTGATAACATTCCAGTCACAGCAGATCATGTGTGTTAGAGACGCGAAGAACAACGTCATCGAAGGTGACCCTGACAAAGTCATGAGGGTCAACTATGTCTGGGTCCTGTGTAGGGACCCCCAGGAGTTGAACCCCAAGGCGGCGTGGAGACTGCTTGAGCTATCCGCGAATAGTGTAGAACAGTTAATATAGTGTAGGTGTATTTAAGTAGTTGAATTAAATCGTTGACATGGTTCGTAGTGGTTTCTTCCTTCCTGACGACTTATTTACCTGTACATTGTAATAAAAAATGGAGTTCTCTATCTGACAAGGGCGAGTCCACTTTTGTATTTTTTTATTTTTGTCATGTCTATATATTTTTAAGCTCTGTTCTTTAGAATTTGCCCTATCTTTAGTCTGAAATTCGGAACGGTTTCACCTTTTAAATTGTACAACAAGAAATAAATTAATTCCTGTTTGATAACTAACTTGATAAGTATAGCAGTACATTTTCAAGTTTAATATTGTCGTTACTTGAAAGTATATATTTTTTTTATTATTTATTATCTGTGAAGCAAGAATAAATGCTGAATCATAAAACAGCATCAAAAAGAGTCTGTATATTTCACAGATATTGTACTTAAAAGTCCTCAATATTTTAAGGTTATCTATATCAGTTATAAGCTATCATCATCTTGTCTAATTTATTTTTCCGAATTTAGTTCTGAGACCAAAACATAAGTAATTACAAAATAAATGACCATGGTTTAATTTTAATATAGTTTATCGCCATAATTATACAAGATCCTGTCAATGCGTTTTAGTGCCATTTGATAACCTTAATAAACATAATATTTTTTTGTCTGCTCTAATGTAGAGTGTAGGGAAATATTTTTGCAATTACCTTATAAAAAGTTATCTAATAAATCAGTAGCAGTTTTATAATTATTAGACCAAAACAACTAAGCTTGTTTCAATATTAAATATCAATTCGCAATAAATAATATATTTATAAAAACGAGGTACATACCCAAGTTGTTTTGAGCTAATTATTAATTAATCAATTTATAGTGGATTTGCCCTAAAATATTTTGATGAACTATCGTTATAATTGTAAAGAAATGGTAATAATTGAGTAAAATATAGCGAATCAACATATAATCGATTTTAAGTACACTACATAAAAATCGATAAAACGTTTTCGCGTTTACCAATATTCGTGATCGATGTATTACCAAAGCAGTTCCTAACCAATAAATAAATACGCGCTAAGTTTATGTTCAACCAGAAGTACCAGTTTCGTTTATTATCTATTAGTAACTGCAGATTTTTTTAAGTTTTTTCACTTGCGTAACTTTTCATGCATTTTGAACCTTGTTCGTAGCGGAATAAAACATTTATTTTACATAACATTCCGCTCGTTACGTTATGTATGAAATTTAATTTGGTTATACCAATAAAATATTTTATGTCTGGTCTATGTATTTTGCGTGCATGAAAAGATATTGGGAGTAATACATTTCTATTAATAATTTATGTTTATTTTTTATCATTATTAGTTTTATTTCGTATTACGGTTTATTATTTATTTTAATAAATTGTTTTATTTTAGTCATGGGTTTGTTGGTTTCTTTGTAAGTTGTTTTTTAATATTTGACTTTCTCAAGATCTAGGTCGGTAGACTCACGGTAGGCAAGCAATTAATAAGGAAGGACGATTGGATTTTATAATTGTTTCCAAAATTGATTCAAATCATTTTACAGGTAATACTTGCAAACTATCCTCTTTGCTAGATTTGAATGATATTAAAAAATACCTTAGGCAACCCAGAGGGGCTTGCTCCGAGTCTGGGTGTCATTTGTGTTCGCGAATTACATGCTTGTAAACAGCCCACGGAAAAAACATCGCTCCAGTCTAACATGACGTAATAAGCCAATTTCTTTCTATGAAGTTCACGGAGGTACGACTCGTCAGTGGGTCATGTATGGTAGTAGTTCTTGTTCCCTTGTGTCAAACAGGGTTATTAAATAAAACATTTGGAAATACTCAATAATTATTATAATATATTAGAGGCACAATAAAGGGTCGGTCGATCGCCGTTACGACACAGTATTTACAAACATTAGAGCTTAGGTGTACCAGGGACGCGTTGACTAGGCTACGAAGACCTTACACCCTCACACATACATAGTAAAAACTGTTTTTATGCGACAAACTAACCTACACGGAGTAACAGCTTTTGTATGTTTTAGTTATTTTTGGTATGATCAAACACTATTTCCGTAAATTGTGAATTGTATTCAATAATACAGGTTAAAGTCCGTTTTTCATTGACCAAGTCGAGTGCTGTTCTCTAGTACTGGAAACTATGTATGTGAAAAGGCATTTGATGCGATCCTTATAAAAATGATATTAATTCCGACTGAAATAAATTCAATTGTATATATTCGAGAAAGTTCTGCAATTTCTTTCCCGACCTGAGTCAAATTATTGAGATGTTTTCATCTTTAGGTAATGTTAAGATACTTAAATTATTTATTATAAAAATATGACGAATTACAGCAAAGACTCTTTCTATTACAAAACTGAATTTATTCCAATATGGGAAGAAAGAAAGAAAAGTCTTATTCGCCAAACACAAACATATTAAGAGGCATCGTAAGGACAAAAGATAAAATAGCAAAATAATAGCGACAACTATAACATTAATTTAAGGCTCGCCTAAACTGCAATGTAACTTGCGATATATAATGATCAAAAAATAAAAACCTATATTTTCTAATGACATTACAAGCCTAATTACTTAATTAAAACGTGATCTTAAATATCAGCATCAATTCTATCAAAACTAAGAAACGTAAAACTAATTTGTATTATTTCCATCATGGCTTAAAATTATAATAAAATATTTCTTAATTTAAGCTTAAAATAGGCGCTAAAAAGCTCGGTTCGCTCTACGCAATGTTGCATCTGTGTAAAACTAGTTAAAACGTTAGTACCGTGTTGCCATACTCTACACTTAGTGGTAATTCGACGGATTTCTCTTAAATTCTTATTTAGAAACATTTGCCCTAATCATATTTGATGTAATTTTAATAGTACAAAAGGGTTGTTCGATTTTTGGACACGTGTTTATAAATAAAAATGACATTCAGCATTCTTCACAACCGTGCTTCAGCCATTGCTACGTGTACTTAAAGAATTTATTAATTTAAAATATCAGATACATAAAATTTATTAAAATTGAAGCTGTGCTCATCATAATTCATCTAAATTCGTGATTTTATCAAACACGGTGAATTATTTATCGTATTACAAAATTATCAGTTTAACAATGATTCGTTCAGAAACGTTTTAAGTAAAAACATTGCAAAATTATTAGAAAATAAATCATTCTAAAATGACCCTAACTGTCTACATAGACACTAATTTCTATATAACAACTTTTTTTCTAAATTGCTTCTATAGATTTTATCAGAAGATTATAAAACACTACAAGTGTAATGGCTAATTATATTCAGCGCGATAGGTCTTTCAAAAGCAAACGTGACAGTATACCGATTGCCTTCTATGAAGTTGGAGGAGCCAAGGGCCCAAAACTTGTATTTTATACCATACTGGCTGGATGATCAGCCCTTTGCGCCTAAATGCCCATTGGTCACGAATTGACACTATACTATTAATAACATATCAAATCGTCAAAACAGTGTTTTAAGTGCTGAAACGATGATTGGACATATTTCAATTTCCGACAGTAATACAACTAGCCATTAAATATTTATAGTTACAAATCAGACATCAATAATACGCCTAAAATACAGTGTATAAATGGAATGTTCCCGAATTAACAGTTCTTATAGACTTACTAAACGTGTTTGTCGACTCAATAAAAAATATCGACAGATTGTAATATACTAATAGCTTGCACAATGTAGGAGAAATTCAGCGATTTCCTTATTGTTTAAATTACCGATTACATGAGGCGGATCCAGCAGGCAGACACAGTTGAATATCTGTATTGGCTCGAAAATTATTAAATATAATAATAATCACACGCACACTTTCGACTACTAAACTGTTACATAAACTTGAAATCAGTTATTTTATACATACTCGTCCAGAAAAAGTCTGCACGAAAATACATCCGTTGTTTAACAGTAAACGATGAATCTATAACATTACGTTAAACTCTCTCGACAAGCGGAATAGACTCTTAGATGTAAATAGGGTGCTGTAATTGCAAAACGGTGTTAAGGTTTAAAAGAATGAAACAATGCTTGGGGCTAAAGCGGTCCCTGGCTAGTCCAGCGCCCACTGCATGAGCGCGGTGTCCAGGCCCCCGGCCGTGAGCAGGCGGGCGTCGTCCGGCAGGAACCGAGCGCACGTCACGTGCGACGAGTGTCCGCCGTATTGGTGGCATAGTGACTGCGCAACAACAAACCTTCGTTACCGATTTCAATGTTCGTTCGTTCATATAACTACAAAAGCTAGTTCGCTCAGCCATTTATTCTTTCCCATTATCGCTCGTTCGTTCGCTTATATGTAGTAGATACTACTCATTCGTTATTTCGCCTAGCCTAAAAATGGGTATAGCTAAAATATTCTCTTAGCTAGCTATTGTATAGAAGGAGTACTATCCGCTTTAAAATCTTAATTAAAATTCGGCACTGTTTAATTTGTTACTGCTATAGTAAGAGTAAACAAAAATAGAATTCAACTTAAGATATTTCCCAACTACATATACTCATTCGTTCCATTCATTCGCGTTTGATATAGCTTTTTAACGTGGTATATTAGCATTCATTTCATCTTTAATTTAAACAAATACTCACCTTAGGTTGTGTGACGGGGTAAGCGTATAGTTTTACTTTGCCGAAATCGTCGCCCGTAGCGGCTAAACGGCCGTCATGGGACCTGTTATAGTAAATAGCAAAAATAAATTCTCACGAAGAGATTGACTGTTGAACATACAGTTTTAAAATCCTTGTATGCTTACCTGGTGCAAGAGTTGATGTCGGTTCCATCAGCGTTCTCTGGCCATACCCCCACGGTGGTGAAAGTGATGGGGCAGTAATTGGTAGCCCACACCACGTCGCGGAGTGAACTGGGCGTCGGGATTTGCCGGCACGTAGTCGCGTTCCCTGGACGCATTATTTTTGGATATTGACTAATTTTACTTTACGAACATGCATGAATTAGCAGACTGAAGTGGCAGTGGGCTGGTCATATCTGTAGAAGAACCGACAACCGCTGGGGTAGACGAGTTCTTGAGTGGAGACCGCGAATCGGCAAGCGTAGTGTGGGACGGCCCTCTGCTAGATGGAGCGACGATCTGCGAAAGGTTGCGGGCAGCAGCTGGATGCGCCAAGCAGAATACAGAATACGCTATGGCGCTCTTTAGGGGAGGCCTATGTCCAGCAGTGGACTAATGTGGGCTGATGATGATGACTTTATGAACGAATGAACTAGGACTGAACAAGTATGCACATATACACACCAAGGCAAAAAAATGCGAATGTAACATCTCCCAATTTAATTTGGAGGAGTTTTGTAAATAACGAGCTTGCGCCTGTGGTTTCGACATTGTTCCATCTTCAAACATGACGAATTTTCATATAAAATTATTTGTGTAATTTGAATAAACAATACATGTGCATCCTGTAGGTTTCAGTTATCTACACGTTTGCTTTTGTTGCCTCGTTTACCGATTACAATAGCTCGTTCCCATCACATCGGTAAGAAAATAAATAGATCTGGAGTAACTAAGTGTGTCTACAGGAGATTAATCAGTCATGTACTTCTTCTCTTCAGCCCTTATATGACCCACTGCTGAGTCGAACCTCCTCCAACTACAATGTGCGTAGTCTACTGTGTCACGCTGATCAGACGGGTTGGCACAGGGTTTCGTATCAAGTTTTCTGTCTCTTGCGGTTAGGTTATCGGCCTTACCATGTCCTTTGGTCGACTCCTGCGACACCCTCAGGATGAAATGGCGTGGCGACACTGTATTATTAAAGATATGTTATAATAATAAACGTCTTATACTTACAAAAAAGCAATTCGTAGTCTCCGGAGTTGCTCCGTATGTACTGGCTGTCTTCTGACCAGTCGAGATGCGTGATATAACTAGAGTGCCCCTGAGCATACAAGAACCTTATATTAGTGTAGTCAATATTGACGTATTTGTTGAATGACTGTTTCTGTGTCATCCAAAAAAGAATATTTACATTAGAACAAGAATAATCTAACTAAGAATAACATAATATGCAAAAGCTTTTACTTCAATACTATCTACTGCAAATCTTTACGAAAAGCACTACATTACTAGGAATCACAATAAACTACGAAAACAATTCTATGTATATTTATGTAAATGCATTTTTAATTAAAGTCTCAGTCTGATCATGTATTGCAGAAAATGCACCTAGCTTATTTATAATATTTAACTAAGATCAAGCTTTGTTTCATTAAAAAAATACTATAAAGTAATTATTAACATTGATAGATACAGCGAATTTATTTGTACACCAAATATTTTCCTCCAATAGCCGACATGGATTTAACTTTGTGCTGTTACTGTTTCATGCGATCATTCAGCTATTTCC